>JAPWTK010000249.1:0-460000 GCA_029963805.1 Aromia moschata | reverse complement strand
TCGCCTACATTTAATTCATCATCACACAACGATGGTAGTTGTTCATCACTGACATCGTTAATTGAATCAGATAAGCTCATTTCCACTTCACTGTCACTTTGGGATGAACTTGGAACATTTCGGACCGTTTCTTTAATATTGAATTTCACCTTCTTGGTTACTTGCTTAATTTTTTCATATTTCATTTTCTTAGCGATGTCCTCTAGTCGTGCTTTTTCTGGTGTTGTGGTGTAAATACGAGACTTTCTCGCCTCTGCCTAGTTGTTTGTATAACTTGTACATATATTTAGAGTGATATATTCTGATTTGGTTTCCGCCAGCTGCAGCAGTTTCCGGCAGCTTCTTCTTCGTGCCCAGATTCATCTGAAACCTCTGGATTCTCATTTTTATGGTTTTTTCTATACTTTTCAATTCTATGTTGAAGTGTAGAGGGTTTTATACCATGATCAGCAGTTGAAACTCTAATTGGATTTGTGATTTTTAATAACATCGGTTTTTGCAGTCTTTATAGCTCTTTCGTCAATGTGATAAGTACGTACCTCTTTGTGATAAGTACGTACCATTTTCATTAACCTGAAACAAGTAACATGTCCTCGTATAACTTACTGAATCTTGTTTATACGAATAAAATAGTACATTTGTAAACTGCAGAGGTACATTGATACACTGTAGAGGCACATCGATACACTGCATCAATGTACCTCTCATAATATGTATCAATGTACCCCAAATGCACTCTGACAGAAATAATCACTAGTGACATATTTAACCTTACGTGCATACACTTGGTTGCAAACAATGTTTAAATAATACTTATGTTTAGGAACGGTGATACAAGCAGCACTCTATTGCTACCACGTTGGTAAAAACACACACATGTAAAAAAGGCATTAAAAACTACTTTCTCGCGCCAAAATAAACTAAACATATGTAACTTTACTCTCACTCGTTTTTCCGTTACTAAATTTTTATGACAAGTAGCCCACACTAGTGCCATCTTAGAGATAATAGGTTGAAACAAATGGACTTCTTCGGCCGCGAAATTTTAAATGCGTATCAATGCGCCTCGTGTATCAATGTACCTCTCTCTCCCCTATGTAAACATTTGGAAGTCACGCTGTCACGTGTTTTTCCAACAAATGCGCCGAACTCTGCTTTTAATGTGAAGACCTTGACGGCAATCAGCGAGAAGCTAAGTCGTAGGCCAGCGAGGAGTCTCTGTGTCAACAGGTCTGGTGTATAATAATTATTTATTACGCGGTAGGAGCGACTTTAACGATAGGTTACGTCACAAACTCATTTCACTTTCGATACGGTCGACGACGATGTAGTCCAGGTTAGATAGTTTATTTTTTGAAAAGAGTCCTGAATAAGGTTTCTCGGCGCGATAATTAGGTAAAAAATAGTAGAAATGGATTGTGTATGTTTTGGATAAAATCGGTATGTAGGAACCTTAGTAAAAAAATCGACAAAAACGGTCGAAAACCGTTTTTTTGCGGATTAAGGGACGAAAAATAATTTTTTTTCGTAAAACAAAAAATAGCACGTTGTAGCGCTTGACATAACGAAAAAAATTAGTTTTCGGTGATCAAAATCGGTTCAGAAGTTTTTGCACAAAAAAATAAAAACCTATGAAAAATGCCCATTTTTTGAAATCGAATTACAAGGGTTCTAATGGTCGCAGAAACTTCTGCTTCTTGTCGTATTGTGCTTTTTGGTGGTGCCTATCTGCAGTAAAAATGTCAAGCAAAAAAATAATAAGAAATTTTTGCATAAATCGAAAAAAACTAAAAAAAGGTCTTTTCGAAAAACGACATGGACAAGCCGAAAAATGATCGTAGAACATTTTTCCTGGGCTTAAATTACTCGTTATTAAATTCCCTACAAATCCATTATCGTGACTTGTAGGAGAGGTTCATTCAATTGGCTGAAAAACGCGTTTGAAAATCAAGCGTCGCGTTGCTTCGAGCGCTCGGGTAAGCGAATGAAGGGGAAGTGGACGCGTGGTGGGGGAAGCCTCTCCCGCCGCAGACATCTGTCAGCGCGTCTGCGGCGGGAGAGGCTTCCCCCACCATGCGTCCACTCGCTTGTCCGAGCACTCGAAGCAAAGCGACGCTTGATTTTCAAACACGTTTTCAGACGATTGAAAGAACCTCTCCCACAAGTCACGATAATGGACTTGTAGGGAATTTAATGACGAGTAATTTAAGCCCAGGAAAAAATACTCTGACTATTTTTCGGCTTGTTCAAGCCGTTTTTCGAAACGACATTTTTTTTAGTTTTTTTTTATTTATGCAAAACGTTCTTATTATTTTTGCATGAAATTTTTACTGCAGATAGGCACGACCAAAAAAACTACAATTTAAGCCGAAGAAGAAATTTCTGCGATCATTAGAACCCTTGTAATTCGATTTCAAAAAATGGGCATTTTTCATCGGTTTTTATTTTTTTTGTGCAAAAAACTTCTGAACCGATTTTGATCACCAAAAACTCATTTATTTTCGTTTTTTCAAGAGCTACAACGCGTTTTGTTATACGAAAAAAAATATTTTTCGTCCCTTAATCCGCAAAAAAAAACGGTTTTCGGCACTTTTATTGATTTTTTTACTAAGGTTCCTACATACCGATTTTATCCAAAACATACGCAATCCATTTCTACTATTTTTTACCTAATTATCGAGCCGAGAAACCTTATTCAGGACTCTTTTTAAAAACTGAACACTTTTCTGCTATATTGCCTGGCGTAATGCCACACACCATCACTATGCTCCGGTTAAAGGTGGTTACACACTAAACCTCATATACAGATATATATAGTAAATTCAATTAATCCGAAATAAGCAAGTGTTCCTAATACAAAAAAATCCGTCACATTTTTTTTAAACACTCAAAGATTTGAAACAGGTCATATTAATGCATACAAATTCTAATCTTGCATTAGATATACAAATTTTATTGTTACTAAAAATTTGTTACGTGTTCAGTTTGCACTACTGTAGAGTATCTGGCTTTCACTAATTGCTGATATTTAATAGCTTGTTAGTTCCGCGCGAGGGCGCTGTTGTTCCGTGCTTGCAGGTTCGCCAGCGCGCAACTCTGGCCGTATTCGATAGTCAGTGGTCGTCCTTCCCAATTTTGGATGAACGACGGCCATTAATTTTCCAATTTTTCCTGTATCTATTACACGTGTCGAGTCGTAGAATTGCATTTTGGCGTCCATTAATTGGGATTTAAACGCTCGATCCGTTAATATGGATCTTGGCTGTGTCAAGGCATATACTTTCGTTTGGTTGAGTCGAGTTGCAATCTACATTTCTGTAGGATATAAAATTAGTTACAGGTAAGAAGCCATTTCTATGTTTTTTGTATACGCTACCCTGTGGCTGAAGTCCTATTTCGTGTAATTAACTTTTAGAGGATTATTGTCTTCCAACATCGGACTAGGTGTACATTGTGAACGTAATTCTGAGGTTACCAGAATCTACACTAATCACGTTACCTCCCTGGACGTGTCACCTATTGATATTGCTGTACTGGGTGTTTGTGGAGAAGTGCCGTGCCCTCAGAGTGAGGTAATTAGTTTTCTTATGTTTTATTACACTGACTTTACGTACGTAGATTTGGGTTAAGTTCTGGCCACTTAGAGTGCCTTCGTTGTGTACAACAACTTTTTCTTGAGGGTCCTTGGTACGGGTCCTTGGTACAGGTCCTTGGTACGGGTTCCTGAGAACAGGTTTCTTGTTAGGGGTTTTGAGTTGACGAGCTCCAGAGTGTGGATCTGCTGTGCCAAGTTTCGAGCGCTTGGTTCGAACCTTCGAAAACAGAGGTTGAGTCCTATGTCCCCGAAGTAGGAATCCAGTGCAAGGCTTGCCGTACGTCCCCTTGCAGAGGATTGAACCCGAACTACGGAGACACCTTTTTCCTCGTTTTTATTACAACAGCTATTCCAGTCACGTGAGTGTGTCATTCCGACTGAAATTTATTCCACGTTACAATAGGTTATACTATTGATATTTTACATCGCAGTATACAGATAGTTACGGCAATTTATTACTTTTTGGGCCCTTTTACACCTATAATATTTTAGTACGTAAATGTAAACCAACGGTAGCTACCTGCGGGAAGTATTCTGGTATATTTTGTGGTTTTCTTTTTTTAGTAGGTTACATATTTAGTTTTGGAGTATTTCGTATCGGTGTTAAGTCCAAATTGCACCCACTGTCACCACTGTATCTGTATATTAATTAAAACTGTGTCTATTGGTGTTTAAAATGCTGTGTTTTAGTTTTCCTAACCCCAAAGAACGAGAATATCTAGTGTGTCTTTTGCTCTTTGTTACCAACAATTTAATACCATTTATTATCCACTAATCTGGGGTACAGTATGCCCTGAGAATAGAGCTAGTAAAATAAATAAAAGTCGTGACACAGGACTACTTTCCGGGCAAAGCAAGTGTCACGACTCTGAGTGGACAAGAGTGCCCCTTTTTGAGTCTATAATATCAAGACTCCAGCTGAAGTCCATCTCAAATTAACTGTAATGTTGCAAATAAAATGCAATATCAGGTCAACTGATTCTCAAATTGCCAACCATTCTTGGCAAGTCCATCTACAAATTTACCACAAACGTTGTGAATTACGTCTTCGGCAATTTGTCTAATTTCGCACCGTATTCTGTTCTTTAAATTATCTAAATTGTGGAGCCTGGTGGAATAGACAACTGTTTTAGCTCGTTTTATTACGTTCGGGAGCGTAAGATCTGGAGACCTCGGAGGCCATTCTATTGACGCTGATACTCTTCCTCTTCTGCCAATCCAAAGCCCAGGAAAAGGCTGAACAAAGTTCGTTGGTGTGCCGAAGCCATTTTGCTAACACCAGAGCCAGAATTAACTGTCATTGAAGAAACTCTACATATCTTTCTCGTGTGAGGTTTTCTTGAAAAAAAAAATAGATTAATACCTAATTATTGTTGATTATTCTTGACTAAACAGTTAGCTTTTGCGGATGTTGAGAGTGAACCTCCTTCTTCCAATGAAGATTATTTTTGTACTTCAGTACCTACAGTTTTGTCTGTTGATAGTACCATTTAAATAAAGACTTGAGAAAATAGTAGGTATGTTGTAATGGAATTGATCAGTTCAAAGCTGATCAATTTCACAGAACTGTATTCACCAATCAGGATCGTCGTTATTATGTTCATGCACCAGTTTAACGTTATATGGATGAAACTTTGCTATTTTAAGTAATCGTAAAATTAATGATTGTCTAACTTCATTTTCAGTCGCTATTCATTAAGAACTAAGCGAATTTTCGCAGTTAGCAATGAAATATCTAATTTTCTATCAGTGCTAACTTGCAGAACAATAGGTTTTGGAAGATATTTTACGTAGCCCGTTTCTCTGAATTTACTTTCAATTATGTTAACTGTGGTTCGATTGATGGGTCGATTTGGATACTTTGCAGTAAATAAATCCTAAAACTCTTCTTGAGCATACAATGTTGACATGAAAACAATTGTTTATTTTTAAACCTCTTTTTATTTAACAAAAAGTTTGATTTTATCATAATTTTGTGAGTATTGAATACCTACACAACCCCCAGTGGTGTACATTACAATCGTTCGCTTTCACACACTAATAAGCAGCATGTAAATGTCTGTGAATATTTGTTTCAATTTTGTTCTTATACATTTTTCCCAAATTTTCTAATGCAGGGTGGTAAAATGGTATATTTGGAAAACCGTAAGTGAAAATGAAAATGAATTCCTTGTAAATATTATTTGGTTTAAAAACAATTCCAAAAGCAACTTCAATAACAGGGTATTGCTATTTAAAAGAAAAAAATGAGAATAACGTCATCTCTCGAGAACAACTGACAATCTAAAGGTGATATAACAATAAAGTTATACATTTTTATAATGAAAATTTCATCTGTTTGAACAACTTGTGCAGTATTTTTGCTGCTCTCGGTAGACAGTAAAAGTCGTTTAAAAGGAAACTAGATATAACGACCAAATTGTAAAATCCATTCGACAAGTGTTTTCTGCTGATATGACATTTTACTGGTATCATTATATTATAGCTACTGTATTTTTGGTTAGTTATTTAAACTGTATGACAATGACAGAAATATTTGAGAAGGTATGTGTTGTCCATGTGAACCTAGTAAAGACTATCTGCAGAAAGGTGGAGCTTAGCGATTCGCGACAACAGCGCCCGCGGCGGCTTACTCTATAAGTTTCGTGCTGGCATATTACAAGAAGACAATACGCAAAATACGATTTATTGCTCATTATGTCATTGTAATCATTGCGGAAGTCATCGAATTCATAAAAGTCATAAAATATAACTTGAACACTAAGTACTGTGGACGTCACATCTTGGATTAGCATCGGGCATATTAGCGGTGCAGTGTTTTGTGTCGCGCTCCATAACCTAAAGTGACCAGACGTCCGTCATTATGACAGACAGTGTGTCATTCAGAAAGCTTGTCCGTCTTCAAGAGCAGTCCGTCAAACTGTCCGTCATTGAAATTTTTTTATTAAAATGTCCGTAATTACGTCTTCTAGGTTAATCTGAAGACGTATCGACGTATCGTATCGATCGTGATTAAATATCAGTATTTCAAAAAGGCATCAAATTCCAAAAAGTAGGTATCCTTGTGAAAGTCTATATTTTTATGTAAATGTATTTTTCATTGAAATTCTGAAGTGCCAGAAAACGCGTGACATTGAAAGTTTCAAAAATTTTCGCCTGCGGCGCTATTTAGCTCGCTCCTCACGGCGCGAAAAATAAACTCTAGCTTCGCCAGTGTGAACCAGCTGAACATGTCCGTCTTTGGCAAAATCAAATTCTGGTCACATTAACATTTTCGATAACATTGTTCTTATGGCAGCTATTTTAGTTAATTTACAACCTCCAATTTTGAAAGTAAGCACTCATGAAGATTTTAGCGAATAAGGATTAGTAATATATATATATATCTGTACAAAATTAATATAAACAAGAAATGTACAAATTTGAAGAATAAAATAATACATACATGTGTATGTAACGAAATAAATATTATTTAGTTTTCGACGCAACACCGATACACAACAACGACGTGAGTTGTATAAAACATTTGTCAAAAATATATATGATATAAATTGCGGTACATAGACTGTCATTTAATAAAATATAAATATCATTAAACCTGACTCTTTATTTAATTGCACTATTGTTGTACATACTATCCTAATTTTGCACGTTATTATTTTCTTTATCAGACATTTCACTTAATGCTTTACAATTACATTCATAACCTATAAATCAAATAGTTTAGACAGTTTCAACACAAAATATAAATATGATTCTCCTGTAAATTATACTTACTTTATCAAGAAATTCTTCCCCGCGCAATTAATAACATTTGCAACACTGTGAATTATTTCCCAGATTCAAAAATAGTACAAAAAAACAATTCGACGCATATGACACAATACAAAATCCACAGTACAAAAGTTATCAAAAATCCCGCGCGCGGCGCTTCTAGTTATTCTGCAGATAGTCTAATGCCATTCGTATCATCTTTTGTTTTTCTTTATCTTTCAGTTAGATATTACGCGTATTCCGTTAACAACTTCATATAATTAGTATTGAGGCGAATAACTAGTGTCGTATTATGAATTTTTTCGTGTGACGTCATCGAGTTTGATTTTGTTGTAGATATCATATAGTTGATTGTAGTCTATATAAAACTAACCGTTTTTTCAGAAATAAAACAGTAACATATTTTCTGTTCGCGAGTGTTCTTATTACTCCTTTGACTTTTTTTGTTTTCATCAGGGCTTCAATCAAATTTTTGTTGTTATTATGTTGTTGGCATGAGAGTTGTTGTGATTTGTTAAGCAGTTGATTTAAAAAGCCTTTTGGTTTGGTTGGATAGGGGAAATAAAGCTCTCGAACGTTGGCTAAGGGACAATCGAATAGTTGTTATTGTTCTCCTGGAGGGTCATAGCCTAAAATCAAACCAACCAAAACCAAACCAAAAAACTAATAGAGAAGATGGTCGCTAAATTCCCCACAGATATGGAAAATTGAATAAAAGTGTTTAGAAGTGAAGAAGCGAATTATTTAAAGATAAATACGTAACATTTTTGAGACAGCGGTGGTAAATCGAATAATTTGAAGAGGAAAAAGTTTGTATGGTGAACACGAGATTAACAAAATACGACGAAGAAACGACAATAATGGATGTGAGTGAAATATTAAAATGTTTGCAACAAGGAGAAGAAAAGCGACAGCAAGAGGACGAAAAGCGAAAACAGGAGGACGAACGACGACGACACGAGGACCGTGAGGAGGCAGAACGACGACAACAGGAGGGCCGTGAAGAGGCAGAAAGGCGAGAGGAAAAGCGAAGACAGGAGGACGAACGACGACGACATGAGGACCGTGAGGAGGCAGAACGACGACGACAAGAGGACCGTGAGGAGGCAGAGAGGCGACATCAGGAAATTTGCGAGTCCCAAAAAGTAGTAAACACCAGGTTGAATGAAATTTCTGAAAGAATCGATGACGTGGAACAACATATTGACCAGGTAGGCCAGACCAGAATGTTAATCGAATCGAAAAAGAGTTTCAAGAGAATAAGGACGAAATCGAAAGAAAACTCGAGAAAAAACTAGAAGACACCGGACGGTAAGTACAAAAAGAAATACTGGAAAAGATAAATGGGTTGGAGCACCAATTACATCGTGGAGGTGATTCCACCTCACCAGGTACTCCGCTACAAAACTCATGCCTTAGACATGCTGAAAGGTCAGTACTCAAGCTGCTTAAGCCTCCTACGTATGATGGACAGTCATCATGATCCATGTACCGCAGACAGTTTGAGGCTGCCGCAAAGGCGAACGGATGGACTTCACAAGAAATGGCAACTTCGCTTGTCATATCTCTCAGAGGTCAGGCTCTAGAAATTTTACAAAGAATCCCAGAAGAGCAGCAAAACGGTTATGACTTGTAGGAGCATTAGAAATAAGGTATGGACATTAAATATTTTCGCCAAGTTTACCTGTCCCAGATCAAGAGTAGACAGCAAAGAAGCAATGAGTCTCTTCAAGAATACGAAGCTGACATCGAACGACGTCCATTTCGCTTACCCTCAAGCACCTAAAGAATTTCTCGAAAAATTGGTCCAGACTTTTATTGATGGGCTAGTAGACACCGAAATGCAGCAAGCTTTGCGGTTTGGGAGACACACCACGATCTGTGATGCACTCATAGCTGCCCTGAAATTTAAAGCAGCTAAAGAAGCCTCAAGGAGCTACAAACCTCTAGTATGACAAGTTAAATTTGACGAATGTCAGCCACTTGAAGAAACCATAAAAAAATGATAAGAGTAACATTGAATGAGAGGAGACAATCGAACTCACTGCCAAAGGAGACAAGGCGCTGCTATAATTGTGGGAGAATTGGGCATCTACAACGCTTTTGCAGAGCCAGGACTAAATACCAGTCAAGAGCATACTCACCAGATCGACAACCGGAACATAAAACAAGATCGAGAAGCCCAAATGAAAGGAACTGGGGAAAAGAAAGCAGGACACTGACGAGTAGACAGCACAGAAATGGTCGCTTCCCTTCCCCAGAGCGATAATCTCGTTCCAGATCGCCAGCAAGAGATTCGGAAAACGACAATTAGTCGATGCTAGGGGCGCGTATCGACTACTAGTACTCAAAGCCCCAAGATTTCTGTCCTAAATAAAAGTAGCGATGCAGAAAGAGAACCAAGATGCGCAGGTGCGGGAGGTGTTCGATCAGCACTTCTCTGTGGCCAGCGAGTCGGTGATAGCAAGGAACAAAAACAGGTCCATCTACATGGATGTCCTAGACTGGTTAAAGAAGGTGTTCTACCTGTACTCAATTCCTCGAATTCCTGCAATCAACTGTTGCTGACAACAACCGTGCAAGTTGAAGATGAATGGTCCATGAAGAAACTGAAGAGCTAGAAGAAAGACCGTGACTTGAAATTAATCCGGAACTGGGTAAAGAATGGAGTTCGACCAACTTGGCAGGAAGTTTCCAGATATGGTACGACTATCAAGGAATACTGGGCTCAATGGAATTCCCTTTGTCTTCGCGATGGCCTTCTGCATCGGAAGTGAGAGAGCCCTGATGGAGTATTCGCAGTCTACCAGTTGGTCTTGCAAGAATCCACCAAGTGCTAGAAGAAGTGCTAGTATAAATCTGAAATTCTATCTAAGTTCTATGTTTTTTGGTGTGAGAATGGCGAATTTTAAGCTTATTTTGACGTTGCTCCTAGAGGGCGCTAGATTCACCTTATTATTTAGGTAAATTAAAACATTTTTTTTATCTTTTGAGAGAAGAGGTAAAGGTTTAGGTTAGGTTTAGAGTTACTTTATTTGCATTTAAAATGTTCAACTGTATTTATTGATTTTTTTCAGGTGCTGATATTGCTATATTTTTTCTAAGTAGGCTTGTGTCAACATTTGTCAAATTTACATATCATTAAATTATTTTGATTGAGCTCAACATGCCTTATACCAATGTCGTTGGTTTAAGAGATACAGCGTGTTCAAAGTTTAAATTTTATTCTGATTTTTCTTAATAATTAAGAAAGTTTTGATAGTATAAATCTGAAAATTGGCCCTCTTATGTTTTTTGGTGTGAAAATTACGAATTTTAAGCTTATTTTGATGTTTATCCTAGAGGGCGCTAGTTTCACCGTATTATTTAGGTAAATTAAAACATATTTTTTTATCTGTTGAGTCATGCCTAAAACAAGTCGATAATCTAAAAGAACGCTCAATTCTACAGAGAAGAGGTACTCTTATTTAGGTCGTCTAAATCTATCGGTTTTTAAGTTATTTGCATTTAAAGGGTTCAATGTATTTTGTTATGATTTTTTTATTCTTGAAAGATGAAAAGATACGGAGAAGCAATCAAAACAAGAGTAACTAACAATAACAATTATTGGTAAAAGTGATAATGACAAATTTCAAATCAAATGTTGGAAGTGCCCACTACCTACCTCAATACATTTTAAAATACACCTTCTTAAATATCTCTGAATGTTAAACAAAATGTCTCTATTATTTTTAATAAATTGTATTCGCGGCTTCTTCTATGCTCTGTCGCAAATCATGAAGTGAATTAACTTCTTCCTAATAAACTAAATCCTTCAAATTTGACCATATAGAGAAGTCCAGAGGGTTTAGGTCTGGGCTTCTCGGTGGCCAAACAAATTCATGTCCACGGCCAATCCACCGATGAGGAAAATGTTTATGTAAATATTGGCGTACTGGCAAGGCAAAATGTGGTGGCGCTCCGACGTGCATAAACCACATGTGTTCTCTTAATATGAGAGGTACATCTTTTAAGAATTCGTTTAAATGATATTGAAGAAAGTTTAATTATTGAGGTCTAGTTAGATTGGGTGGCAATACAATAGGTCCAATGACAAAATTAGAAATTACAGCGCCGGAAAAAATCAACAAAATACATTGAACCTTTTAAATGCAAATACTTAAAAACCGATAGAATTAGACGACCTAAACAAGAGTACCTTTTCTCTATATAATTGAGCGTTCTGTTAGATTCTCGACTTGTTTTACGCATGGCTCAGCAGATAAAAAAAAATATGTTTTAATTTATTTAAATAATACGGTTAAACTAACGCCCTCTAGGAGCAACGTCAAAATAAGCTTAAAATTCGTAATTCTCACACCAATAAAACATAAAGCTACCAAGTTTCAGATTTATACTATCAAAAATTTCTCAATAATTGAGAAATTTCATAATAAAATTTAAACTCTGAACACGCTGTGACATTGGTATAAGGCATGTTGAGCTCAATCATAACATTTTAGTTTTGTCCGATTCTTTCTGACTCACCCTGTATATACAGGGTGTCCCCGGATTGAGTTTGGTTTTGTCCATTTCACCCATAGGTGAAATGGACAAAAAATTTAATTTTTCGACAAAAAGTAATTCTTCATAAAAAGTTTTGCTTGTCTTGAAACATCCAGAAAGTTTATGGTTTGTTCAATTTAAATACAGTGTGTTCAAAAATAGCAAAAATTAAATAATAATGAAGAGTAAAGTACCTTAAATATTAATGGTATATAAAAAAGTTATTAAGAAAAATTGTTTGCAATTAAATTTAATACTCAAATGTGAAAGCATGGCCTACTAGTCAATATTAAGTATTTTGAAGAGATTCCGCAATTTTTATCATTGTTATACGTTGGCGTACGGCGACGCCATGTTGCAGTTTCATATATCTTGTGACAGATTCATAATCAGCGATCCCAAAAACCACCTTATACCAAATTGGGGATTAATCTATTGATTTTTTGAAAATCTCGTCCACCATGTTGGATTCGCCATCTTGAATTTTGAAAATCAGACTTCAAATTCGTAATCGGCAACCACAAAAACCTCCAAATCCCAAACTTTGCATAAATCTATTATAAATCTATTTTTTTACAAATCTTGACTTCTGACTGTTTGTTTTTTATATTAGAAAAAAAAATTAGACCCGATATCTCAATTCTGACGATGGATTCGGATTCAGCGAATCAAAACACTATTGATGTTATGTAAAACAAATCAAAACAAATAAAAACACTATTGTATGTTGGTCTGGCTAAAATTGCGTTTTCTATTTCTTTTTCAGCGATTTTTATGAAAAAGTCGTATTTTTTGTGCGACGTCTTGATAAGGACCGCCATTTTTGAAGTTATGTTTGATCATTCCTACAAAACACCAGACGGCATCAAAAACTACACTTCATGACGAAAATTTTGATATACAGAAAAGTATTTTTTTTTCGCAAAAATGAAGTGGGCAGATGGAGCTGCTGATTTGTCAAAGAGTGACCCACATACCTATACTCGTATACATACACGAGACTTAAAAAAATGATTTGCAAGTTTCGTTTAAAGTTTTTTGGCAATGACTATGAATCTTGACTATGAAACTTGTTTTGAACTATTTTTTTATAGACAGGGCTAGGTATAGTACATATTTAGGAGCTTATGGGCAAAATTGCCGACGTGTAGCGACCTACGATTGTCCATATTCATCCAAGCAGTCTCATTAATTCGATGAGAAACCATTATGAAGTGGGGGATTATCATTCAAGTCTTTTATATGGAAAATGTATTTCACTAAGTAACTAACTAAATTAATGTGAATGAAGATGAATGTAGACTGTGCCCATTTTGTTATATCATTGAGACCAAGTTATTCTGGTGGCACTAATTTGTATTGATTTTTCTTTTCCAATGTAACGGCGCGCGGCGTGGCCAAAAGTCAAGCAATGTCTTCCGAAATACGTGCTTCCCTGCATTTCCTTCGCTAATTTGTTTTTTTTTTATGCAAATCGTTGGTTTCACTTTTGGTCACCCTAATAAACATATATAATACATAATATATGTAAGTTATACATAAAATATACATAATAAGAAAAAACTTTTTTAGTCAATTGGAAACTGAAAACACTAAGTATTTTCAGTTTAAAAAAACTCGTAGAATAAACTAAACATTCGATAGTTATTGATAAAAAATGATTATTAGGTCACAATACACAATTTAAAAATGACCTCAAAGTCATCATTGAATAACCACTGCCAACTTACTGTAATATATAAAATCTGTAGTTTACGTGTTTCTCGAAAAGTAGTGTAAATCCGTAATTTTAATGAAAGTATGTTGTCTTAGTAGTGTTTCTAAAATAATAAACAGTTATAATTAATCATTTACGTAGTACCAGTTTACAATTTTAATGAATATTAATGACATATTCACTATTAAAATAAAGATCGATGAACTTATCAATGGCATATCCTAACAAGTACAAACAGATTCTAAGAAAAGTCGCTTTTCATTGCCAATACACAGTGCCGTAACCACAAATAGGCAAAATAAATATTAAGGCACTAATATAAATTATAAATTAATTAGATTAAATAAACTGTTAAGTAATTAAAATTAGTTTTATTGGAAGAAGTTGGAAAAAGTCAGTTAAGACCCATAAAGACAAACTTGTCAATAATCAAAAAAGTGTTATAGGACAATTAATTATTAATGAAAATTTACAATAACATACCAGAGAAAATAAAGGCTTTCCTAAAAAATAAACAGTTATAATTAAACATTTACGTAGTACCAGTTTACAATTTTAATGATTATTAATGACATATTCACTATTAAAATAAAGATCGATGAACTTATCAATGCGCTCCTACAAGTACATCAGATTCTAAGAAAAGTGCTTTTCACTGCCAATACACAGTGCCGTAACCACAAATAGCCAAAATAAATATTAAGCACTAATCAAAAATTAAAAATAAAAAAGATTAAATAAACTGTTAAGTAATTAAAATTATTTTATTGGAAGAAGTTGGAAAAATCAGAACCTAAGACAACTTGTCAATAATCAAAAAAGTGTTATAGGACAATGAATTATTAATGAAAATTTACAATAACATACCAGAGAAAATAAAGGCTTACATAAAAATAGGCTTAAAGTGACTTTAAAAAAAGTTGTTACTAATGAAAGTAGATACAGAAAACAATTGCAATATTTATATTTTTAACTATTTGTTTCTTAGTTTTATATATTTTGTTGTGACTACATATTTTATATTTTTATATATGTATAATTCTGATGTTTATTTACATTCACCTTTTTTTGTCTTTGCTTTTTATATTTCTATATTGTTTTTTTTCCTCTCGTCAACTTTTAAATGTATTTACCTACATTTTGCAAGTAATGTGAAAAATATAGCCCTTCAGGGGTGGCTGAAACCACCCTCGACACGATTTTTTCAAATGCAACCCTATGGCTTGTGACCCCTCATTGTAAAGCTGGTGGAAAGAGGAATCCAACGCACTGATCAAATTTTAATTTCTAGTATGTTTGTAGGGTTGCATACAATTAAAACAATTTAAAAATTTTAAAATTTATTTTCAACGTAACAATTGTTCAAAATGTGCACCATTCACTTGTTGGCAGCATCCCAGTCTGTGGTAGGTTTCGTCCCTTACTGGTTTTGATCAATACAAGTCATCAATAAATCGCAAAATTCCACTCGTCGACCTGGATCATCTTCAAGTAGCTCTTGAACAGCTTGCATTCTATATGGGCGTTTTTTCTCATATTTAAGTATTTTTAAAACTGTTTTGTGATTAAGATTACTATCACGGGCCACGTTGACGGGCTGGAGTGATTGGATTTTCTTCTAGAGCAAGCAACAAATTCAACTTCGTGTCGTCATCAACAAAAGCCTGCCTCTTACTCGGTACTTTCCTGACATGACCCATCTCTCGATATTGTGCCTCAATTTTACTAATGGTACCTTGATTTAGTGGTGGCAAGTCAGGATGCCTTTCTTGAAACAAGCGAACAACTTCGCATTGAGTTCGCGCCCTATCACCATATCCAATCATCATCAAAATTTCGATTTTTAGTGATTCAGTTAAATAAGACATTTTCACCAATTTGAAATAACACTTCGTTTCAAACATACTAAAAATTAAAATTTGATCAGTGTGTTGGATTTCTCTTTCCACCAGCTTTACAATGAGGGGTCACAAGCAATAGGGTTGCATTTGAAAAAATCATGTCGAGGGTGGTTTCAGCCACCCCTGAAGGGCTATATTTTTCACATTACTTGCAAAATGTAGGTAAATACATTTAAAAGTTGACGTGTCTCGGGAATTTTTTTGAAAAATCATTCACCACCCCGCTAGCGAATATATTCCAGTTAAAGTCTCCACCGTGTATAATACACTTGAGAAAGTTATATGTATTAATTTCAAATTTTCTCAAAATAATGAAGTGGTCATATTAAATTTCAGGGTAGGAATTTCTAATGAGTTTCAAGGTAATCTTTCAACTATGGATATAGACTAAAAAAATATCACTATGTTAAGTATAATTGGCAAGGTATAGGGTTTACCTACATGGTGATTTTAGAACTCAACATATGAATTTAAATAAAGAATATATGTACATATACATATAATAGCTCAATTACAGGATGTTTCGCATAAGAACCGACACAGAGCAGGGTCATGTACGGGAATCTAAAATATGGTGATTTAACGCAACTTACTTTTATACTAAGTTGCACCCTTGAGAAGTTATAGGCCTTCAAAGTGGGGTTTCAAATTTCGAAAGAAATGAATATCTCAGTTATATTTGAACTTAGAAAAATCAAATTTGGTAGACGTTGTCAGTGTACCAAGAGCATTAATCGACAGTAAGTAGAGTTCAATTGAAGCATTTTAAAGAGTTGATTAGGGATGATGCACCATTAAAATGTGACCAAAAAACTCGAGTAACTAAAAACACATATTTCAGCAGTGTTATTTAAAATAATCGGAAATTCAAAAGTTGGCTATGAAATTAGACGTCAAACTTGATAATCAGAAAAAAATTTACTTGATTTTAGTTAATTGTTTGCTGACTGTTTTGAAAATGTCCGGAAAGTTTTCATTTAGCGAAAAAGTTGACATGCTATTATTAGTGTTAGGTTTCTGTGAAGGAAACTGCACAAGAAGTGTTGAAGAATATCGGAGAAGATTTCCTAATCGTGTGATCCCCCATAGAGAAACAATTGCAATGTTGAAAGACGGGCTCGAGAAACAGGCAAGTTTTTCAGTAGCCCCCGAGACCTTGCCTTTGCACCCAGGTACAAGATGAAGAACAGATTTTGAACACAATTGAAGATGAGCCACATAGACTAGAAAATCTCGACAAACTGGTATATCGCAAACTTCTGTGCACCGAGTTATCAGACGTAATCTACTAAGTACACCCATATCATATTCAAAAAGTGTAAGAATTGTTACCGGAAGATTTGGTTAAACGAGTGACTTTTTGTCGGTTTATTCTACATCAAGACATTCATTTTCAAAAGAAAATTATCTTTACTGATGAAGTTTGTTTCACCCGCAGAGGTATTACAAATCTACAGAACTATCATGAGTATTCCGATATAAACCCTCATTCAGTAACTCCTAATTGGTGTTATTGATCGGGATTTAATTGGTCCAGTTATCTTACCGAATTGACAAAATGGTGAAACTTATCTAGAATTTCTCCAAAATACTCTCCCGGATTTACTTGACGAGGTGCCACTACAACTCAGACTGGAAGATTGGTTTATGCATGATGGAGCATTGCCTCATTTTAATATTATGGTTAGAGACTTTTTAAACCACCAGTATCCAAATAAATGGATTGGACGAGGAAATAATTGCCCACAAGTCTTGCCTTCACGATTACTAGACTTCAACAAATGTGACTTATTTCTTTGGGGGACGTTAAAAGAATTTGTGTATTCCTCGCCAGTTGAGTCCAGAGCCGAATTGTGGAATCGCATTACAGATAAATGTAATTCATTAATTTGTCACTGTTCATGTGACGTGATGAGCTGCCAGCTCATATTTTTTAAATGAATTTTGTTTTCAAAATGATGTAATACAAGTTTTGTTTTCTCGCCTAATCTTTTGAATTGTTATGTGTGTTTTCTTAGGTGGTTGTGGGAAAAGGTCTTTACAACTCTCTACCACGTGTTCCTTGTGTTAAAATAAGTCGATATAAGTAACTAATCTTACCTTAGTCCAAAATTATTTAGTTTTGGCGCTAGAGAGCTCCAAAGTTTCACCTTTTAATAATAATAATAATATAATAATAAGATATTTATTTACATTTTAAGCACCATATAACATATATAATATATCAATAAATATAAATAAATATGTATACTCGATAAGTGCTTAAGGCACTTCGGGACCAAATAATTTACAATTTATAGGTATGTACGGATCTTATATATTATCTTATTTATGTAGAAGTATTTATTATGTACAATAAATGAAATATTATTATATTCCTTTTTACACACTTTTTACACAAACAAAATTAAAAATGAAACATTTTTTTACAATAATTAACAAAAAATATATGCTTTATCCATACTTCTATAGGTTCAGATAAAAACAAACTAACTAAAAATATATATACAGACAATAGCCTTTATTTAATTCATTTTATTTTCAATGTAGTTGTGGCATATTTCTCGGGGTAAAGTTAAGATTAATGATTTCAATTCATATTTAATTGACTTGTTATTTATTTGTTTTAGCTCTTCCGGTATAGTATTGTATAACTTTGGTCCTAAATAATTATATGATCTTTGTCAGGTTGTTTTTGTCATCATAGGAACTGTGAATTGAAATCTGTTTCTAGTTCCTTATTCATGTCTTGGCAAGATAGGTCCACTTCTAGTTTTGTGATATTTATAAGTGCAATTATAAAAAAACAACTGTCTGATGTCACAAGTCTTAGCTTCCGTGTAGAGACGGTCGCTAGGGTAAGTAACATTTTTTTGTAACATTAATTTCAAGTATTTTTTTTTGCAGCATTTCTAATGGTTTAATATGACTCTTCGCTGCTGCGTCCCAAGCGAGAATAGCATATTTCAGATGACTTTCCACTAATGCATAATATACAGTTCTGAGAATGTCTTGACCAAGAGTATTACATAATAATTTAAATTTGTGCAAAATGAACTGTAGTTTTTTTATGACAAATTGTATATGTAAGTTCCATTTTAAGTGTTTATCAATAACTAGGCCTAAATACTTAACTTTTGCTTCAGGTAATATACAATGATTTGATCCTGTTATTTCAATATTTATACAATTAATGGAAGGTAAGTTTGATATATTACAGGTAAAGTGCAAATAATAGGTTTTTTCTAAATTTAAAGTCAATAACTTTATCGAACAAATGTCGAACCAATTTTTAAAATTTGTTAAATCATTTTGTACAATGTGTAGTAAGTCTTCCCAAGTATTTGCTTCATAGAAAATTGCTGTATCGTCTGCATACCCTATTATTTTTCCTTTACTAGATAGTGTGAATAGATCATTTATATAAATTATGAACAATACATGACCCAATACTGTTCCTTGTGGAACACCGTACTCTATATTTGACATATCACTGTAACAGTTCCCAACTTTTACACATTGGCATCTATTAGAAATGTAGGATTTAAATAAATCTAAACATTTATCCCGTATTCCAATACTTTCCAAAGTTTGCAAAAGTAGGGAGTGACTAACCGTATCAAAAGCCTTTCTCAAGTCAATAAAGGTACACAGACATGGTTTACTTTTTTCCAAACTAGAGTATATGCTCGATGTTAAATTTAATATAGCATCTTCTGTCGATTTGTTTTCCCTAAAGCCATATTGGCTGTTTGATAATATTTTATATTTATCTAAGTATGATACTAACCTAATTTTCAAAATGTTTTCAAATATTTTACTGAAATTAGTTATTAAAGAAATCGGTCTGTAATTATTTATTAGGTTATTATCGCCTTTTTTAGAAACAGGAATGACTACTGCATTTTTAAAGTTTGACGGCCATGGTTTGATGTCCCAGCTCAATACGTTTATTTATGATAAAAACCAAGGGATCCAATCCTAGGTACTCTGCAATTGATTTCAAGTTTTCTGCGCGTATGTTATCTAAGCCTGGCGCTTTATTATTTTTTAAATCATTTATAGTATTTCTGACTTCTTCTCTGTCCGTAGGTAGTAAAACTAGAGAATTTATTGTTGATTTGTTTTTGTACTGTATGTTTTTATTTATTTTTATGTTTGTCGCTAATTTTTTTCCTATAGTCGCAAATGCATTGTTAAACTCATTAGCTTTGTTTTTTTAAATCTGTCAATACCTCTTCTTCTTCATTAATGATCTGTGTTATATTTTTTTTTTTTATTTATGATTTGTAATATCTTGTACAGTGTTCCATAATACTTTGGAGTTATTTTTGTTTTTGTTAGTAATGTTTGTGTAGTAGTCTTTTTTTTTACTTTTTTAATTACATTAGTTAATTTGTTTCTATAGTTTCGATATTCTTTAAATCTTCATTGTTGGGATTATTTTGTAATGTTTTAAACATCTTATTTTTTTTTGCTGACAGATTTTAACAAAGCATTTGCGATCCAGGGTGTTTTTTTAGTATGTGTTCTCTTAGCTTTTTTTACTATTGTAGAATTTGCTACAGCTTGGGTTATAATATTTATAAACATGTTTGTTGCAGATTCTACATTAGGAGCAGTGTATACTGTTTCCAAGGATGTATTTGATAAGACGTTCGCTAAATTTTAGTTGTCAATTTGTTGAATAAATGTTTGATTTCCATGTTGTTCATTTTCTAAAATGTTATTACTTAGTATGATTTGAATCATTGTTGTATAGTGATCAGTAATATCAGTTTTTATTATTAATGGAATACAGTAATCTATATTATCATTTTTTGGTTTAATAAAGATGTGGTCAATACATGTTTTATTATTTTTTTCTACTCTTGTAGCACCGTTTATAGCGGAAGTGTAACCAAATTCATACAAAGTATTTATATGTATATTCAGTACTTACATCATTTATTTGTAAGATATCTATATTTATATCTCCGATTAATAAATAATATTACGTTTTTTGAAATTTGATAGATTGTAAGTACTTATGTAGTTGTTGTATAAATTCATACTGTTCTATAGATGGAGATCGATATAACGCTGCTACATTTATAACATTTTTTGATTTGGTTTTTATTTTTATATCCATTTAATTTGTTTTGTTATAGAACGACTTATCCAATGTTGCAAAAATTTGGTATGTTAACATGGTTATATGGTATAACACCTATAATAAAATTACGTTTCATGGCATTTCATAGGCGTAAAATTTAGTTCTTTTTCCATATTTCAAGATTTCAAATTTCAACGCCACTGGAATAGAAATGGAATGTGAATATAACACTTTAATTGTAAAATTTATCCATTACGAAAAAGGCACTCTTTTTGTTGCAGGAAAAAAGGTACTCGATTACTCTCATGGTTTCTTCGTAATATGAGTTTCAATGACTGGTGGTGATTTAAAAAAAAAAAGTTACAAAACAAAAAATCATTTTTAAACACTGAACTTTATATGAAATTCCGATGTTTCAACTTGTTTTGATGCATCCCTAAAATTTTTGTTTATTTTTTTTATCATGACATTTATTAAGATCAAAAAAACAATTGTCTTTTATTGGTTTACACAGTTTTATAGCAACTAAATAAAGTGACTGTCAAATTTAAATCATAGAGTTTTCATTTAAGTTTTAAGGTGTAGTTAGTACTTTGGGGTTTTCAAGCGGGCCTTTATTCCGTTATTGAGATACAAAACATGTATTTTTGGCTCGGTCTGCATGTGCGAATAACTTTGCAAGAAGGGTTCTAATCGAAATAGTTTATATGAACGACCCACTTTAAAAGTACCTGTAGAACACATTCTTCAAAAGTTTTAGCATAGTTTTGGGACACCCTAAATGAAATCTCAAGTACTACTTAAGCATTTGTTTACAGAAATTCAGAATGAAAAATTTCAAAATGAAAAAAACGTGCGCACTATTATCCGACCATTTCAAGTACAGTAAAATTATGATTTTGAGTTACCTCAAATACAATAATTATATATTTTAAGAATATACAGGGTGATTCAACTAACACGTTCATTAAAAGTTTATGAACTTCCCACTGAAATTTATTTTTGAAAATTTGGAATCAGGGATTAGCGGGGACGGTCTATTCAACTAAAATACTTGTGCTCTTCTGACACTTCCGGTTATACCGGAAGTAGCTATTAACGTCCTTATTTTAAATGGAACATCCAGTATATTAATACATTTTTGAATTCCCCTCCTAATTTTACGTTGACTTTGTTAACAATTCCCTATACCTATCTTCAGTAGTTTTTGAGATATTTTAATTTTTTTGAAAAAATCATGTTTTGTAGTATCCTATTGAAATGCTCGTCACCGATTCAAAACAAAAGTTATAGTAGCAAACTTTGGACTTCCCTTTGGCGGACTATTAAGGTTTCAGGTGGTATATAATTTGTTGTTATATTATTTACAGGGTGTCTAAAAAATCAAGTTCATTCTGACAAATTTCAACTGCTCAAAAGTCAGTTTTCTTAAATGGAACACTCTGTATTTTATTGCTCTATGTGATGGAGAATTGAGTGAATTTTCATTCTGTATTAGGACTCCCTATACCTATCTGCTACCGTTTTCTTGTTATCGAGGTATTTTTTCTTCCATACCATAGTTTTCCATTTTATTAAATTACTTCTGACTAGCGGGCGAAACATACATACATACATTGCGTTAGTTTGGTAAAATATAAAAGCAAAAAGCATGTTTCTTCTGTCCCAATACCAACGCCAACAGCAAACCCCCATTTTACAAATACGAATACAAAACGAAATCTGATGCAACGGTTTTGTGGCATGTGTTGTTTTCGACGTTATTAAAAAAGAAGCGGACCGCTATTATAAATCAGTCAGCCAAAATCCGTTTCTTATCCGAAACATCCCTCAGACCGATCGAAATTCTCATCCTCCTTATAGCTTTCATCGCAGATGGGAGATAAGGTGTCCCATTTTCCCGTCAGAAATTGATTATTTATATAAAAAAAATTCCATCGGTTGCGATTAGAATCACTTCTAACCCCGCGTACCGGCACAAAAAACAGAATCTATATAATTAATGTTGAGGGTTAGATCGCATGGGGTCGATTTTTTATGGAATCACGACGGTTTTTTTACCTCTATCCGTAGGGTACGCCGTGCATAGAAAAAAAGGGGCCGTTGACCTTTTGGGTCTCGGGCTAGGCAGATGGCGAAGGGTCCTCAACCCAGTGGTGGCTCGTCAGAGGAGCAGGAAAGTGCCGAACAACTTGAAAAGAACAAAACACATTTAAATTGGTTCATTAGTAAATAGGTTCATTTAACGGAGTGTCTTATATGTTATGAATCATTCAGAAGGACATCCATGTTTTGAGCAATACTACAATATTGGAGCAAATGACTTATCTACTGACTTTTGAGCAAATACTAGATTAAGCAAATTTATATCTATCTGTAACCAAACTCCACTCCTCTTATCTGACTTCACTCTTATTTAAGTTAATTTAACGTTATATATAATAGGTGTTCATAAAATCGAAAAATCGTAAAATGATAAAGAGTAAACTATTTTTTTTTTAATTGTAGAAAAAGTATTAGGGAGAGTTGCTTAGAATTAAAACATTGTCTACATACCAATATGTAAATAAATTGGCCTACTTCAATTTGTTTATAATTTTTTTTATAGATTAACTTAGCGCTGGAGTCGTAAGTGGCTGTGATCTGTGACAGTGATATGTGAGTTGAATTCTGATATTAAATAAAGTAGAGGCTCCTAAATTAAAAGTTTTTCATTTCTCGACCACCGAACATTAGGGGTACTACCTTTATTCCAGTAACTTATATTTTATTTCTACCCGTGAAGTGATGCCTTAAAATGTTCTACAAACAAAATATCAGACTGCGTCTCTTGATGTTAACGTATCGTAAAACAGTGAGTTCATTTGGTTATGCTTAGCAATAATCTTACTGGAAAGTGAGAGTGACTGACAGTAGCCAATAATATTATCCTGGAGTGGGTACTGTAACCGTCGGCGTAGAAACAAAAAAATGGATGTTTTCCACGAAACACCGAACTACTTTACTTTTCTCGAGGCGCGTTTCGCCAAGTTGGCATTTTCAGGAAGAGATTAAGACTAAATTCTAACCTACACACTTGCACTATTCATACTTAATTTGTTGCCGCGGTTCACTGAATCGTATCTTTGGTTATCAGAGCAAACAGTGGACTGGAGGGTATCGGACCATTATCCTTATTTTACTTTGACTTTGTCTTACCTAAAATATATGTCTAGTTCCGAAGGTAACGCCACCGTGTACAAGTTTTAAATATGTTATTATAGCTCCATTAACGTATCTAACATACATATGTTAATTTCGTTGAGAAGTTCTAGTGATTTTATTACTCCTTTAGGGTAAGATTTGATTTTTAGTCAATGTTATATTATGTTATATTTTTGTTTGTGTAAAATATTTATATATTTCATTTATTTATATTTTATCCAGAACTGCCCTAAACAAAATCTAGCACTATCTCAAGAGAGAGATTAAAATGTCAAAATAGCGATTTAGAGCTTTTTAGCGAACAAATGCAAATTAGAGCTTTTAGATATTTCAAGACTTATGCAAAAACCGTTACGAGCCGCCACTGTTCCAATGGGACGGTGCAGCCGTTAGCGTGCCGACTGGGCGAGGGTAACAACCTTTCGCATCCCTACATGTTTAGACCTGATCGTATCTAGTCACAGGATAGGCCAATGTGTGTTTTAGCTGGCAGTGGTCCACAGGAAATTGAAACAAAGATGAAAGATTCCAGAAATTCTTTTGAAAAATAGGCAAGCCTCGCAGTGGCGTAACTAAAGGTATTTCCAGAATCTGTGTATATCTACATGTGTACGGTATTTTTTCGTGTTTACGTGAGATATAGATATATAACGAATGTCTTAAGGAAAAAATTTTTTTGTAAAATTTATAATTTTTTACAAAAAAACATAAATTACACATATTAAACAGTACATAACTATAAAAATACGCGTGATATAAGGGATTTTATTTTTAGATAGGACATATTTTACATATTTTTATTTCAGGATTAATCAATGTGGACAATTATAGTTGTATCATTAAAAACTTTGAAAATGGTAAGTAGCGTAAACGATAAGTCCGTTATTTTGGATTTGTCATGGAATTTAAAAAAATTAAACTGTTTTGTAACACTTCAAATGAAAATATATCACTTATCAACAATAGCTCTTCCAAATAAAGTTCACTGGTCGCACATAGTCATAGGTGGCACATATTTTTTTCTGACAAACTTTTCAAGGCAAAAGAAATTATTAATAATGTCAATTTTGACATTAAAAAAATACCAAAAAATATTTTTTTAGTTTTTTTTAGGAAGGTTATTTTTTTTTTGTGAAAATAAGAATAGAAACATTTAAAGAAGAAGAAATATTTAAATTTTCTAGTTTCTTGATAAGCCATCACTCAACTAGCCATCTTTGAACACTACTAACTACTACAAACTAACTAAAATAATACTAAATTGTACAGATCCAACTGTCTATTATTAATTAGTGTCTACGTACAAATAAATTATGTTATTAAACTATTGGTACAAATAAATAGGTGACTTCGACGTCTAACGGATGAGCGTAAGAAAAAACAAAGTTGAGGGCTTCTATTTTGCGTCGACATAAATATTTGTTCCTTAATATGGATGCAAAGAATGTTGAAATGTTTCTTCTGAATTTGCTGTGAGTCTTCGCTGCTCAAATTGGCTATCACTTCAGGCCTATCCTTTTGTTGTTACGCCACTGAAACATTCAGGCTGTGTCTGGGCCTAACTGAGATACAACTGGGGAACTTATACACCTAATTCTAGAAATAATATTTTATTACAATAGTCCGGAAAGTGTACTACAACGCAGGATCGTCCCTATACTACTCTACGATAATTAAATTATAAACCATATTTTTAAGCGCCTTGTAAATTATGTACGGATGTATTTCTTGCCCGTGCATAAGCACGCCGTGACTCGTCGACATTTAGTATCGTAAGTTAGCTCGATGCGAGCGGACGAACAGTAGAACGCCGAGGTCAAAATATTTGTATGTGCCGTGACTGATTAACTAATAAACGTGTGTACATACGTATTTTGCACTGTGTACGTATTTCTTTTAGGCTTCATTGAGTGTATTACGTAATTTTGTGAGGATTTTTGCAATAATGGCACAGTCGTTACCATTTGGGAATGGACTGAAAAATATGACGTTTTGAGACACTATAAACACTCTAGATCAAAATAATGTAAATAGAGAAATAAACTTCATTCGTCAAAAATGACAAATGAAGTATGTTTTTTTCCAGAATTGCATAATTTCAAACATACATACCGTGTCATTAAAGATTAGAAAGTTTTGATCATTTTCGGTTAAACTGGAAGTGAATAGAAAATAACGACAATGTCAATAACTGGATATGTATGTCCACCAGTGGCGGTGCGTGATATTTCAGTTAGTCATATCTTGAAAACGACGCATGGGACCCACTTCACTTTTTAGGTGATGACTATACACCTCTTACAGAAAGGATTTATAGTGAAAAAAATCGTCAGCAAAGTTTGCGAAAAAATTTTCAAAAACACTGGAGCACTCCCTGGGTTCTCAATAACGCTCTGTGGGATATTTTGCAGTATATTTTTTTTTTTTTCATAATCTAGAAACAAATATAAGGAGACGTTTTTCGATTTGTTGCAAAATATTTTTTTTTTCAAAAAGTTATGGCCATTTTAATTTTAATTTAATAGGAACATTTTGTTTCCCAAAATTAAAATGGCCATACTTTTTGAAACAAAAATATTTTGTAACAAATCGAAAAACGTCTCCTTATATTTTTTTTAGATTATGAAAAAATATATTTTCCACGGTGCTCAGTTTTTTTAAAAAATTTTCGCAAGGACCTTTTGCTTACTGATTTTTTTTCTTTATTAATATCTTTCTGTAAGATGTTGTATAGTCACCTAAAAAGTGGTGGGTCCCTGCGTCGTTTTCAAGATATGTAAATATACGACGCCATATGTCCACTATTCAGTTCTAGAAGAAGATAAAAGAGAACATCTCATGAAAATCGGCTTAAAATAACATGCAATGGTACAAACATCTTTAAAATATTTTCAAGAATTATGTTCGCCATAGTGTCCAAATTTTGACATATTTGATATATTTCTACAAGCCTTAAAAATCAACAAATTTAATTATATTATATTGTATATAATACTTGCTGATCCCGCAAACGTTGTTCTGCCATATTGAAAATTTGGGTTTATAGGTATTTTTTGATGCTAAATAAAAAAAAATACAAAAAAAAATTGTCAAAAAAATAAATAAAAAAATTTCTGGATAGGGACACCCTAATCACTAGCGGTATTCTAGTCTATACTAGACCTATTCTCATACCTACCAAATATACATAAAAAAATTATAAAAAATCGGTCGAGCCGTTTCGGAGGAGTGCGACCACAAACACCGTGACACGAGATTTTTATATATAAGAAGATTATATAGACATCCAAAAAAAAAACGTCATCAAAGTTGGCGGAGAAAAAAAGACGTATTTCTATTCTTAATCGAATTTATAACCTTATTTGCTTGTCAAGATTGTCACAATATATGACAGACATTGGTTTATTTTACAAATTGTGATAGTCACTTGTCAAAAGTTAGACATAACCGAAAAGCTTAGATATGACCGCTATTTCCATCTCTCTCGTTCATAGCCAGAGTTGATGACGTTTTTTTTGGATGTCTATATTATAAATTTTACTCACATACAGGAACATTAAATCTATATTTTTCATAAACTGATTGTACTGACTTTTTGTAAATTTATTAACAAAAATCTAGCAGTGCATAATATTCACTAGTACCTAATGTTTGATCTTCCCGATACTGCGAGTTAGGTTGAAAAAATTAATCGTGACTCTTACAACTACATAGGTCTAAGAAGTGTAATTACAGCAGTCTACTTTCATATGCTTTTCAATTTTTAGTCCACATTAAGTATGGTGTATTCACAATTATTTGAAATCCGGATTGACAATGAATGCATTGTTCACTCTGTGTGACCGCTGCGTTATTCCATAAAGCACAGACAGGCCTGTCAAGTCTGAAAAGTTATCAATTGATGGATAAGTAACACTGGCAGCTCCCAGCTTTCAGTGGTTAACTAAGAAATACCAAAAGCAATAAGTACATATAAGTATAAAAGGTTTTTGTTAAGAAACGTTCCGAACAATTATGGCACTAGTCGTTAAAATTTTTCAAATTCATTAATCTATATTACAAATGTATTCATGCAAATATTTTTCTCTTCAAGTTGGGAAGCTTTACTTCTGAGAAACTGAGCTCAAATACGGAATGGAACAATATTTCTGAATGACATTTGACGATTAATATGTATTCTAAAAGTACAATTATTTAGGTATATTTAACGTGCTTCACTTTCTGCCACTTTCGGGTACCTTCTGCCACCAAGAAATGAACATTAACTTCGTTATTTTAAGTAACACGCTGTATTTTTTTGTTGTATTTTAATTCTGCTTGTTAATTAAACTTCAATAATCATCGTACCCTAAAATGAACGATTCATAATTCAATTTCCAGAAAAAAATGTACAATTAGAAACTAGATAAAAACTAACTGTCACTGTATTTGACAGGGTAATTTTTTTCAGATGAGTTTGAAAAGTAGAGCTCACTGTTTGTATATTAGATACCTACATACACGGTGTCAATTTGAAAACGAACAGCATTTAATATTGCCTAAAATAATGACAGTGTCAAAATTTGGCGAAACACGTCAATTTACATATCCAAGGGGGACAACTTTTGAGCCATTTGTTGTCGTATTACTTTCAACCCCTTACCGCCAGGGCACCTACCCCTAAAATTGTAAATGTCAACCCCTATTTCTTTTGCCATTTTTGAGTTTCTTGTACAATTCTAGATGTCCCATATTTCTTTTTTGTCAAAATTGAGGTAGTTAACCTCATGAATGTGTAGAATGTATTTAATTTCTGAATTTTTTATTGGAAAATGATGCACTTTTTTCAAAACTTTTTCAAAATTTTTTGAGCAACTTTTTGGATTTTGCAAATAGTCAATTTTTGAAAAAAATCCAGTACATTCTTTGTGTGATTTTAAGAACTTTTTTATTCTTGACAATTTTTTGTAAAAGTGCATCATTTTATAATAAAAAAATTCAGAAATTAAATACATTCCACACATTCATGAGGTTAACTACCTCAATTTTGACAAAAAATAAATATGGGACTTATCTAGAATTGTACAAGAAACTAAAAATGGCAAAAGAAATAGGGGGGTTGCCATTTTAAAATTTTAGGGGTAGGTGCCCCTGGGAGTTAGGGGGTAGAAAGTAATACGACAACAAATGCCTCAAAAGTTGTCCTCCTTGATGTAAATTGAAGTGTTTCGTAAACATTTTGATACTGTCATTAGTTTATGCAATGTTAAATGCTGTTTGTTTTTCAAATTGACACCGTGTATGTACATATTTGGCAATACATCAAAATATAGGGTCAAACTTGAAAAAGCTTTATCATTTATTAAGGCTCTTATTCTAGATAGACCGTACTATATTTAATAAAAAATAATTTTCTTTAGTTGTTTTTCTGTAGCAGTTTTTTTTTTTTATAGTTGTTACTACAAAAATGGTGTAAAGTTCTACATATTTCATAGGCTCCCTATGAGGAAAAATATATTTTCATATTTTAGAATTTAATTTTAAACACCCTTCTCAATTTTGTTGATGGCTTGAAAAATATTAATTTTTATTATTTCGTAATTTTTTTAAATTTCCGATTATACCGCTCATCAAGTGACATGTCAAAATACGTTTTAAGGTACACGGACATTAGGCCGGTTGACGGGTAGTTATATTCGGCAATAATTGATGGTAATGTTTTAGGTGGATAAAAGTGACGGAAATGAGTTGATTTTGACGGTTTTTTCTAAGATTACTCAAAAAACTACATACAAAATCAGAAATGTGGCTTGCATAAAAGTTATAGAGCTTTAAATTCTGCACAAATGATGTTATGTGATCTAGGTGATATATTTTGATGCAGTAGTACCAGTACTCTTGTTAAAGTTGCGGCTGTTTTTCGACTTTTGAAAAAAAAAATCTGTAAAAATGACGAATTAAACAAAAACAAAGTGTAAATGAAATAATGGCTGAATAGCACTAAATATAGACTAGATAGTGTTAAAATAGTATTAGAGTGCGTTACTTTTAGTATTAGTATCCCTCTTGCTCTGGTTAGTAACAATACTATTTTTTCTGTTACTAAAATATGGGATTTTGGGTTATATGACCAAAGATCTCACTCAAAAGCCTTTGAGTATATTTCAACTCTGACTCAGAAAAGGGACAAAAACTAGTTACATACTTTATTGAATAAGTGCCAAAATTTTATAGTTTAAAGTCAGTATATAAGAAAACTAATTTTAAACTACAACAGATTACTAATTAATTCAATCGCGCATGTTGTGCGGGAAATACTGTTTCACATTTCATTTTCTTTAGCCTCGTCCGGGTCGTCTTCTTCCTCACTCAATGGAATCATCTGTTTATTGATACCATCATAGTCTTCTATATACGTCAGTTTTGGAAGAAGCGTTGATCTACAAATCCCATTTGCAGTTTGCATAAGTCATGGAGCGTTTTATTTCTACTTTTCCGCAACTACAGATAACTTTACTCCTTTTGGCGCATTTATAGGACACAATCGCGGATCAGGTTTTTTATGGTGATAATAGGAGCCATAGGAGCATTTTGATGGTGATAATCAAAGATTGTCTATCTTTGATAGTTTGCCAACTCAGCTCAACAGATCCGTACTGGTTATCTAACTACGTTTAAATTTGGTTGTATGCCCTTGAGTACCATTAATGTGCAGCTTCTAGTGTTGGAGATAGGAAGCCAAATTAAAATTAGTTTTCACAAGATATTTTGAACAGTTGAAATCCTAAGCCATTCAAGGTATCATTACTCTTATCTCCGTAGAGTGATACAAAGAATTTACCCTACATCTACTACACTATCCGGGTTCGCGTCTTTCTTCATGAAAACTTGCTTCCACAACCAGCTTAACAAAATTCTTCATTGGCTGTAAAGTGGAATTGTATGACAATAACTGGAAGTAACTGTTGACGGAGAATAGATTGTTTGGTGCCTCTCATTTTCCGGGTTTCCTGAAGAAAATCTTGGTGAAGCCAATCCTATGAGAATGATAAGTAATCCGATCTGCAATTACTGCACATTCATGTTCTTGGACAATATCAATCAACTGGTGAATCAGTCTTTTACGCAGCTCTTCCGCTCATAATCTAGCGAATACTGAGAACGGAGACGGGACGCAGGATTTTGAAAAATCGCGTGAAGGGTTCTAAAGAACAGAGAGAACAGGGGCGCTAGTGCTAAAATATGTCGGACTCTAGTACTTATTTTACTTTTATATTGTTTTTGTATGTTTAATAAGTCATTTATTGTGAAAACTGCAAATTTGTTCAAAAGTCGAAAAACATCAGCAACTTTGACAACAGCTACTGCTGGTATTACTAAATCAAAATATATGTACATATATATCTTATTTATATTATACAGGGTTTGTCCGGAAAGTAATGTCAGTGAATGTTTTTTTCCCGAGACTGTACGCGCCAGTCCGCGCTTTACGTGCTGAGATTGTGGTGGGGGGATCTGGCAACAAGATCCAACAAGCGTCAGTTGGCTACCGGTCGTTGTAGCGGTCGCATCACTCATTCTTTGAGAGTCGTTACAGTGACCCAGTGCAAAAAAAAATGCAACGTTCGCTTGTGCAACGGATGGCGATCAAGTTTTGTATGAAACTGGAGAAGAGTGCTGCGGAAACCATTCCAATGTTGAAGAAGGCTTTCGGCGTCGATTGTCTTTCGGACAGGAAAATTTTCCGGTGGCACAAGGCTTTCGCAGAAGGTCGGGAAGATGTCAACGACGAGAACCGCGCTAGACAGCCATCAACCTCGAGTTCCGACGACAATGTGAAACGTGTGCGTGACTTGTTGAACACTGACCGTCGTCTAAGTGTCCGTCTAATTTCCGAAACATTAGACAGTACGAAAACCATTGTTCACGAAATTGCGTCGGAGTCTTTAGGAATGAGGAAGGTGTGTGCGAAGCTCGTGTCAAAAGTGCTAACGGACGATCAAAAAACGAGGCGCGTCGAAACCTGCCAAGAAATTTTGGACACCTGCGAAGACAACCCCGCTTTCCTTGATGACGTCATTACCGGGGACGAAAATTGGGTCTTTGAATACGATCCGGAGACGAAGAGGCAAAGTGCGGAATGGCACACGTCGAACTCCCCTCGCCCCAAGAAGGCCAGCATGTCCAGGTCAAAGATCAAGACAAGGCTGATTGTCTTTTTGCCGGGGATTGGTCCATCATGAGTTCGTTCCGCAGGGGACAACCGTAACCGGAAAGTTTTATGTCGAAGTGCTGAAGCGGCTGAAACGCAGGGTGAATCGCGTCCGCCCAGACATCTCAAAATCCTGGAAGCTTCACCACAACAATGCGCCTTCGCACACCTGCTTCCTTGTGGCCGATTACCTCGTCAAGGCAGGCATCACCGTTTTTCCCCAGCCTCCCTACAGCCCCGATGTGCCCCCCCCCCAGACTTTTTTCTGTTTCCGCGCCTCAAAACCCCAATGAAAGGACAGCATTTTGGGTCGGTGAAAAACATTCAGAAGGCTTGCACCGACGCTTTAAAGGCGATTCCGGAAAACGACTACCGTACGGCTTTTTGATGCGTGGAAGACCCGCTGGAGCCGATGTGTGGACGCAGGAGGAATGTATTTTGAAAGTTTCTAAAGATTTGTACACATAGAACCAATAAAGCCATTTCTCAAAGCTCACTGACATTATTTTCCGGACAAACCCTGTAACATGTCTTTTACTATACTTATTTTTTTGTAAAATTTAAAGCTCTATAACTGTAAAGCTCTATAACACCCCATTTCGGGTAATTTTTATCCACCTAGCTGCTGAAGTTCACCTCGGTGGAGGGGAAACTTCAGGATAGTCATGTTGGATCATAACTGATGAGATTAAAACAATAAAACCTTTACCATGATTTTTTTCCAAATCATGTGGATGTTTATTTTTATCTGCCAACTGACCTACATAAAATATCGATAATCTAAAGACGATTTTACCATTTCATTAACACTTTTTTTCCATATGTTGTAAAAATTATGGACTATACTGTGTATAGGCGAGACCAGGACTGGTTGGTACAGGTTTTGCTTTTGTGCTAAAAATAGTATATGCTTTAATATAAAATGTTTTTGCATAAATTAGGAGAAATGAACAGCTTTCCAATGATAACAAACGCAGTGTCCATATTCTAGTGAATTTTTTAATAGATAAATTAAACCAACCCCTTATAATGGGGTAGGGTTCCGATATTTTTAACGGAAACGGGAATATTTTAAATTTCAAATTTGATATACAAGTAATATCCTGCCGTAACCCTTTTGGGCAAAATAACATTCCTAAAACAAGCACTAGCACACCCCAAAATTATATTATAAAAAAATTTAATAATTTTTTCCATTAGATGCCAACTTTTGTGAATACACTGTACATACGTGGTTTGCTCCTCTCAAGACCAGTGTCATTCGGCTTGTCGAGTAGGTCATAATCATGAGTCATGAAAAGAGCCCGAGGCAATGGTCGGCAACACAGGATCGGCCTCATAATAAGCATTTAACAAGTAATAAAAGCAACTAAACTGTTAACAACAGTTCATGAAAAACTTACCCTCTTACCTAGCTGGAACGTCACAAACTGGATAAGATCAGTAAAAACTTGTCAGCATCAGGTAGGTTTCAATAGTTTGTCTCCTTAAGTGATGTTCGCCGTGGTGAAAAAATAGTTTTATATTGTGAAAATGACCTTTCGATCTACCGATGTAATCCTCGCATACTTAAAATAGTCTTTGAATGCACGTAGGGGCCCTGAAGACGTACCGTCACCAATTTGTTTCAATCTGGTGAAACCGGCGTTTTTCTGTAGGACCCATTTTTTCGTCATCCATAGCGTATAACACTTAATTTATTTCTTTCACCATTTGCAGTGAGTCCACTAAAAGCAACGCACTGCCTTCCATTTTTCTATGGCATCATATAATTGTTTATAGTATTTGAAAATCGTTTTCAAACCCGTTTCAACAGATATGTCTTGGAATTTTGTCTGACTTTGATTTGATTTTGATTGATTGATTTGATTTTGACTGACTGCATAGCATATCATGTTACATCCGTGTTCTTGAAGAGAACGGCCTACAACACGCATTGTCGCGGCGCCATCAGTCACAAACATTACCACTTGAGTTCTTAACAGTTCAAATTGTAATGTCTTGAGCACCACCTGCGAAAGTGTTTCGCCAGTACACTCTCTTGCTTGCTGACAACAGTGGACATGTAGAATGGATTATTTTTGCAGTTGGTATATACTTACGTAATTTTCAGCCGCTTCTGGGGACAGTATTTATTCCAGAAATACTAAAATGGTGTTTTTCTCCAGTATCTGCAACGGAACATTACACATAATAAACATTAGCAATAAATAGGACATAAACTGTGTTTTTCGAGGCACGCCAGTATTTTTCTGTATATGTTGCGCACTATTAATATGCTTTTTGCAGTCGTGTTTATCCCAACACATTAGGTATCTTTCGCACACCTTTTACACATCACAACACCATTATAGTAGAAATCCTTAAAATCCCTGATAAATTTATTTACTTTGTCGGCGTGAGGTCGTTTTTTACTCTTCGGCACGTCGAATATTTAATGTTAAACGTACTATTCTTTCAGTATCGCGTAAAAATATAGCGCGCAGTGCATCTACTCCACGGCTCTGGATAAATTAAATTGCAAGCGGGCGATGAGCGATCTGCTGTACACGTTCGGAACGAATCGGTAACCACTGCCTACGACCGGTTCTGTCTAGCCGATCGGTGGCCGGGCTCTAGTCATGAATATATACAGTACATGAATATACACGGTGGAGACTTTAACTGGAATATATTCGCTAGCGGGGTGGTGAATGATTTTTCAAAAAATTCCCAAGACACGGCAACTTTTAAAAGTATTTACCTACATTTTTCAAGTAATATGAAAAATATAGCCCTTCAGGGGTGGCTGAAACCACCCTCGACATGATTTTTTTCAAACGCAACCCTATGGCTTGTGACCCCTCATTGGAAAGCTGGTGTAAAGAGGAATCCAACGACTGATCAAATTTTAATTCTTAGTATGTTTGTAGGCTTGCATACAATTAAAACAATTTAAAAATTAAATTTATTTTCAACGTAACAATTGTTCAAAATGTGCACCATTCACTTGTTGGCAGCATCCCAGTCTGTGGTAGGTTTCGTCCCTTATATTATGCAACATTTGCGGTGTTATTTTTCCGATTTCTTCTCTTATCCTTTCCTGCAGATCTGCTATGTTGTTGGGTTTCTGAATGTAAACCCTACTTTTAAGATGTCCCCACAAAAAGAAATCCAGTGGTGTAAGATCTGGAGATCTTGCTGGCCACTCAATATTACCTCGCCTCCCAATCCACCTACCGGGAAAAATTCTGTCCAGATACTGACGAACAATGGCAGCATAGTGTGGTGGGGCCCCATCTTGCTGAAACCATAATCTCTCATCGGTCAAGTTAGGGTTTAAGGGGTTTTGTAAATAAATGACATAGCACTGGCATTAGTTCGTGCTGGAGTAAACGCAAGTATCTCGCTCCATTAAGAGTTTCATCAAAGAAAATGGTCCTACAATTCTATCTTGTATTATTCCGGCCCACACATTAGTTCTCTGTGGGCGCTGAGTATGAAGTTCCCTCAGTTCCAATGGGGGGTTCTCTTCCAACCCAGTAACGACAATTTTGGCGATTTACGTGCCCATTTAATGTAAAAGTAGCCTCGTCAGAAAAACTATCCACTCTAAAGATAACTGGTTTTGATCAATACAAGTCATCAATAAATCGCAAAATTCCACTCGTCGATCTGGATCATCTTCAAGTAGCTCTTGAACGCTTGCATTTTATATGGGCGTTTTTTTTTATCATATTTTAAGTATTTTTAAAACTGTTTTGTGATTAAGATTACTATCACGGGCCAGTTGACGGGCTGGAGTGATTTTCTTCTAGAGCAAGCAACAAATTCAACTTCGTGTCGTCATCAACAACAGCCTGCCTCTTACTCGGTACTTTCCTGACATGACCCATCTCTCGATATTGTGCCTCAATTTTACTAATGGTACCTTGATTTAGTGGTGGCAAGTCAGGATGCGTTTCTCGAACCAAGCGAACAACTTCGCATTGAGTTCGCGCCCTATCACCATATCCAATCATCATCAAAATTTCGATTTTTAGTCATTAAGTTAAATAAGGAGCATTTTCACCAATTTGAAATAACACTTCGTGTAAAAAGTAAAAAAAGTAACACTTCGTGCGGCCGTGTAAAAACACTAGCAAAAAATAACAAATATCAGTTGTGGCAAAAAATTGCTTGGAATTTTTTGTGGGGATCATATGAAAAGTAAGATTTACATTCCAAAACTAAACAACACATATTTTGAGTACGAAATTGTTGCGTTAAAATAAATTAAACTATAAAATTACGTTTTAATTGTATGCAACCCTACAAACATACTAAAAATTAAAATTTGATCAGTGCGTTGGATTCCTCTTTCAACCAGCTTTACAATGAGGTGTCACAAGCCATAGGGTTCAATTTGAAAAAATCATGTCGAGGGTGGTTTTCAGCCATCTCTGAAGGGCTATATTTTTCACATTACTTGCAAAATGTAGGTAAATACATTTAAAAGTTGACGTGTCTCAGGAATTTTTTGAAAATTCATTGACCACCCCGCTAGCGAATATATTCCAGTTAAAGTCTCCACCGTGTATGTACAGATCATACCTAATATATACAATCTATAGATATACGGCGCGTTAAGCAAACGTCACCCGTACGAAACTAACTCCCGAGTTATGGATGGAGTCGATAACAATTTTGATGACAGTGATCCAATATGTTGGATATATCCTGAGTTAAAGCCCCTTGTCCCAACCTGCCCATGTGCTGAACCACACCCAATGTCTCCAACAATATTTCAATTCCAAAAAAGTCTATAAATGATCACATCTTACTTACATGAAAATACATACACATTATTGTGCAACAGAGAAAACTAATTTCGATTAATGATTTCATTTTTTATCTTGTCGAATGTCATAATCATGAGAGAATCAAAGCATGTGTAGGTGCCAACCATCACATAAATAAACTAATATCTCGGAATTCAATCCCGATTAGAATCCAAGCTGCGTCACTCTTGCCTACCTGCCGACCTGTTTTTTTGACGCACTACGACCTAATAATGTAGTCATAAAACCCGCAGGCTACGTGGCGTAGGTACCACTTTCGCATTAGATTTTTGACAATGTTTTCGTGACTACCGATTCTTCAGTACATTTACTAATTTCATCATTGTTTATTAATCTATGTGTTAATGATCTAATATGTAATGATATGCTAAATAAATCTTCATCTGAATCAGTTATTTTGAAAATAGATACCTTAACAGGAAAAAAACTGAAAATTGTTTTAATATATGTTTTAAGTTCAATCGTTTCCATTTTATTTTCAACAAAAAAAAATCCACTGGTGGATTCTCTTAACCTTGAAGACCTAAATTGTCTATAGCGATCAGAGAAACCATCAAATTTAGTCAAAAGACTGCACCATTTCTAAAATATTTTATTATTATCTGGTGGCTATAGCCAATTTAATTATTCAATGTTACCAAAACCGTATTTAAAGTAATGGAATTATTTTATTGAAAATAAAATCTAAAATTTATCTACATAATATGTATTAGGTATGTGATGCGACTTGGGGCGAGTCTGATTCTCTCTTGGCCTGCTTTTTGGGGTTAACTGATGATTGATTTGATATTTTTAACGGCCAACAAGGTCTTCAAGATGTTCAAGATGTTGAAAAGAACGTACATCATAAATTTTATAAAGATATGTAGATACATCAAATAATTAAATTAGATTTATTAACATATATTGTTGTCGGGTAGGCGCCTTCGAGGGGTTCCGAGTCGTTTCTGAACCCTCCGCGCCTCCCGGCACTTCATATCTGCTTTGAGCGGCGTCCGGTCCTCCCAAGTCGGCGGCGTGGACGGTCGCGGCGCTTGCGGCAGTGATTTCATATTCGCCAAAACCCAAGAAAGGATGAGACGTGGTCATAATATAGAACAGAATACTCGCAGAAGAACAGAATTTATTTTTGAACTTTTTTGGTTGATGACAGTTTTCTTAATGTTATTTTCGTAACTAGGTTATTGTCCGGTTGCCTCGCGACGGCAGAGCGGGGTTAGTTACACGTACTAGACTCCCTTCTGCCGCGCGCGATTAAGCTTCCTCCGGGCGTCCTACGACAATATTTCGCCCTTTCATAAATATAAGCAAATTTATTCTAGAGGATACATACATCATAAAACTAATTAACCTACAACTAGAAGTGCCAATAAAATTTTATATTTCTGGGTCCAAAAGTTTGAGCTGGAAGTGAATGACTCACAAATTACAGTTTAAACTCTATTGTTTTAAACTGGTTTATTTAAGAAGCTTCAAACAATTTATTGTGAAAGGCAGGACAAAACTGTTAAAATTGTTATCTAAAACACTAGTATGTACAAATAATCTTTCTTCCTTAAAAAGAAGATATTGTAACGTTTTGTTCACTACGGATTCGTAAGGTGTGAAAAATTAAACACGCACCTTCAACTAACACTATTTATTTAATTATATAAAAACACGGCTTAAACACTACGCAACTAACACTAATTTATTTTTATACAATTTATATTATATAGTTGCACAAAAACCGAGACGCGTATTTATCTCTAAGGATAGACTATCGTCCCGCGTCTATATACCTCGTTATATACCCATATAGAAGGATCCCGTAGCAGCCAGCTGTTTCGATTCCGGATGAGCCGCGATGCATTCAGAGCTTTAGAGATCCGTGCGTCACACAGTTGTTTATTATTTACCGTAAGTGGCTACGGTGGGATTGTCACAATATTTAAAAAAATAAACGGGATTTAAGTACCGAATGACATGTACGGTAAAAGAAAACTGACAAACAATCTTACAGTAATGTAAAAGGCCATATTCCTTTAAATTAAACGAAAATAATTTTAGGAACCCTGTCACAAAAGGTGAGTAATAACTTGTAGTAACGTTGCGTGGCGACAGGTTGTTAATTTAATTAGTCAATTAAAAAAATAAATTGATGGAGCTGATACCAACTTCCGACTGCGGGAGGTTTTTCAAGGGGAATATATAGGCACTCAGTAAAAATGTGTCCACTTGTTTCATTGTTCACAATATTTTAAGTGATATTACTCTCTGATCTTACAATAAAGATTATTTGTACAATTACAGGTAGGGGAAAGCTTATATTTTGAGATAGTAAATTAACAGCTGAAAGATTGTGTACGGAAGGAAATTGGTAACGCCTCGAGCCGCCCGTGACATGTGCAGTTAATGTTGCACAATTTGAACTGAGGAACGATACATGGATGATAATATATTTAATACTTATATTAATTAATTATTTTAATAGTTAGTAGGATAATATACTTAATTTTAGTAGGATAATAAATTATTATATTATTATTTTATAAACTATGCAAAATATTTCACAATAAAATAGATATACAGGGTGATTGACAGAAAACACTCGTTAAAAATATTAGGATTTGGTATAAATGACTGATTTTTTAAAAATTTGGACTTAAGCTAATAGGCCTATGACTTAAGCTAATAGGCCTACCTTGATGTACATAGTATAATTTATATCACCTTCAAGTCAATCGAGTTGCACAGTATGCTTTATGTGATCGTCAACATGAAAAATCCAGAATATTCAAATATAGATATTAATGCAATACAGGCTTAAGATGCTTGGAAAAAAACGGCACTGACTGTGAACTTTTTAGATACATTTTGTCTATTATTTAAAACGTTAAAATATAATTTAAGTCTTTCGCTACATTTACTCATACATGAATTCCGTAGATATCAACAGGTAGATTTTATTTTACCCAGTCCCAGAATAATAAAAGAACAATATGAGTAGATGTGGTTGATTGATGATTGATTGATTGACCCCATGATTGCGTATGGGGTAGGTAGAGGAACCTGGCCTAAAATGACATACCAGGGTAAAACGGCATATTGGCTAGTTTAAAACTCCCGCTCAAATGTAACGCTGGCAACATAGTTCACATCGCGCAAAATCGTTTCAACGACTATCCACGGAATTTGCGGCATCGTATCTCAGCCAGTTGTATGTCGACCGCCAATATTATTACGTCGTTCCTGGGCAAATATTTATTTCGTTTTGAATTAGCGTGTGCATATTTCCCCAATGTGAAGTTTTTGAGTGCGACACTAGGTGAGTACTTAAAAGTAGGTTCTGTTGGTTGTGTTTTCATAGTTTAAAAATCATGGTTTCGTCTTTAAGTACAAAAATTAATAATGTTTTCTAAAATGGTGGCATGGGGCTAAAATGGCATACATAGACCTGGGGTAAAACGGCATAGTATGCCATTTTAGACCGATGTTTATTACTGAGTACTTTATTTAAAATTTTCTTTTTTTTTAAGAAATGGTGGGAAAATACGTCAGAAAAACCAACCGCCAACAGTGGAATGGGGGGGGGGCATGGAAAATGCTATTAGAGCTGTTCAAACTGGGGAGATGGGATGGCTGAAGGCCTCTAAAACGTTCAATGTGCTGTTTACTACCCTACGGAGAAGAGCTAGAAATGCAAATATAAGGGTTAAAACTATTTCCTATAATATAGGACTAGGTAGGTTCGTTACTACTTTCACTCTTGAACAAGAAGAATCGATAGTACAACATTTGAAACAAATGGAACAGCGTCTATTGCTGCCAGTGGCTTTAAAAATAGTGGTTTATGGCCGATAGATTCAAACATTTTTCGGACTATTTGTACGCTCCATCAAGCGTGACCGACCAACAACACTTTACCTACTAATGCAATCCAGGGGAATTCAGAAGATCCCCAGAAGACATCGAAAATGTTGTGAGTGATATCGTACAAGACCATCCTACCATTGATCTCTCAAAAGAAAGAGGATCCAAAAATAATTCCCATAACTACCTTAAGTCCGTTTCCTTCTACATCTGGTAAACCATCAATGAAAAGAAAAAAACTCCAGCAATACTTACCAGTAGTCCGTTTATGTTAGAGTTGAAAGAAAAAAAACGCCAAACAGGCGAAAGAAAGCGTGCATCTGCTAGGAGTGCGAAAAAAGGATTAGAATGAGGAAGAGCCTGTATATGAAAATGCAAATTTAGAAGAGGATGACGATAGTGACGCCTATTATATTTTCTGCTGTGAAAAATTTTTCTACATCGAAAGCTAAAGAGAAGTGGATTCGATGCTGTAAGTGCAAGCAGTGGGCGCATGTGGATTGTGCAGATGTTAGTGCAAGAATAAAGACCTATATTTGCGACATTTGTCATGAATTAAGTGAAAATATTTACCTACCACTTGCCGTTTATGTTTGTTTTGCTTTTAATGTTAAAATGGTATATGCCGTTTTACCCCATATTATTTAGTATGGATATTTTTTTCTCTAGAAAACTTGTTTTTTTAGTTCCATTTGTGACCAAGAATTTAACGTTGTTTTTTTATATGTTTCATTTCCAAATAAATATACTTTTTTACATTAAAAAAAATTATATGTGTTTTTTTGTTTACGTATGCCATTTTACCCAGAGTAGTGCGGGTAAAATGGTTAATGACAGTTTTCAGTTTTTTTTTTTGTATAATAAAATAGATTGTTGAATTGAACAGCATTCTTAGGGTGCTAGTATGAAAGTAGTACTCATGAAGCTTTAGAAAACAATTTTACTTCAACACAGCAATTTGTAATTTGCTAGTAGCACTCTATAGAAAAAATGGTATGCCATTTTAGGCCAGGTTCCCCTACATGCCCTGTGCACTTAAGCGATGCTTATTGTGCCCCCATAGTCTAGTCATTCCATTAGTCCTGGTTCCTTAAGAAATTTAAGGACAGTTTCTAATGGAGCGTCTGTCACTTCTTTTGGTTCTATTGTTATAGCCCCAAAGTTCGAATACCTGGCACCTGCCAGCGCCGAGCATTCGCATAATATGTGGAGGGAGGTTTCTTCACTCCTCTCCGCACCTTCTGCAATCGGGTTCATTTTTCACCCCGATGGTCGTAAGATGTCGCATGAGTGGACAGTGTCCCGTAAACAGTCCTACTATCCATATCAGCTGGTTTCTACCCAGTTTTATGTAGTCTTTTGACTTGTTCCAGGATGATTTACCAATGAACATCCGCGAGTGTCTCAACCCTGGGATTTTCGCCCAGTGCGATATATGTTTTTCTCTTAATAGGTCCTTCATGAGCCCTCCTGGCAGTCCGGTAAGCCAGACCGCAGGTGGGCTCCGGCCCTATCAGTGGAACTTCCGCCCCTTTCTTTGCAAGAAAGTCCGCTCTTTCGTTCCCTACATGGCCTTGGTGCCCTCTCATCCACTTGAGAGTGATACTGTTGTGTTCCGCTAGTTTCGTTAGCGAATCCATACAGTCTTTAACTACCTGGGAATGTATTTCTACAGCTCCCAGGGCTTTGAGTGCTGCTTGGCTGTCAGAGATGATCTGGATCCTCTTATTTGTGTAAGACCTCCTAGTCATCTCCTGCGCGCAAGCGGTTATTGCAGTTATTTCTGCCTGGAATACGATAGTTCCCCAGATTTATGCTAATTTCGCAATCTGGGTCTCTGTTTGTTGCCCGCGCTCCAGTACTTTGTTCTGTTTTGGACCCATCTGTATACCAGATGGTTCCATTCTGTATGTGACTGTCTTCCTCTCCCTCCTTCGGTACGATCACCCGATAAGGTTTGTGGAAGATTATGTCGCGACCAATTCTGTCCGACCGCATGTTTAATATACGGTTTTGCTTTAATTCTTCAAATATCTCTGTATGGAGTCCCCGTTTTGTGGTGGTTACTCCATGTCCGGAAATTTCTAGCCTGTAAGCTGCCATCAGAGCCTCCGTCTCCAACACTATGTGTAGAGGCGGAAGACATAGTATTGCTTCCATGGCTGCAGTGGGCGTTGTTTGCATGGCCCCTGTTATTCCTAAGCAGGCAAGTCTTTGCAGCTTGCCTAGTTTTGCTATGGCTCCCTTTTTTCTAGCTTTATGCCACCAGATGAGAGAGCCATATGTTACCATGGGGATTATCACTTTGGAGTATATCCAGAGTAGGTGTGGTTACGACTAACAATAATATTATTGGATAGTGCCTTCTGTGACATAATGTAATTCTTCTGTGACGTAATGTTAGGCCATGCGCACCTTCGTGATGTGATTTACTTACTTTTTTGCATTTGTTAAGATAAAATGAAGCTATTGGTATTTTTTAACAATAACGATTGAAAATAAATAAAATATGAAATACTTAATAATTACCAGCATTATTAGTAACATTATCATCATTAGCAAAATCATTTCCATGACACGCTAGTGAAAAATCAAACGATTTGTTAGAAGTTATAAGCAAATTTTTAAAAAACGCTAAATAACTAAATAACTATTAAATATAGGTATATGGAATGCTAATATATATGTAAATGGAGTCAGAATTTAATTCTATATTAAAATGTAAAATAAAATATGGGGCATTGTATGAAAATAATGGAGTTTGGATTGTTTGGATGGTTCTATTTTATACATCCTGTACATAATTGAAAAATAATAAAAGCATTGCTGCATCATAGCTTTAGGGTTCTACTAAGCACAATGTTAATACCGATACTTAAATTTCTAAAATGTCCACTAGACCAAGATAGTTTGAAATGTCATGACGCTAATGATCAAAATTTCTAAAAACCGGAAATAATTCAAAAACGGTAAAAGCCAGGTATAGGGATATTTAATAAAAATCCACCTAAAACAACGTGTAGAATCGAAATATGGAACGAAAAAGGTACCATTCTATTTAAAATAAGGAAGTTAATGTCGACTTCCGCTATAACCGGAGATGAAGTCATCTTGAAGATCAAGTCTGCCATATGCCTATTACAGTGGCGGCCGGTGGAATTTGACATGCTCGTATTTCCGTAAGGAAGCATGGGACCCACACCATATTTTAGGGGTGGTTACTAAACTTAGGTAGAAGGCTGTAATGGCAAAAAAATCTTCAGGGAAAACTTGCGAATTTCTTTTTCCAAAAATGACTGTCTCCGGGCAGATCTTGGAAACGGCTTGCAAAATATTGGCAAAATATTTTTTTTTTCATAATCACCGAATACAATTTTCTTATACATGTGATTTTTTAAAATCTTATTTTCCTTAAAGATACAACTATTGTAAAATCTCCTAGATGAAATGTTTCCATAACTTTTACAGATATCAAAATTTTGAGAAAATCACAGGTATAATAAAAATTGTATTCACTCAGTGATAAAAAAAAAAATATTTCGCAAGTTTTCCATGAAGATTTTTTGCCATTATAGCCTTCTACTTAAGTTTTGTAATCCCTAATTATGGTGTGGGTCCCATGCCTCCTTAAGGTAATACGAGCATGACAAATTCCACCGACCGCCACTGGCCTATTAGCTTAAGTCCAAATTTTCAAAAATCTGTCATTTCTACAAGTCCCAATACATCAATCACCCTGTATAATATTATTACTATTAATATTAATAGACCAGAGTTGGCCCACACTCGCACACACACAAACACATAGTATAATCCTAGACACATACATAGATGTACATATATGGTTAAATAAATAAATAAATATACATAAACATGCAAATATATTAATAATATATTTTATATAAATTTCAAAAAAAAAATACATGTAGCCTGTAATAGTGATACAACATTTACCTAGTATTAATACATATGTGTTCATATAATTTACACTGCATTTAATGTATAGTTCAAATAGAAATAACAAGTTTGAAAGTCTCTCACAAAAGAGTCATATCTGCGCGTAAGTGAATCTTACCACGCTTATTTCTTCCTTCCGAATCTAAGATCTCTCATCAAATTTGTTTTAATAACAATTTTATAAGTTGGACATGTATAATAATGTATATAAAGACAATAATTAATATACATATAAAATATAATAATGTATATTTTTTAGGTCAACAAGCGCATGAATTCTTAAACTAAGTACACTTAAAATCCATTTTATCCACGTTTACATTTTGGAAAAGATTTAATGGATTTTAATTGGACCAACAATAAATTAAAAACTCGAGAACCAACGTAGATGTACGATCTCTGACCAATTATTTTGTTTACACTGGCACTGGGAAGAACAGTTGACTGTTGTCTCATATTGACGCAGTATACAGTGCTCGTATAAAGTATGGAATCAATTCAGTAAATGTGAAACAAAATGTTTGGAAAAAATCCTCTAAAACAGGTCGATTTTGTTTAATAAAAACACACATTTTTGAGGGAACGTCTATTTTCAGATGTCATTTGTTTTTGAGTAATGACGTCAGCAACTTATTTTTCAAATGGCAACCCCTCATTTTTTAAATTTAATTTGAGACTTTTTCACTGTCGATTTAACGGTATAAAAATGTTGCCACCTTACATAACAAAATTTTTGAGTAAATGACAATTGAATGTTACAATATGAAAAACAGATTTTTTCACAATAAATAAACGAAAATTTCTGAAAAAACTGAACACAAATAAAACAGCAAAAAAGTACGTAGCTAAGCAAATAAATTATCAGATTAAGTTTTTTAACGTATCCATGGTTTTTACTGTCAGTTAATCAGAAGATTTGTCATTAAATTGTGCGAAAAGTTACTGTAACGTGTTAGTATTTATAAAAATTCCAATTTTACACACAGAATTGAAATTTTGATTTTCATCGGATGTGTAAATAAGGCCAGAACTCGGCAGGAGGTATGCAATTTATTTAATGCAAAATATCCAGATAACCCTATCACCCAATCCACAGTTAGTAAGATTGAGTCCAAATTTAGAGAAACTGATGATGTTAAAGATCCACCAAAATCAGGACGTCCAAAAATTGCTCCAGATAAAAAAGATTGACATTGTGTTAAGTATGGAAGAGAAGAACCCTCAGAGTACCTCTACACTAGTTGCTTCAGAAAATGAAGTTAAGAAGTCAAGAAGAAGTCAAGAACTCAACGAAGACAACCCCGACCGGCGACTGCAATTCTGTAAAACTATGATGAATCTTTGTCAAACAAATCCAAATTTACACCAGCAAACACTTTTTTCCGATGAAGCCACGTTTTGTCTAAACGGCACAGTGAACCGTTAAAATTGCAGGTATTGGAGTCGGACGAATCCTCATTGGATCATCGAAGCACATACTCAACATCCGCAGAAATTAAATGTGTGGGCCGGAATAGTCGCAAACAGAATAATAGGGCCTTTCTTCTTTGAAGAAACTCTCACACGAAAGATATCTGGAGTTCTTCTTGCAAAATGATCCAGTTTCAGCGCTTGCAGTAATTTTCCCAACCGAGAATGATCCTGACATTCCAGATAACACACTCTGGTTTCAGCAAGACGGAGCACCCCTGCATTATGCGCGCTCAGTGAATATTTAGACGTCATCTTTCCTCAGAGGTGGATTGGCAGACGAGGACCAATAGAATGGCCCGCGAGGTTCCCAGATATTACACCACTTGATTTTTTATGGGGTTATTTAAAATCAAAAGTTTACTGCAGAAGACCACATAATTTAGCCGAACTACGGGATAGCATTAGAGATGGAATGGGATCCATTATATACCCCGGAAGTCATTAAGAATGTACAAGAAGAATTTGTACACATGCTTGCATATTGCCAAGAAGTTGATGGACGACATTTCGAACACTTAATTTAAAATTGTATTTGGTTATTAGAGAAATTATCATTTATTTATTGTGAAAAATATATTTTTCATTTTGTTCCGTCTTTATTCTATATTTTAATTTAATTTAATTCCTCAAGCGTATGCAGCTAACATTACCACACCATATAATCTTCTTTCTGTCTCACTCCAAAAGGGCACAGTACAATAGTGTCAAGTGTGATTTTTAACTCTACTCGAGGAAAGACACGCGACTTTTTGCTCTCTCCTACGTTAACATAACGCAGCCGCTATTTTAGTGCACATACTTGCATACAATGCATTAGTGACTATTGGGTAATGAGTGCACCTTAGTGATGCCGGCCAGCATAAATGCACCAGTGAAAGGAAAGCCCCCGCGTGCACCTATAGACCTTGTGAGACCGCGACCTACGGAAGAAAACGTAAGTGCCTTTTCGCATACAGTCCACTAAATCCCTCTCGCACACATTTTGTAACATTCAATTATTGTCATTTACCCAAAAATTTTGTTATGTAAGATGGCAACATTTTTATACCGTTAAATCGACAATGAAAGGATCTCTCAAATTAAATTAAAAAAAAAATGGGGGGTTGCCATTTGAAAAATAAGTTGATGACGTCATTTACTCAAAAACAAATGACATCTGAAAATAAACGTTCCCTCAAAAATGTATGTTTTTATTAAACAAAATCGACCTGTTCGAGGAGGTTTTCCAAAAATTTGTTGTTTCATATTTACTGAATTGATTCCATACTTTAGGCGCGCACTGTATAGTATAATTAATAACTTCTATTGTGCATCATTTTAATAATCCGTTTTTTGTATGACCAATTTTTTTAGGTAGTAATTTGTCAATCAACCCCATGCAATAATCACCATAATAAAATGGCTAATGCGACTGCACCAAACTGTAATAAAGAATTTTCAAGTGCTCTATACACAAAACTGTTTGCATATTTTAAATTTTGGAATGAGCCCTTTAAGTTTAATGAATAAATTAGATACATGTACATCCCATTTTAGGTGAGAACCCATATAGCTAAACAAAAACATTTAGGGGAGGGGCATATGTGCAGAAACGCTTTGTCGTTTAAATATCTAACATTTTCAACACTATGTACCACCATTGTAAAATGACTCCGAATTACTAGTTCATCGTCAGAGATAAGTGTACGTTGTGAAATGTAAGTCCTAATTTCGAGTTCGAGAAATTAGTTTCCTTTTACGCAGAATATTCGGATGTAACTGTTAGTTACCCCCTATATTTGAGAACATAATACATATTTTCTGTCATGTTAGGTAACGTGGCAACAATGATCTTCATGTTCCTTTTGAATCACACATAGGAAATGCCGAAGCGGGTCGTCCTCGAACTTGCTACCAACACAATAATTTGTTTCTCATGTCGCTTTTCGAATTTATCGCCTAGGGGGATTCCGCGTGTAGAGGTCAAGGTTACTGGATAAAACAATGCAGTTTGCTTTCCATTTACTACGTCGATTGACGCTTCGCAATTACTTATGTATGTTTTGTCTCTTTGGATTGTGTTTTTCCTGTTTGCGTATGTGCGATTCTTGATACTCGGAATGCTATCAGGGCCAGACTTGAAGAACGGCGAGGAAGGCGACTTTTCTGGGCGATAAATTTAAAAAGCCGAGTTGGAAGAAACAAAGACTAAAAAGCCAGTGTAACGCCACATCGAAACTACATATGTTTTGTTAAAGCCAGTTGGCACCGCCAGACGCAGTCAAATTTTAATTCAGCCGTCACACATGTTAGACAAAACATACACTCAACATCCACATATCCGAACTTTTCCGTTCCGCAAACTTCCACATTTCCGAACTCTCGTCAGGGAAACCGAGACTGCTGGCGCATGCGCAAGGGGGTTTTCTGGCTCATTCTATACTTTTTTTTTTTTAGGTTTTTTGAATGTATTTACTATTATGTTAATAAAAGACTTTTTAAAATAAGGTAAAGGTTTGTTTTATTGAACATTTTGTTGACGTAACCTATAATAATTTAAAACTGAAATGAAAAATGATGAGAAAATATGTATTTTTAAGAAAACCGTGATTCAATTCAAACATTATTGTACTGTTTATTTGCAGAGAAAAGAGCCTGCTAAGAGCAAAAGCTGGATCTGATAAATCACGCAAAAAATGGTGTTAAAAATGTTGATCTATGTAAGATGTACAATATTTGTAAATCGTCAGTGGCAGAAATTCTTGGGAAAAATTTTATGATTGAAATTTACTTGTCGGAAGTTGAAAAAAGACAAAACTTGAGTGGACGGATTGACACAAAAAAGTGCACCGGTACTTATGATATGCCATTTGAAATAATTGTTTTCCACTGGTTTGTACAAAGAAGAACTCTTGTAGAACCTGTCTCAGGTATGCTGCTGAGGGAGGGCGATTTCCTCTTTGCTGAATTCTATGACAATCGAAATGTTTGATAACAATCGCATTATTGTGTTTACATTTTTTTTTCTCATTTCAAATATCGCGGATTTTGTCGTCAATCAATCAGCGACAAGTTCGGTTGTGTGGAAGTACAAGTTCGGAAATATCGTGAGTTCGGAAATTTGGACTTCGGATATGTGGATGTTGAGTGTACTTATGTTTGTATGCCTTGATTCTCTTAGAACACAACTTTATTTTTAATAATAATTATTTTGTCAATAAACAAATAAGGCTTATAAAATATTTGGTAATACCGAACTAACATCAGCTATCAAACATACATGAGGATCACAATAGGCATATAGTTTAAGCACAATACGAGTGTAACAAACGTATAAAAGAGACCTTTTTAATTCCACATCTACGTAGTGAGTGGAAGTAAATAGTATTTAAGAAAAAGTGTTCAAACATTTGTAATGCCTAAATATTATAATAGACCTAAAACATTTTGAAATGTCAACATTTTAAGTTTAAGCGAACAAAAGATATGGCTGCCTATTAACCTTTTTTGTGTACCTACACGATAACTCGATAACGCTTTGAGATATCAACTTGAAATTTGAAACATTTGTGTATCATAACGAGATCTGGAGCTCATTTTGAGCTTAATTGGTTAAGACGTTAGAGGATAAATAGGGTTAAGACACTTTTTTTTGTCTTTAGAAAATTTGCAAACTATATAAGATGTGCACAAATTGTATACACATGTACAATATAACACAGTTATACAACAACTTAATAGGATTAATGGGGTTCAATGGGGATATTTATTCAAAATAGATAAAAAAAATCTTTAACATACGTTTCTGTTAGATAGTGAACTTTAGTACATAGTGGAACTCTAAAAAATGTCTTCCCTTCCTCGGTCATCTCCTGGGGATACGAGAGTAACGGAAATAAAGAAACGAAATCATATACGAGACATGTATGGAGTCAAACTTTCTGAAGTGGGCCACTAAAAATCGACTGGTTGAATTCAATACTTTTAATTGAGGATTTCGAAAGGTTTATATCTGAAATTAATTATCCTAAAATTTTTTTTAAAAAATTTTAATTTTTATATAAGTTATAAACAAATGAATTTTCAGACGCTTTTTTTAAATGTCAATTTCTCAGCGACTAATTGATAAAAATTAACGAAAATTTAATGGCGTGTACAGAATTAGTTGCAGAATTAAAAGACATATCGCACACATGGAAAAAATTTAATTTATGAATAAATAATTAATTTTGCAATAAACAATTGACGATTGTTTAAATTTTTTTTACGATTACATTCCTTAAAATATACACTAATCGATCCTCCAAAAATATTTCAGTGCACTCGATCCGAAAAAAAGATATGAATTTTTTAACGTTGATGAAAATACGCGGGACTGCGGCCGAGGCCGGAGCGCAGCGCCGATTAACCGAGCGCTCGTGCCTATTTGTTCGCTTATGTTTTTACTGAAGAATCTTATAAAAGATCTATGCATTTTTAAAATAATTACGCCTGTCGATTTATTTATTTATTTATTTACATCGATTATTTATTTTTTACTATTTTTACAACTGTAGATTCAGACTATCTTGAAAAAATCACATTCTAAAGAATTTTTGAATGCAGACTACACGCGTCTTCTGATTCCACTTTTTCTTTCTCTTCATCGTCATCTTTTTTTTATAATCATTCTTTTTCTGCTCGATTTTCTGAAACTTCGACTGTTTTTTAAACTGAGCGGAATCTTTAGTAGTCTTTCATACAGCCGCCTTTTACACGAAACACAAACAAACGATCCACACAAATCACTGAACTTTTGGTCCTGATTATCTGACAGAAAAAACAACTTATTTTTTCACACTATTATGTCTTCCTTTATTGAAAGGATTACAGCACGTTGGAGGTGGTGTCATTGTAAAAACAGACTAATGCGTATGAAATGAAAAAACAAGTTGATGCGTGTCATGCGATTTTTTCATTTGTTTATACGCGTGTCGTCTGCATTCAAAATTCTTTAGAGTGTAAAATGTTTTTCAAGCTACTCTGAATCTACAGTTGTAAAAATAGTAAGAAATAAATCATCGATGTAAATAAATAAATAAATCAACAGGCGTAATTATTTTTAAAATGCATAGATCTTTTATAAGATTCTTCAGTAACATAAGCGACCATAATTCAACATAAGCGAACAAATAGGCACGAGCGCTCGGTTAATCGGCGCTGCGCTCCGACCTCGGCCGCAGTCCCGCGTATTTTCATCAACGTTAAAAAATTCATATCTTTTTTCGGATCGAGTGCACTGAAATATTTTGGAGGATCAATTAGTGTATATTTTAAGGAATGTAATCGTAATTTTTTTTAACACAAGGAGAATATGGTAAAATCGTCAATTGTTTATTGCAAAATTAATTATTTATTGATAAATAATTTTTTTCCATGTGTGCGATATGTCTTTTGATTCTGCAACTAATTCTGTACACGCCATTAAATTTTCGTTAATTTTTATCAATTAGTCGCTGAGAAATTGACATTTAAAAAAGAAAGCGTCTGAAAATTCATTTGTTTATAACTTTCGCAAAAATTAAATTTTTTTAAAAAAATTTTAGGATAATCAATTTCAGATATAAACCTTTCGAAATCTTCAATCAAAAGTATTGAATTTAACCAGTCGATTTTTAGTGGCCCACTTCAGAAAGTTTGACTCATGGCCAAGTTAAATCTTAGATTTATTTTCAATTTTTGATTGTATTATTTGTTGCCCCATGGAAGGAGTGGGGAAGAAGAACTGTATTTCAAATTGAATCAAGAAGGATGCTCATATGGCGCGTCGTTTTATTGATTCTTGAGGTAGACAAATTCAAATATCACATTTATAATCCTCTACTCACATTTCTACTACTATGTCCATTTAGAGTACAATAATTATGACCTATATAATATATTAAAACTGTCATATGGATCATAAAGGTCATACAGGGTACAAAGGTCATATAGTTCATAAAATCATTAACTCATATGGGTCATTACAGTAATACAGACCGTAAGGGTCATGCAAGTTATACTTAACATAAAGATCATGTTAGCTATAAACGTCATAAAGGCCGCAAACATCATAAATGTCATAAAGGCTATCTCTAAATTTCATACTTTTAAAAATGTAAACTGGTGTTTTTTTTTTAATTTTTATTATAACAGATTTAGTCTAATTAATTATAGATGTAGAATGGATAATTAATTTTGTTACTAGTTTACCTAAATTAGTTACTTGCGTCAATTCATCATTGAAAAATACAAACTCGGATAGGTAAAACAAGAACAAACTCAAATAATCTTCTTAAATGGAACTAGATAATGTTTCTTTGGATAACTGTTTCAAAGTGTTCCTTGTTCCTTCCCCGTGAATTTTCGTGACCTGAAATGAATTTGAATGCTTTTAGAATATATATAAGTACATATGTAAAATGTCTGGGCTGTCATTTATTATGGCTGTATTGCTGTTAATTTAATTCATTGTTTCCAATTTTTGTATACATTCTAAAAGTAGACTCATTATTAAAAAGTTATGACGACCCTATCGTTGTAGTCATTATATCATCATATAATGGCTGAAACCGGCCCTGTGTGATATAGTCACAAGTAAATATACATCAAGCACGTAAGTGACCTAAAGGCGCATATTAACTGGAAAATGTCACCAGGGAAGAGAAACAATCTGATTTATGATTTCACTTCTTTGTAATTGTTATAACCAGCAGTTATATAAACAGTAAACAAAATCATTTAATCTCTCACAACACCGAAAAGAAAAACAATTCTCATGAACATTGTAATTACTACGTTTGTTTTGTTGGTTGGGGTGATCTGTGGAATGACGCCATCAGTAGATTGCTACTATGTATTATAGGTTGCCACTTATAGTCTAAGATCCCGACCTAAGTCGACCTCCCCTCATCCTTTTTCCTAATTAAATATATATTTTATACAATAAAATGTATAAATCAATACAATGTGCTAGGTGTTGCCGCGCCATATCCGCGCAAGGCTATTTTTTATTAAAAATTATTTAATGCAATTTTTTGCGGTCATTACGGTCATTCTTTTCCTTAAAAAAAATAGTACCATTCGAAAACCAAAGATGTACATAAAACGTCAAAGTAAGGTTGCCTACCATTTTTCCCGCCGTATACGAGGTTGCCAGGTGTAAACAGGTGAACTGATATTAGTAAATTACCCTCATCGTTTTTCCTAATGAATTATATATGAAAATGTAGTTAATTTTATTGCGGATATGATGGTATAGGGTTGCTATTGCGAAAGTGCGCAGAGTCTAGGGTTGCCGCGATTTAAAGTGTGAATAATTGAGTAAGAGATAAGGCGCGACGGAGAGCACTGCAGTCGATATATTTTTTTTTGTAACAATAAATGTATTAATTGTATTCAAAAATGATTTTCTTTTATTGACCCTGTTTTATAAATAAAAATATATTAGTGTATGTTACTTATATATTGTTAATTTACTATATACTTATATCCTGGAGTGGGTACTGGAACCTTCGGCATAGAAACAGCGGTAGTTCGGTGTTTCGTGGAAAACGTCCAGTTTTTTTTATATATACTTATATATACCTACCTAGCAGAAGTTCTGCATGCATTAAACCGCAAAAAAATAAGGAAACATACAAATGCAACAAACTCGTTCTCATATTTATTACTAAAATTATTATTATTGTTATTGTTTGTTGTTTATATATTTTATTTAGTTTGTTATTTATACAGGGTGTCCCGTAAATAATGGGCCATACTTCAGAAATAGCTTCACTGGGTCAAAATAACTTGATTTAGCTCAACTTACCTTAGTACCATTGTGCTTCCTTAAAAAGTTATGGGTATTGAAAAAAAAAATTATTTCATTTTTTTCTGCTAATTCTGTTATTCTGCTAAGTTATTTCACGTAAAATTGGTGTAGGGGTTTTTTGAATAGCCTAACATGAATATGATGTCATTTCTCGCGTGAAACGTACAGAGTGTTAACAACCCCCTGTACCACTTTTTATTCTCAATATATTTTTTTTGTTATCACGAATTTTGATAATATTGACAGTTTTCTTGAAAAAGCCATCCATTTACTGCAAAAATGGTATACCTGTTCCATGACGCTAAATCGCGCTGTTTTCGAGAAAATTAAGCTTAACTGTAGTACTGCAGAATGGCTATATTCTCTTTACATACAATTTTAAGCCTATTTATCTAGTAGGTATGCGTCACAGTAGATTACTTACAATTTTATCTACTAATAAATCCATAGTATTTAGAGAAAAATGCAAAATTTCGAAATTAAAACAATAAAACATATTTATTTGCGTTTAAGTAATTTTTTAAGTAATTAACAGGCACATTAAAAAACAGTGTTAGAAAATAAAACTAACATTTAATGTCGATGTTGAAGCAAATTTTCGAAATGTCCACCATTGCACTCAATGCCTTTCTGGCATCTTTTCAAAAAAATTTCTTCGAACTGCAAAAAACGATGGCTGTAGATTTCGAATCGCAGCTGCAACTATTCTTTGCCTAAGCTCGGCTCTTGTGTTGATAACTTCACCAGAATACACAAGATTTTTAATATACCCCCTGAAAAAAAAAAAGTCCATTGCATTTAAATCTGAACTTCGTGGAGGCCATGGATGTTCACTTCCCCTTCCAATCCAACGATGTGGGAATACATTATTTAGATGGTTTCGAACTGCAAGAGGAAAGTGGGCCGGTGCGCCATCTTGTAAATACCACATATTAGCACGAACGTCTAAAGGAACTTCTTCTAGTAAATCTACTAAATTTTCTTGAAGGAAGTTTAGATAATCCTGACCATTCAATTTTGCTGGGAGTTCGAAAGGACCCATAAGATAATCGCCAATTATCCCACACCAAATATTAATTTTGAATTTATGTTGAAAGTGCCTCACCCAATTGGCATTTGGATTTTGATCAGCCCATGTAACAATTTTTTCTGTTGAATATCCCTCTACGAGTAAATGTCGCCTCATCCGTAAACAAAATTTTGTTTACAAAATATCAGTGGCGGTGCGTGATATTTCAGTTAGCCATATCTTGAAAACGACGCATGGGACCCACTTCACTTTTTAGGTGACCTCTTACAGAAAGGATTTATAGTGAAAAAACTGTCAGCAAAGTTTGCGAAAAAATTTTCAAAAACACTGGAGCACTCCCTGGGTTCTCAGTAACGCTCTGTGGAATATTTGCAGTATATTTTTTTCATAATCTAGAAACAAATATAAGGAGACGTTTTTCGATTTGTTACAAAATATTTTTTGTTTCAAAAAGTTATGGCCATTTTAATTTTGGGAAACAAAATGTTCCTATAAAATTAAAATTAAAATGGCCATAACTTTTTGAAAAAAAAAAATATTTTGCAACAAATCGAAAAACGTCTCCTTATATTTGTTTCTAAACTATGAAAAAAAAAATATACTGCAAATATTCCACAGAGCGTTACTGAGAACCCAGGGAGTGCTCCAGTGTTTTTGAAATTTTTTTCGCAAACTTTGCTGACGAATTTTTCACTATAAATCCTTTCTGTAAGAGGTGTATAGTCATCACCTAAAAAGTGAAGTGGGTCCCATGCGTCGTTTTCAAGATATGGCTAACTGAAATATCACGCACCGCCACTGCAAAATATGCATCTTGCCTATTTCGCCTTAAAATGAATTCGCAAAATTGCATTCTTGCTAAAAAAATCACCTGGTAATAAGTTTTGAGCGGGTGAATAATGGTACGCTCGAAGTTGCTGCTCATGTAATATTCTGGATGTTGTACTGCGATTAAGTCCAACATTAGCAGACATTCTGCGGATACTAAAATGAGAAAAAATATTTTTTTTTTCAAGGCCCATAACTTTTTAAGGAAGCACAATGGTACTAAGGTAAGTTGAGCTAAATCAGGTTATTTTGACCCAGTGAAGCCATTTCTGAAGTATGGCCCATTCTTTATGGGACACCCTGTATATACCAGATTTTCGGTTGAAATCTTTCATCTCTTTTATCGCTTTTTAAATACTATTATTTCATTATTATTAATTTATATTCACACTTCTCAGCGTAAACGCTGGAAAACATTCACCCATTCAACATGCAGACAGTGATGGCTTGATATCCCATCCCCGCCTCCAGCAGGAATTAGACTCAGGCGAGGGGAGGAAATTCATCCTGTCCCAAAACCTTTCTAACAATGTGACACGTTTGTAGTACAACTGCCTTCTGGCCACTTCTAATAATATTATAAAACTGTCCTAATGCCGCGATTTTCTTGGTGAATCTGGTCGTCATCACTCCCTCTGCCAATTTGCTATTATTATTATTATCATTTTTTTATTATGATTGTTGTTGTTAATTATTTACTCCAGAACACAGAACACTTCTGTGCCCTTCTCTATCACATATATTAATACGTGCAGTGCTCTCCATCGCGCCTTATCTCTTACTCAATTATTCATACTTTAAATCGCGGCAACCCTAGACTCTGCGCACTTTCGCAAAGGCAACCCTATACCATCATATCCGCAATAAAATTAACTACATTTTCATATATTAGGAAAAACGATGAGGGTAATTTACTAATATCAGTTCACCTGTTTACACCTGGCAATCCCGTATACGGCGGGAAAAATGGTAGGCAACCTTTCTTTGACGTTTTATGTACATCTTTGGTTTTCGAATGGTACTATTTTTTTTTAAGAAAAAAGGATGACCGTAATGACCACAAAAAATTGCATTAAATAATTTTTAATTAAAAATAGCCTTGCGCGGATATGGCGCGGCAACCCTAGCACATTGTATTGATTTATACATTTTATTGTATAAAATATATATTTAATTAGGAAAAAGGATGAGGGGAGGTCGACTTAGGTCGGGATCTTGAACTATTACAACTTCCCTCTCCAATTCGTTTTCGAGAATCATTACACAATAATTATCAAAGGTGAGAATGCCGTACAAGAGACAATGAAAATTTTTCATACCCGAGTTATTGCTCATATCAAAAGAAATAATATTTTGTCGTCAAACCAATCAGGCTTTCGTGAAAGTCACAGTACAGTCACCAGTTTATAACACGTTACTGATGATTTTTTTAAAAGCAATAGATAACCCCAAGGTTTTCAACAGCTGTTTTTCGGACTATACGAAAGCTTTTGATTCTTTAAATTACGACTTGTTCCTTATACACTTTAAAAGATGTATTACCATTGCAACTAAGCTTAAACTCTGCGAATCGTTAATTTTGTTGAGTATGGTGTATGGTCCATACCTTAAATTATGCAGAACACATGCATGAGATTTTCCTCAAATGTTATGAGAAGGGAACATATAACCCCATAATATCATTAAAACTATGATTGACTTAACTTTCGGCAGATATGGGAGTTGCACATTGTCCAGTGCACAAAATACTAAGCTTTGCCTAAAGGTTTGCCTTGTATCTACATATGTATATGTAAGAGAACGATTAGTGTTTCGTTCTTATTTAGTTTAGATTAGTTAACAATTAGATTAGTTAACAATTGCTTACATAGATATACAGGGTCGCTGATATGTATGGAAACGGTCGATTATCTCCTAAAGTAAGGTAGCTAGCGAAAAAATGTTAAGACACAAACGTTTTAGGGTTTTTTTAAAATCTATCACAATAAAGAAAAATTAAGTATACAAGATCAGTCAAAAAGTCATGACGAAACAAAGTTGCTTTTTATTGAATGGAACACCCTGTATATTATTCCATATTTCAATTCTTCTCAAAATTATAAACAAAATTCATATAGCACATCGAATACCTAAATTTAACTGTTTTCGAGATATCGTATTTTGAAAATCATTTTCTTATAAAGTATACAAAAATATTTTAGTTTATTAAGTTTATAGTCCAACAAGTTACCTTTGAAGGTTTCTAGCTCCATAACAACGCCGCTTCGTTCTTTTGTCTAACAGTGATGATCTTGACAACACATGTCAAAAATACATTTAGTGTAAATTATTTTCGCCCAAAAAATGGCACGTTTAAGTGAAATCGAGCGTATTGAAATTTTAATGATCATAAGATATGGTGATAGAAGACGAAGTTTTGACCAAGTAGTGGTTATTTTTAATGAATTGCATTCCGATCGGGAACCTCTTTCTAAATCAACCGTTTCAAAAACATTGCAACGTTTTCATGAAACTGGAGGTGTCAAAGATCGACCAAAAAGTGGAAGACCAGTAAGCGTTACAAACGAAGAAAATTCTTTGAATGTCATGTTAGATGTGGTGGAAAATCCAATAAATTCGACGCAACAGAGGGCTGTAAATCATAACATGAGTCGATATTCCATTCAAAAAATTTGCAAACGTGAAAAATTCCATCCATATAAAATTCATATGTTACAAGAGTTGAGTGAAGACGATTTTGACCGTAGAATCGAGTTCTGCGAAGTTATTATGGATAAATTAAACGAAAATGTCAACTTTGTCAACCACATATTGTTTTCTGACGAATCTACATTTTGTTTAAGCGGGCACGTAAACCGACACAACTGTAGATATTGGTCAGACCAAAATCCACATTGGATGGAGGAAGTTCACACCCAACGACTACAAAAAGTAAATGTTTGGTGTGGCATTATTGGTGGACACGTCATAGGACCCTATTTTATAAACGGAAATTTGACCTCTGAACGATATTTATTACTTTTGCAAGAGCGTATTATTCCAGAGCTTAGACGATTATTCCCGAACAATAACAATCCCAATTTACCGGCAGAACAAATATGGTTTCAACAAGACCATATGTTTCAACAAGACCACAAGACCAAATACATATGACCCCACTTGACTTTTTTCTGTGGGGTCACATAAAAAATGTAGTCTACAAAAATAGGCCGCAAAATATCGAAGAGTTGCAAGAAAGGATAAGGCATGAAATTTCCACCATTCCTCCCAACACACTTTTAGATTCACTACAAAATTTTGTTCAACGAATTCATTACTGTCAGGAGGTAAATGGTGAACACTTTGAGCACCTTATAATAAAATAGAATTCCAAAAAAAATTATTTGTTGTTTATTAAAACTTGTTTTCTCTCTTTTTTTTCTGGCATAACTATTGTTTTCATAAAATTTGAAATATCCAGGACATTCATTAAAAAATAACATTTTTTTCGTTTCATGCATTTTTATCAACCCTGAACAATTATGCTTTTTTTATTTTCTGTAAAAAAATAATAATTAAAATTTAATCATCCATATCTTCCACCTTGTGTAATTTTCATAATAAATATCCATCATTTCGGGCTTTTCCTTTAATAAATTTGAGAATAGTAAAAAGTTATTTTCAAAATTCGATATCTCGAAAACGGTTAAATTTAGTTAACGATGTGCCATATGAATTTTGTTTAGAATTTCGAGAATAATTGAAATGTGGAATAATATACAGAGTGTTCCATTAAGGAAAAAGCAACTTTGTTTCGTCATGACTTTTTGACTGATCCTGTATACTTAATTTTTCTTTTATTGTGATAGATTTTAAAAAACCCTAAAACTTTTGTGTCTTAATATTTTCCGCTAGCTATCTTAATTTAGGAGATAATCGACCGTTTCCATATATATCAGCGACCCTGTATATAGATATAATTGTTGATTGTGCACTGCATATTCATTCATTCATTCATTCATTCATTTATTTATAAATTACTCCAGAAGTAATGAATAAGGTTCAAAACTAGTTTTTTTCCCATTTGGGACATGGAACAAGAAAGCTGAACAAGGCTGTGAATTTCAACATTTATTGTGATGTATGTACAATTCATGGACTTACAGCTATTCATGGGACGTGTAACTTTTTAAAACTTTTTATATAAATATTTTTAACCGTTGTCAAATTGGTCGATTTTATATACATACCACGCAGAAGAATATGGATGGTGGTCTAAGTCACGAAATAGTTATCATTAATACTAAAGTTATTCACTTCATACTGCAGAACTATTTACTACAGAACTCAAAACATTTGGATGATAGGCAATAGGCTGGAATGCTGTAATGTTGGTCACTTATACAGGGTGATTGCATAAGTAATTATACAAACTGCATAATAATATACAGTGCTTGTCAAAAGTTCCGGGACGGCTGAATAACTCGAGAAATAGTCTTCCTAGAGAAAAATGACCTTCACAAAAGTTGTAGGATGTTTCCCTGGCAATCCAATGGTGACCTTGGATTTGACATTGACCATGACCTTGAAGGTTATGTCAAGGTCAAGTCCGTTTTAACAAAATATGAGACCCCCTATTTTTTACACCAGAAATGAAAAGAGCGGAAAATTTTACAATCGATTATGACCTTGACCAACTCGGGATTTCACCTTCGAGGCTATTCGAAGGGCAAATACAATTGAGGCATTGAAGCTTGATAAATATGTATCATGGAAAAAAGTTGACCAAGATAAAGACCTATCTAGCCATCTAAGGCAAAACTATTTACTGTTCAGGCGGCTAAAGCAAGACTCGTCCAAACAACCAAACGTCTTAATTATTAGAATAAGTGATCGTGTTGTGTTCCGTTAACCTCATGACAGTAAGCCAATCGATTATAAAAACTGTTGATTGCATTCATGAAATACTCAGCTGACATCGCATGACTCAGCTGAGATGACATCGCATTCGTCTAATATGCATTGTCGTCATTCTTGTAAATTTTGCGGCTTAGTTTTGTACACCTTACCTTTGAGATAACCCCACAAAAACTGAGTACTGAAATTGAGTACGTACGACCATAACAAGGTCACGACCATATTCAAGGTCATGGTCGAGATCAAATTCAAGGTCACAATTGAATTGTCAGGGAAAAATCCTACAACTTTTATGAATATCATTTTTCTCTGGGATATGTGTTATCAAACGTCTTAATTGTATTCGACCTTGGAATAGCTTTGAAGCTGAAATCCCAGGAGCTGGTCAAGGTCATAATAGATTGTAAGATTTTCCGCTCTTTTCATATCTGGTGTCAAAAATAGAGGGTCTATTTGATAAAAAGGACTCGCCCTTGACATAACCTTCAAAGTCATGGTCAAGGTCAAATTCAAGATCACAATTGAATTGCCAGGAAAAATCCTACAACTTTTATGCGGGTCATATTTCTCTAGGAGGCGTATTTTTCGAGTTGTCCAGCCGTCCCAGAACTTTTGACACGCACTGTATAACAGATTACTGAGGTCAAAATAATGCGATTTAACTAAACTTACTTCAGTCCAAGTGTTGATGATAACCAAAATAAAGGGGGGTTAAAATTTTAATTTTGTTTTCGTTTTTTACATATAATTTGTGAATAAGTTGAAATAACTGTACAAGAATAGAGATTCGCGGGTTTTATCATGCTTCTTTGTATATGTTGTATGTCATTATACAGTGTGTCAAAAGAGTGGAAAACAAGATACAGTGTGTCAAAGTTGTGCTTGCAACACTTTATATTAAAATAAATGTCTCAAAAATGAAGCCATAAATCGAAATTTTGCGAGAATATTTTTTTTTCTAAATTAAACAGGGAATCCAAAAATCTTCTTTGTAAAATATCCAGTGGCGCCGAAGATTGGGAGGGGAGAAGGGGTGCCGATCCCTAATATCTACGCCACTGGAGATTTTTTTTAAATGATTGTAATCATTACTTAGAGATGTACTACATCAGTCTGTGTGCGAATTTGATGGTATTCGATCGAGTGGTTTAGAAGTTATGACGAGAAACCAGTTTTTTTCCACAACTTTGACACCCTGTATATTTGTTAGGAAACATTTCTGAACAGAGTTTTATTATGAAAGTCTATTTTTTTATGTTCTATAACATATCAAAATTAATGACGTTTAACCTGGACCACCTTTTACATTTTTTTAGAAAGAGGATATCTATTATTTAGATGTAGATATCAGCTTTAAGTTTGACATATGTATATGTAACTTTTAATAACACCACAGAAAAATTTTCAATAATTTCCAATTTTTTAAGTTTTCAATAAGTTTATCTTTTATGTAGCTGTATATTATTTTGCAAAAAACAGGGCTATTAATATTGTGACTGGTTATGAAAGAAGTTCTACAGTTTTAGTTGTTTGGTAACGTTTTAAAGATTTTACCATGCATAATAAAAATTACCTCTCTCCATTTACACAAAGTTATTCATACATCACCTAACCCAAGGATAAATTAATTATTCTCTTTCATCTTGCACTTGCCAAAAATGTGCGTAAGCAAAAACGTTAAGCCTTACGTCCATTACTTTGTCAAATGAATTATTATTAGTCGACCCACTCCATATTCATACAACGTCAGATACTAGACAAAAACAAGTCTGGTTTTACGTAATTCTTGAAACAGTGAACTGCCGATGACGAACAACAATATCCGATTGGTATTCTCTAACTTAATACGTGATATGCCTCTCAGTCGTCTGAAAAAAAATGTCAACAACAAATTTATGATAATTCTTTTTTATCGGCATAAGAAATAACCACGTTAACCTTGCATGATTTTTGTTACGCATACTGAGAGTACGTCCATCAATAAAGCTTTAAGAATTTTTGAGACTGGTTTGTTAAAAGACGGAATCAATGCAAATGTAGTGTAGTATACACTATGTGTACACCAGACATCGGCCGGTTGTGAAAAAGTATAAATTTTACGCTTCTCGTTGTAACGGCTAGAGCAGGTGGTGAGGTCAGTATTATTCCCTCACTACTCACGATGCATATGTGGTTGCTTCTTATCTGGTCTCACTTCTATTTGTCCTTATTCATAACTGGCTGATGTTTGTTGTACTCATACGGTATTTTCTGTTTATTCCGCATCTATGCTACAAGAAACAAATGATCAACATGCAATACGAACAAATCTATATTTAAGAAAAACTGTTTTGATGCATTTTAGATCAGAATCATCGCTACTCGTATTATATGGTAATATTATAGTTCTGTTTTATTAGTACAGGAACTCATTTAATTCCACAACTAGTAAAAGTATAGCTGCGGATTATAGATAGGTCAAAAATGTTTTAAAACGTCGCGATTTGACTAGATTTGTTTGTCTATCTGTCGGTCTGTCTGTGCATATCTTTAGCCTTTTTTGTGTTTACAATGTGAGACGTCTTACTACATCAACTTGAATTTTTATATACCTTTATAGGTGATGACTAGACCCAAGAATTCGCGAACCCTAAGAGAAACATTTACATATGTAGGGAACAGTGAGAGCTGGTATAATTTGAAATGCTCGTATTATCCTAAGGAGATAATCGTGAGATCCACATCATATGTTAGGAAGTAACTATTAACTAAGATAAAAGGCAATAAAGGTAAAAAACTTAAAACTCAATTTAAAAAATGGCTAACAAAAGAATTGCAGTAGGTATATATTTTTTTATAAATTATTATCAACTGAATACCTAAAAACCTTAAATAACAAAATATTGGAAACGGTATGATGGTATGGTATGGAATGAAAATTAAACCAGATATTTCGAAAAAACATAAAAATAATAAGTAACGAATAAAGAGAAAATTGAGTCGGTAAAAAAGTAAAAAAATAAAATTTGCAAACCGTTTCCCAAATTTTCTGGTGAGGTGGGTGTTTCTTTAAATTTTGGTTGTTAATTTCGTCTAAAGATAAAGAGACATCCGAAAAAAAGTCATCATATCTGGCTATGAACGAGAGAGATGTAAATAGCGGTTATGTTAAAGCTCAAAACGAAACGTCAAACTTTTGACAAGTGATCGTCACAATTATAAAATAAATAATGACATAATGTAACAGCTTTGACAATTAAATAAAGTAATAAATTTAACATAAAACAGAAACACGTCTTTTTTTTTCTCGGCCGACTATTTTTTTTAAGGCTCGTTATTTGCTAATGAAAATACTAGCATTTCCCATTCCATCAGAAGCCACCGCTACCTCCTGCTCCTTAATACATTCCTGTTAGGTTCCGCAAATTTTCGGCTCTAATCACGACATTTGGAGCTCTTTACATTTTGAATTTAATCAGTTAAAAATTTATGAGAAATGTGTATATAATAAACTCCCAAACGCTGCAGATATTACCTTAAATTTTAGTAAAAATTTGATCTAGTATTATGGAATCTGCAAGATTTTTATCTTTTTTTAAGAGATTATGTATGGAAGAGAAACCAATTAAGAAAGAAGAAACCAAAGTATAAATATATTTATTTTATTTATATAAATATATTTATGCAAAATTTCATCTCAATCCGATCATTACAACGCGAGTTATAATGCGTTAAAGTCTGCGTACACACGAATGTACATACTTATGTACTTAGTGCGTGTAATATGGCTAGTATTTACTAAATTTTCTAGCTAATTCAGAAGTCGTGAGAGGCTAAAGTTAACGAAGTACTTCGAGCTGTGAGAGAATAAAGAACTCACGTTAGTCGAGAACCCCGAAACTTAAGAGGCAAAGGGATTCACAAGAATCGAGCAATATAATGTAATAGTGTTATTGTGGGTTAATGGGGTTCTAGCCTTGCTTTGACTCAGCTACCTGATTCCAGGCATGGATGAGTCTGAGATTCGGGGTGTCAGTCTCCCATGCGGCATTATTAACGAATAACTTCGAAGTTATTAACTTATAAAATGGGGCCATTGGGTTATTGGGTTATTAGGGGTCTGGCCTGCAGTTTTCTCTGGTAGACATCTTCCGTTTTCGACCATTTATGAAGCTATTTTTCGACCATTTTTTGGCCATTTATGGCTAAAATACCCGTTTTGGATGACTGCACAAATTTGGTTTGAGGTTATATGGTTAATTGGGGTCTTTGGGGCTTATTGATGGTGAGGGCTATGGGACTAGAGGTTTGAAGTTATTGATGGGGCAAAACGGGCTTCGGATTCGGATTCAGCGACCTCAAAAACATGTGATCCACCAAGTTTGGTCAGAGGTACATTTCACTTTTTTTTGTGGTGCTGTGATATTAATGCTTTTAAAAGTGGGAGATTTGGAGATATCATGTTTGTGGTCTTTATGACCAGACTGACTTATGTGACTTATGTAGCGTTTATTGCTAATATGATCTAATGTATGGCCTTTATGACCCATATTAGTATAATGATTTGTATGACCTTATGTAATTTATGTATACCTCATGTGACTCATGTGACTTTTACAGCCTATTTCATACACACATGTCGTAATTATTATAATGAATATGGACGTAGTGGTAAAAATGAGAGTAGAGGCGTATTAAGGTGATGTTTGAATTTTATTTAATAAATTAGTTTACTTCAAAAATTTAAAAAAACATATTTCTTATGAATATATTTCTTAATTAAGATTTAAATACAATCCCTCTTCCTCCCACACTTTCTATATGACAACAAATAACACCATCATAAAAATGGAAATAATCTTTTTATTTGGCTTGGCCATACGATAAACCACACTTATTATTATTACACACAAGGTATTTTATTATTTCTATTAGATTTTATTTTCGTTATGCTCGTACTCCCTGGGAGAATGACCGAAGAAGGAAAAACATTTTTTTAGAGCCTTGTCCACTATTTAATAGCTGACATTTATATTAAATATTTTATTTGACCATTTTTGAATAAGTATCCCCGTTCAATCCCCTCAACCCTCACTATATTAAGCTCAAAATCGTTACATTTGCCAACTCTGTTATGTTGTACATGTACATATATTAAATTTGAAGCGCACATCGTTTTCAAATTACCTATAGAAAAATGTGTGTATATAAAAGTGTATTAACCCCATTTATCTTCTAACACCATGAACGATTAAACTTAATATCTAATCAGTTTCAAATCTTGTCATGATCCATAAGTGTTTCAGATTTATTACATATTACATAAGTGTTTATAAGTTGAAATATCAAAGCGATCTCGAGTTATCGTTTACACAAAAAAAGTTGGCAGCCAGACAGATAGACCGACAAATCGACAAACATTTTTTACTTACAATCTTAATGTTTTATTTTGACCTATTCAGGCAATAAATATTATTAAAAATTCACAGATCTTGCATCTTACGCAAGTATCGAAGGCTTATTGAAAATACCAGACACAACTGGTAGAATTTTTTAAAGTAAATTTAATAAAGGTAAAACACAGTTTTGTTGTTACGATTTTTTGGCGGTTTGACCCTGAGGGTCTTGTCATTTTAAACGGGTTATAGGATGTGATATTTCACAAGTGTTGGTGTCTGATAGTCCTAATCGGCAGTTTATACAAATACAAATTTTCGTGAACTGTAGATGCCAAAAAGTTCCGAGGCGAAGAAGAGGACTGTTCGCAATATACTCATCACGGCATTGTCAATCCTCAACTTCATTCAATGGAGCATTTGTAAGAGAAGCCGCCTGTACCAGCCAGTCTTGCTCTTAAGAAGTCAGAAGTCAGATATTCAATGCCTTGTTGACCTGATACAGTGTCTTGTCAACTGATTAATATACCTAGTGCTTACATAACATAACGCATAAATTAACTTTCATCCACGTCTTCAAGTAAAATCCGAAAACGTCGATGTTTAATTTAATTTGTTAGGAACTGCAGAAGTGGACCTCTAGTTGTTGAAAAGCTGTCTGTAAACTATACGTAAGTGTGTACATCGCTACAAAGACAATTAATTGTAATTTTAACAATTGTAAACAATAATCCAACTATTTTAACAAAACTTTAATGGACCTGTTAGCGGCGGCATCGGGACCCACCGAGGCGCCTATGTTTGGGTTATCCGTGCCGGCCGCGGCAAGGAGAATATAAACATCTGCGAGAAGGAAGTTACTCATTCAGAAGGATTATTCCGTGATAACTAGTCAAGATGTTCGCATATACGTTGTACTTGGTCCAATATATCTATTTTATATTTTACCTATTAGTCTATTTATTTCATTAATAATATTATTTTACCTGATCTCTAAAAATATCTAACAGAGCTTTTCAGAATTCAGCAAAGTATAATAATGTTAAAATCTTAGAATCCGTCCACTAAGCAACCTTGAATTCGAACGTGAGCCAGATGATTTCAAAATTGGTTACAAATATGTCTAGTATACAAGCAATTCAAGTTTTTATACTTTAATTATTCGCAACCAATTATTGATTCCTATATCTTATATACATACATATGTATGTATATGATGGGCCTCTCTGTATATGATGGGTCTGGGATTTATACAGAGTAGCCATAATGCCATTAAAGAAACATATTAAGTAAAACATAAAAATATGTTAGTATAATTATGATTATTATTATTATAGACTTTCGCGCTAATTAAAACTTATGGAAAAGTAGTAAATTATTATCTAATTCACTTTTTTGCATTAAAACGCTGATTCGGCTAAACATTAATTTATACGTTACAGTATTTATTATTTAATAGTACTAGTACTTACCTACATATGTACATAGTTTAAAGCTGTATCTGCCGAATTGTTAATAAATTCAAATCTCTGTTTTCTGATCAAGCAACTGGATTTCCTAATTTTGAACTGCATATAATCCCTGTATGCCTTACTTTTACTCTTTTTCTTTGAGTCTCTATGAATAATTTTGTTCAAATGTTTTGTTAATTTAGAATACCCATATGCCAACATTACTTGTTTATTGAGTCCCTCTGCATAATTCTTTTCAAAAATTGTATTTTACAACTTGCGAGAACAAGAAATAGTTTTATGTTCAAATGAAACAGTTTTGTTTACTTTTTTACGTTCTCTGTATGTACGACAACGTTTTGCGTTCATTGCACGTTGTTTGACTTTAAGTGTTCTTTTCTTTGGCAATTCACTAATGGCTGCTGTCAGCACAATGTTCTTGTCTATACATACGACAACTTTTGCATTTAACGTGAGCTGGTCAGTTCAGTTTTCAACGGCAACGTAGTATTAACCGGATCACAAGAGGAAACATCAGCAACTACAAGTGGACTGCTAGTACTTGCTAATAAAACAATGTTGCTGTTTTTTTTGTGTACAAAGTTCAGCTTCTTGTTCATTTTCGGAAATGCTGAGTTTTCTTTTCTTTAACGGCAACGTTCTATTAACTGCAGTGACCATACTTGTATTTGCTAATGAAATAATGGTATTTACGATTTTACATTGATCATCCGTACGATGTACATTGATGTTTAACGTAATACGAGTAGCTTCTTTTTCATCTCCTAAAACATTGCATTTGCGTTTCTTTAATGAAACATTATTTTCTACATAATTTCTCAAATGCAGGTTGCGTCAACCTAAAACTATTTTTGTTACGTACTTTTATACATTTCATAGTCCATTATATTTATACAGGGTGGTGTGATACCAAAACCTTTCCTTTGACGTATCTAGAACACGCAATCTTCCAGTTTAGAGATTACTTATTCTCAATGAATCATCCTGTATATATGTTAGTCTAAATTAATAAAATAACAAACCTGCTCATCCTATAACAACGATCAGTAAATACCAAATGTTTATTTTACATTCAAAATCAGTTCATATGCAGGCAAATTTTCACTAAACGGACGGATCACTCTAACACGTACTGGGAAGTTTTTAATTCAACGTGCTCGAATTATAAGCGCCCATTTATAACCATTATATCTAACTCAATAAACCATGTCACCCAAACATAAACATATACTACTTATAAATAATAACAATTATTAGCTAGGTCGTCGCTCGCGTTAATATTTTAAAAGACAGCTCCCATTAATACGCGCCCAGAAATACAAATACATACATATGTAAGTACATATTTTCAATACCAATATGTACGCAGGCAAATTTTCACTAAACGGTGTACTGCTGGGAAGTTTTTTTATTCAACGTACTCGAATTAATCGACAGCAAATCTTGGGCCGGGCATCCGACGATGGCCTTGGACCCCTTGAACAGTCATCTCATCAAAATTGTGGATGGCTAGACATGTAACCCAAACATAACCATAGACACCCGGCAAGGTCGTCACGTGATCATGTCGCATGTCGAGGACGCATGTCGAGGTCGCATGTTGCTCGCGTTAATATTTCACAAGACAGCTCCCATTAATACGCGCCCAGAAGTATTTTCAATACTAAAACATTTTCATGGATACTATACTTCTACACACTATGTGGATGTGAAAGTAAAGTTACTAAACATCTTCGTATTATTGTTTTTATTTGTGTCGTCGTTAAGTATCGTACATTATGCATTTTTTATATCGGTCGCTTAAAATTATTCGTCTGCTAATTGAAATATATCCATTAGTCCTCTATACTAAAACCTTGAAGTGTACACACCTGACTACTACGAGACATTAAGATGCGCTAATAATTCAGAATTGGAAAAATATTACCTGGAAATCTACATATTATGAAGATTAGCTACTGCTTAAACCCAAAAACTGGTTTTATACGAATAAAGTTTATTGGAAAATTTAACGTGTATTAGCTACACAACTTATTCTTTCTTTGAAATATCCACTTACATATGTGGAGACATTAAATGTGAAGGACGAAATATAGGTCCGATAATACAGAGTGAGAAGAAATAATACTTTGTATTAATAAACACTGCTCATTTTCAATAATAAACAGTACCTACCTACATTTTCATGATTAAGGTTAAATCACGTTTGAACTTAAGAATTAGGCTTAAACATATTGATACAGAAGCAGAAATGGAACCTTCGGCGTGGAAACTTTACCACTTTTCACCATTTAACATCGAAACACTATTTTGTACTTGATGTGCGCTTCGCCAAACATGTTGGCATCATCGGAAGTTGATTAAAACTGATTTTTTTAGTTTTATATATCATTTAATACCTCCATTTCTTTAACAATGGGAATTTACTTCGAAAATTTAATTTTTTTTTTAATTTTTTTTCATTTTCAAATTTTAAGTTTTATTTTGAAAAATTCTCCAAATTAAATCCGATAATTTTCCTTATTTGACTGAGCTAATAATAATATATACGATACTTCTACAAGAACTATACATTTTTTTGAATTAAATTTTTTCTCTGAAAAAGAAACAATATTAATGTTTCGTGATATTAAAAATAGGCACATTAGTTCTAAGTTCTTAACTTAAAGACACTGTAATTTCTTTAGATACATGTCAATATTTATAGATTAATTTATGGATATGCTAATTCTTATGACAAGGTTTTAAATAAAACCTTGTAGTTTTTTTTCTTTTATATGTGGAAGTATTTATAAAACCAATACCAAATATTTACAGGCACTTTTGTTTTGACTTAAAATATTCTATGTTTACGAAGAAAGATTATTTTTTCTATAAATAGCTGATATGGTTCGTTACATTTTTATTCTAAAACGTATTACATTTTTGAGCTAGCTGTAATTTTTAGGAGAAATTGGTATACAAGTAAAACCACTTATTTTTAAACTTTATATTATTAATATATTTTAATGACTGCCAATTTTAAATCATTCTCTTTACAGGCATTTAACAAAGTTGTACCGGGTATATATGTATAATTACATAATTTATGGTTCACTCATTTTCATAGTTTGTTAAGATCAAGGGAAGTTATCGGCATGTATAGTATCTGTTATATTTGCGGCATAATCCAAAATATACTTTTACAAAACGTTTTTTTCTGTATCGTTTAACATTTTGTGTTTTGTAGTTTTTGAATTATTGCGGATAGTTAGTTACGTTGTTTACCTATTTAATTTACAATAAAGGTATTGTTGTTGTATTTTGGATTTTAATGTTCTGCGTATTACTGTGTAACACAACCCCTTAGTAAGTTACTTTGTACCAATACTAAGTGCCAGTTTTATCGCCAGTTGAGATTTTATTACAAAAAGAGTTCCGAGACCAATCTTCTTTTAAATGCGCAAAGTCAATTGCATCAATCAAAATAAAAACATGATGATGTTAATGACTTTCATCTATCTAGTGAGCAGAAATTTTTACTAACAGTTTATAATCTTTCTATTTTTAATTGAAAATGATAAATACGCCTGGGGAACAAAAAAAGCGGTGCAACTTTAAGATTCCATGGGCGTGCATATATCTTTTATAAATTCGAAAATTGTGAAATCATTTTTTTCATTCAAATCAATATAGGAGATTAAAATTAGCCTGCAAACAAAACTCTTAATATTTGTAATATAATTTACTGTAAATAATGCTCATTTAGCCAGACAATCTTAAAAATTGTCTGTTTTAATAAACCTAGCTGAAATACACGTCACAGGCGTCTTAAACAAGAATTTCTAATGTCGTAAATCATTTTAACGACTTCGTAAAAAATTTATGGCACAGTGGACCGAATACATATTTAAGCAATGTATTAGATGCAAAGCACAATAGCCTATTGGATCGTTGGCCGATGTGTAGTCTAATGGAGCACCGGCCAGCGATTTCCAGCCAGACAGCGAATCGTTGCCGGCTCTTCAAAATTTTCTTAAGTATAGTAATATACATAAAGTTGTTTTAATTTATAATTATTTTTTCCAGCAATTTTAAACGCTTTATTTTAATGCTAACTAATAAATTTATATCTATGTATTTTTGTAAATATTTCCAAACTAGCTTTCTAAGAACGTCACGAACTAACAGTTTACTGAAGTATGAAGTATACTTGTATAGTGAGCTTAGCAATTTTAGAAACTATATCTGACAACCTTGCTTTTTTCTATCTATTTTCAATTTAGAATGGAAATTGTATACATGTATTTGTCTTGTGATTTTGCGCAAATTGAAAGACGCAGTTTTAACTCACAACATTTTTGACACATGGACTAATTAGAAGTTACACTTCAATTATTGTTGCTGTATATAACGATCCTCATAAAATGATGTACTAGACGATGATTAAGTAGAATATGTAAATTATAATGTAAATGGTGATGTAGTAACCGGCCAAGAAAGTAACCGTATATATGGCACTGATGGAAGAAGATTAGATCTTCATGACTCGTACAAACGTTATATTGCTGAAAGTACTCAGCAGCTAAGCTCGAACCCATCGAAGAAGTACTACTTTTTGAGTAGAAGAATCAACATAAGTCCGAAGAGTCAACGTTCCACGAAAGCGAATGAGTAGTATATGTCTCCCAAATGCAATAGTACTCCATACTATAACGTTTTTTTTACATGCCAGTGGTGAGGTTGAATAGACGTCTCCGACAAGGATAATCAGGATTCCGGCACACTACCACCACCACGCCCTAATATTCATTGGAGAATACAATGCACTATTACATACAATTCACTAATCTAAACGAGCTCCATGTAACTTTTTACGACAGTACACGGGAGTACCTCAGTAACATGGGGGTAACGAATTAAGACCACAACGTCTCCACCTGACGTTGCACAATGGGGGCCAAATGAAGAAAAGGCGGAAAAAACTCTATATTTTGAGAATGGAACGCCTTACCAACCTGTGCCTGGTTTCATTAGATTCAGGATGAAAAAATGTTTGATGGAATGAAAAAGTGTACCAGTTCGAAGGAGGACAGAGCTTTTTTTGCATGTTATCACACTTCAAAACCATGCAAAAAAACATATTGCACGTCAACACAAATATTTTTGGGCAGGAAATCAGTGAATCAAAAGATATTAGAGTATCTAGCGTCACAAGATACTACAGCGATATAGGATATATGAATTTTTCGTTATAAACCGTGAACTAAAAATATTTTTTTCTACGACCGCTGTGAAAAACAGCATTTTTCTCACACTTTACACAACCACCTACAAAGTTATGTATTGTTCATACCCGTGAGAAATCATTTCTCACAGTTCATTTCCCACACCTGCACATTTTAAATGGGGAATCGTCGACATCATATTGAACGTAGTTGGCTGCTAGCGCTTGTACACGTTGGCCCAACTCATTAGCCCAACTAGTTGGCCAAACATGTACAGGGGCCTTAACGTTGTTCAGTGAGAATTGGCGGTGCAGAGACGTATTTAAAAATTTATAAGACTATTGCGAATGTAGAATACCCTATGGGACCCTTTGGCGGAAAACTAAAAACGCCCTATGCGTGCCTGAGCGGCCAGAGCTGTCGACTGGGGCAATTACTATATCCGTGATTTGTCCGTGACACAGTTATTATTTATTTTCCTTAAAGTACCTAGAGTTGTTTACATGAGACAAATTTTTGATTTCGTGTGCAAAAATGACCTCAATAAATGGTTGTGCAGCCAAAAATTGTATTAACGATTTTAAGAATAGTGTTATGAGTTTCTTTAGATTTCCTTCTGACATATGTAAATAGGTATGTGTATTGAGATTATTGAGAATGATATACTTACAATAGTTTTATTTATTATGTTTTATTATGGTTTCAATGCTTTATTAATTTTTAATTATACTCGAGTTATTATTAAAAACGCAAGATTTTACAAAAAAAATTCGTTCGATATATTTGCGGCTGTTTAATCAAAAAATGCAAAGGCCTGTGAACATTTGGGTAATACATCTTTATATTATTATATGAAAGCGTACAATAATACAGAGTTAAATTCACTTGGTAAAATGTATATCCCACATTAAAATTTCGGGGTTTTGTCACAGCAAGAGAAATTATGTTTATAAAAAAAATTGAAAACTTGGCAAGAATAGATTCAGTCGTCCATAAATTCGTCCAAATATGTAAAAATATAAAATTTACTTACCCCTGTACCGATTTTGTTTATAAATATGTAATTAGATTGTATGCTAGAATTAAATTGTATTATACATTTAAAATATACAAATAGGGATTTTAAATTATCCATCTGAAATAAGAAACTACTTATATGGAGACATTATGTAATTAAAAATATCGTCGCAGCGCATCGCATATACGCATTAATATATTTGTGATTCTTTACTCGGTCGGCTTCACATTTGTTTGAAACCTCTAATACTAATTAGACTTTTGTCTAAATAGGCTGAAATAGCGATGCTAACGAGAAAGACAGGCCATGGTGCGCACTAGGGATGACGAAACCTCGTGACCAACTTAGTCCTATAGTTGTATATAAACACTCTTTAACACAGTAACCATAATTAATATTTTACATTTTAATATGTTACCTATTAGGCAAGTTTCTCATTCCTGTCAATTATAAACATAAAACTAACTATACAGGACACTGTAAATGCACACATTTTTTTAGGGGTAATTTATGGATCTGTGTAATGAAAGATGTTTTCTTTAATGAACAATTTATTTATGAAGTACGTAATAAAAAATACCAATGAACAAGTAAAAAAAATAAGAAAATGTTAACAACTTGATTCTATTATTTCTAAAAGTACATAGGTCACTTATAAAGCTAACTTATACACTTAGGTATATAAATATGAATAAACGGCTTTTAACGCAAATTTAACGGGCCTTCAAATGCACATACTTCCTAATACATATTAAGTGAAGATAGGTACAGTTTGATATATCCACCCAAAATGGCAACATATATGGGAAATATATTAAAGAGCTTTTTTTAGCCTGTTTTTCAAACACCTGTAACTTTACCTGGAATTGATGAAATTCAACTTATAAATGCTCAAAATTTTCGTCTCATCATAAGCTAGTGCGAAAAAGAAGTTATTGCTCCAGACCCTGTGCATCCCCTTAAATGAAAGGTCAACTAACCCTCCATTTTTCCATTACGCACATGCAAGAAAAGGCATAATTGCTACCGCCCAATAAAAAAAAGGCTGTTTTACTACATACAATAGGTATATGGTTTTCGAAGTATTTTTACCTCCTGAACACGAATCCGTCAGGTTAGCCCCATAACCTCTCAGTCTTCAGCAAATCATCAAAAATTTTCATAAAAATCAAGATTTTGGAGAAGTGACCGGATATGCAGTATGACACATGGTTTCCAATGTTTTTTTGCTTCCTGAACTCGAATCCGTGGTCAGGTTAGGCCCATCGCCTTTCAGTCTTCAGCAAATCGTCGAAAATCTTCAGAAAAATGAAGATTTGCTGAAGACTGAAAGGCGATGGGTCTAACCTGACCACGGATTCGTGTTCAGGAGGTAAAAATACTAGGTTATGATGAGACGAAAATTTTGAGCATTTGTAAGTTGAATTTCATCATTTCCAGATAAAGTTACAGGTGTTTGAAAAACAGGCTAATTTTGGGGTCACTCTTTACATTACAGATAGGGTGAAGTGGGGCAAGTGCGTATCCGGGGCAAGTGTGTTCGCTTCTGATAAAAGTCTCTAAAAACTATTAACTTGTTTCAAATGATTCATTTTGATTTTAAATTAAAGTTATCTCGTTTAGCCGCTAATATTCGATGCAAACCGCACAATGTTATGTTGGCACCAATGAAGAAATATTGTAAAAGAAATTTACCCTCGCGAGTAGAAAATTGCGTTTATTCAAGGCACTTGCCCCATAGTTTACATTAAGGATAAAATATAGAAATAAACACAGATAACGCACTTGCCCCAAGCCATGGAGCAAGTGCGTTTCATGTGCCCTGTAAGGCATGGATGATGTGCCTCCTTACCCTGAAGCACGAAAGATTTTCTTTCTCTCAATAATTTAAGCTTAAGAACCAAGTAGTTCATACAGCCCAAAAAGAATTGGATCATGTGAATGACATTCACCTACTTATGAAGTAAAAGTCAACTATACGAAAAACTTGCCTCACTTTACCCTAGATAAAAAGATACAGTTATATTTAATGATAATCTAATTTCAGGGTGGTATAATATATATTTTAAATAGGTATGTACATGATTAATACTTAATACCAAAAACTGTAAAAGTAATATTACTGCTTGACTTAATAAAAATTGGAAAAAAATATAAAAAAAGTTTTCTGGGCTACTTATGTATTTATTTAGAAGAACCTATTAAAAAAAATGTTTTTTAAATGTTTTAAGTCCATATTTAACTTTCCATTTAATTATTTCCTATTTATTTACATACAGGGTGTCCCAATATTCCGTGTACAACGAGCTATCACATGCTCCTGACGTCAAAATAAGTCGATTTAACTAAGCTAACCTATATACCAAGTTGTCTCGTTTAGCCGCTAGAGGCCGTCAAAGTTGACATACAATTTTAGTTTTTTGCCAATAACTTAGGAACGCCCGGTATGAACTTAATAAAATTTAGTGTGCTAGTATGTTCCAACAGATGGCACATTTTGACATTTGAATCGAAGTTATTCCATTAACAGGGTACGAAAACTACCCCTACCCTTAAAATAACCTGCTCGTATTTTTTTGGTGGGGGTGATACCACTTCATATAAATTTTTATCATAAAGATATGCAATTTTTTAACAAATTTTCTCTCTTGTAAAATTTTTGTATTCCTTACCGTTTTCGCTGAATTCATGTTTTATTACATCGTTGTCGATTCTAATACGATTTAATTAATTTCACTTTAAAATTGATTTTAGGACGAAAGCGAAATAAACAAACTTAAATAATCATTTATTGAGTGTTCAAAATGACCTCTATTTTCATAAATACAGAAATCAATCCTACGTAAGAAATTAAAGTGCACTCTTCTCAGGGTTTCTTCTTTCTGCAATTCTTGAACGGAATTTTGAATTCTGTTCCACAATTGTTCCTCGTTCTCAATACTCACAGAGTAAACCTTCTGTTTTAAGACACCCCAAATGAAGAAATTTGTTTAAATTTAATTAGGTGTTCGATACAAATATTTCATGTCACCTTTGATAAATCCAAATAACAAATACTAGATGGCCAAGTTACCAGGTGAAACAAATGCTACAATTTGAAATTTGTCATTAGTGTCATTATTCTGTTGACTCTGTAAGATGGATAATATATACACCCTTTGACGAACAAACCGATATGTTATTAGAATAAAGGTTTTGTGAAGGAAACTGTTTGCGCGAGTAGCATCGAAGATATCCCAATCGCAGAACTCCAAATCATCGGACCTTTAAAAATATTGAAAGACTTCTTAGAGAAAATGCTATGCTTAAGGTGAATAGACGTAATGCCGGACGGCCTTGTCAAGCCCGAACAATCCTTGTAGAAGAAGAAATTCTGGAACGAGTAGATGAAAACCCGGAAACTAGTGTCAGATTATTGGAGAGGCAAGTCAGAGTTTCAAAAAGTACAATATACAGAGTTCTCACTGAACAACTGATTCGTCCATTTCACATTCCACCAGTTCAAGAACTATTACCTCATGATCTTGCCGCTCGTCTTCAATTCTCACAGATTATTCAACAATACCGTGCTGACGATATGGACTTCCACAAGAAAATTTTGTTTACATATGAATAATTAAAGGTTTTTATTAAGATTTTTTCCCCTCATTATTTCTTTTGAAGAACTACTAACATTATTTTCCTCTTTAACGAAATTATTTAACATAATTAGACATGTTCTTAAATTTATACTACGTAACTTTTGGTACAAATTATTATTTCAACAACAAAGTTTATCTAAATCCTCTAAACACAAGCCTTGTAAATTTTTATTTAGTAGAATACAACAAAATTTATGAAGTACTGATATCTAGCTGATGATGGCCACTTAAATATACATGATCAATTTTTTTGTACAGTTGTTGAAGTGTATATACCACGCGATTGACGTTCACACTATAAGTAGACACGACAGCGTGCATATTCAGAAGGCAACATTATTTTGTTAACATGTTTTATTTCAACCTACAATGTTATCTTCTTTAAAACTTAATTCTGAATTGATAAAATAAATGTAAATTTCATCTAAACGTATAATAACAATGCGTTCATGATTGTTTAATGAAGACAATTTGGTTTTTAAATAATCAGTACTTCCCTTGATATCCTATCTTAGTAATGAATATTGCCATATATTTTTTTTACATTTCTGGGATGGGGCAAATGTAAAAACTTACTATTATATAGAGCAGTATATGAAGCTGAGGAATGAAAATGTGAAAGCAAGTATAATTATTTCCAGTGTATCTTCTGGTAATGGGAGACTCTCTAGCCAGGCGTAGCTGCTCGACGATGAAAGAGAGTTGTAATCATCTTCATTATTGGTATTTATTGCTTCTGATAGTAGTTTTAACGCACTATACAATTTGTTCTGATTTATATTTTAAACACTATTAGCACTCTCCCGGATAAAAACAAGAATATCCTCAAAAACGTTCACAGTATTTAACACCGCAAGTCATTTTGGATTTTTTAGGCGAAAATTTATTATTTTTTATGTAAATTATATAGTCTAAATGTTTGTGAATTACTAAAGAACAGAAGACAAACACTGCACCCTGATTTACGCATAAGGTTAACCTTTTGATGTTGATCAATCCATTCTGATATTTTATTGCTGGGGTAGTAAAAACACAAAATATCCTCCAGGTTTCTTATTTTCATTCCCTCTTCATATGCTTTTTGTGTCAGTAAACTATATGTAATTGCTCGTTCCATTTTTCTTTCTTAACTTTCAAATATCAAGTCCGTAGGTATTTGTTGATCCATTTTTGTCGCAAGCTCCTCTCTGGAGGGATAGCAAAAAACAACACTTTTTCTCTTCGCTTTTGCGGTTAGACTTACACCCTTTAACACTGAAGTGTCGTGGCATTTTTTGTAGAATGATGTCTATTTTGTTTCTTTACTTCTGTTAAGCAAAACTTGAGAGCTTGGAAGAGAACAGCATGTTTTCGTAAAATTAATAACAAAAAAGTTTTTAATATACAGACACATTGTATTTTTCTGTTCTTGGAGAATTAGTTCTTGAGTAAAATTTTATTTCGATCAAAATTTTTTTGGTGATCCACCAGTTGGTGGAAATAGCCATGGAGTATAAATAATTATATAAATAACCTATATATTTAGATTTATAGCAAAAATCAATATTAAAGCAAATCCGTATTAAAAAGAATAAACAACAGATAAATATACAAATATTAACATATACAAGAAATACTTTTATTTAACGAAATTTATTTTTGCCGAAGGATAAAAACGTCTCTCACTCGAAAACAATTCAACATATACTATGTATATTAAATGAGGAATACATACGAAGACTTCAGAGAAGTTTTCCCAGACTTATGTAGCACTTCACTTCAGTCATCAGTAAAATACATAAGTAATCATTTAAAACGTAAATCATAAACAAGGAAGGTGGGAAGCTCAGAAACCATTGAAAAGGTGAGGCAGTTCCAATAAAAGCAATCAATCATCTATAGTTGATATAATATTTTTTATGGAACATAGTATGCAAAGAGATACTGTTTAGTAATTCTAAGTAACACCTGTTACAGAAATAATGCACGACATCGAATAACAAGAAGGTTCCAGAAATATATAGCTCATGCGCATGTTACTAGAAAGGCAGCTATTCTGGAGGCAGGTATGACATCCCCCTCCCTAATAATGAATTATTTGTCATGGGAGAATGCAATACACCGCTGTTCACCAACCCAAATGGCCTGAACGTAGCCGTTCGGGACGGAACATGGGGGTAACTCTGGGGGGTAACGTGAGAGTAACGGATCCACACGAATTGAGGTCTATTATGCATTCACGATAGTTGGCCAAAACATTTCCAGACCACATGTAGCTTTATTTAGGATCACATTACAAGTACTTATTTTATTAATCATGGGTTAAAGATCAGTTATCAAAAATCTAGGCTAATTTTGTTTTGCTCACAAAACTGGTATGTACGAGAAAGCAAAAAAATAAGTTTAATATAACACTGAATTATGAGCCTTTGTGGTGGGCACTACAAATTTATAGCTTACATCAGGTCATAATTTTAAATTTACTATTATATACTTAAATTTCTGAAGTCTTGGGTTTGTTTATAACTGTTATGTCCTGGTAGGGATATTCTCAATTTTGAAATAAGAAAAAATCACTGCGATACGAGATTCTACGTAATTACAAAATATACATATTTTTTGTGAGCTGTCATACCAACAATTTAATAAACACATACATTATGTATTAAAGAATATATTATCTGGAAACACCCAGTACAGAAAACGTTGAATGTGGGCGATACAACGTCTATACAACGTAAACAATTCCACAAAATTAGAGTTCAGGGTCGACTGTTTCGTTTTCTCAGTCCAGAATTCAGAATGCGTGCCACGTAAATTCATAAGATTTCGTAACGTGTTTGAAATTCTAAGAAATTGACGTCGATTTTTCGGATTATAATATAGTAGTAAGAACAACGTAAGATATACGGGTCGAAGTACTCCACTAGAATACAATGAAAAAAAAAGTAATAGAATTTTACAAACAATAAATAAGAAATAAAAAGCTATGAATGGAGTGTAGTTTTTTCTTACATTTGTTTGGAACGTTCGTCTTGACTTGACGAAGTTCGATGCTTGACTGTTGTCCATTTGCTAACTGCACTCAAACCCAGGAGCGGTTAGATGGTGGTCTATGGGATCTGAATTCCTTTCTATACTGAATATATTTTAAATTACATCACAATTATGATGAACTTAACCCTTTAAGTAGCTTTGGTCAGTAAAAAAACAGAGACTTTAACTGAAATGGATATGGCAGAAGCAGGGAACATTGATCTTAATGATCATGTAGGATGTGTATATGTCCACTGTGATCAGTTTGCTCACCATATATTCATGTTAATGCGCTATTTGTTGAAATTGATCACTTAATAGACCACAGTTCCTTTACGGTATATTTTATGAGACAAAAATTGGCGCATAATTTTTATTTTTCATATTAACATTTTTTTTTATAAGCAAAACCACACATTATGCTTTTTAGTGTTTCCATAGCATCACTTTATGAAACTGCGTTATTATTTTATGTAATTCCTTTCGGTTTAGATCTATATAGACAAAATTTATTAGATGTAAGAAAATCTTTCCAAGGTAAGATATTTTATTTATTGTTATTCTATTAATCATATTACCATCCCATATTGAGTGGCATATTGAGATTTATTTACAAAAGTGTCTTTTCTATTTTTGCCTAGTCTATTTTTTGCGACTAGGAAATACCCCTTACACTGAAAATACGGACACTGAGAATAAATTTCAAGCTAAAACATTCAAGAAAATGAGGCGGGATAGGTTAGGTTCAATAGGTTAGGTTCAATAGGAGTTTTGGATAACTGAGTTGTTAGTTTGATAATTAGAAATCATCATTACTTGATTTGCTTTGATTATATTTTTCAAATGCCCCAGACTTCCAGTGGTTACTATATTACCCCCCCCCCTCCTACACACACTACTAGTAACTAAAATGATTTTTCATATTTTTTTTTTTATCCCATTATGCCCCTATAACCGATCTAATATAAACTTAGGCTTAAAAAATAAAAAAAAGTTCTACGGCTTATAGGGTTAAAACGTATTATTAATTCCTGGGTTCGAAATAAATCTAAATGTGCAAGTATTTAAGTATAATAAGCAAGTAATGACTAGCACCAGACAACTAGCCCGTGTGAATCTGTTTACATATTAGTACTAGTCAGTTATTGAAAAATTAATTTTGAAAATTAAAATTTTTAAGTTTTTCAATTTTTTTGTTGTTTTTCTTGGGTGCCCCCAATATATTTAATTTTTTCTTTATATATCTATTGTCAAATCCTTCATATTAACTTTCACGATTTATATATTAAAATGCAATATTTCGCTTATTTCAATCATTATAGTTTTTAATTATTTGTAATTTTTCAATATTATACAATATTTCCCACTCTTTATATAAACCTAGGTAGGAAATTTAATTGCATTTTCCATCCATCACTTAGTTGGCGCCATTTTGGGTTACTGCACTGGTTTTTAAAAGTACAACACATTCCAACTTTACTAGCGCTAGTAAAACAAGCACGACACTAGCGCGAGTTACGGTTTATATTATGCTTGTCCACTGGCGCTAATTATCTAGCGCTAGCCTAGTGCTAGCCAACTGCCATAATGTCAACGCGCCTTACATGAGTACTAATTGAATATTGTTTAATTGTTATTAATTATAAATAAAATTGGTGCAAAATGGGGGAGGGGTCGTGAAAGCTGTTTGACAACCACTCAGGAGACGTTTATAACGTAATGATTTTGAAATATCTGAGGTTAAATGACGAAAAAATTTGTATATAATGAGTGAAGCATTTATTGGCACATTTCTGAAAATTATGTGGCCTAGTACCATAGTCCCTTCAAAATAAGTTTTTGAAGGGAATGTCCATTTGCAATTTTTTTTACCAGAGTTGACCTTTTAAATATGAATGAATGTTAATACTTATGAGTTGCTGAATGAATATAAGAATTTAATATTCTTTTTAATCATCTGATTTTGATAAAATATAGTCAAAAGTTTTTGCGGTTGCTGATCGTGGATCTGGTGTGTTATTTTCTAGTTTCAAGATGGCGGATCCTATATCGCGAAAAGTCATTTCAAGTTTTGATTTTTTGAAACGCCAAATCAAGCATGATAATTTATCCCGGTAATGTGGATTCTCCGTAACTTTTAAAATACTATTGGTGTCGGAATGGCTTAGGGAGAATTTTTTTCAAGCTGATTAAGTATTAAAAAAAATATCTACTGCAAATTAAAGATTGTACTGACTTATTTATACACTCTGGTATTCTTGTAAATACAAAACGTATTGAAACAAGTGAAGTATCTTGCCCATCGAATAATTTTATTCCAGACAACATTTTCGTGCGCTTCAGAAGGAGCTTATTAAAGTGCATGAAAATCTTACTTCCAGTTTTTGAGTTGGGACTGGAAGGGCTAAAATTAGGGACACATTTAGAAATTACGATAAATAAAATATTGAATGCAAGTTTCAGAATATACTCAATGGGCAAAGCCCAAAAAAATATGCTCAATAGTTTTTTTTTATTATTTATTGTATCGCCCAGGCCCACGCAGTGTATTTGAATATTAAATAGTTGTGGTTTTATGGGGTTTTGAGGTACATTACAGTGAGGTACATTTGGGTACACTAACCCAAATATCACTTACAAGCCTAAGTGCCTAACAAAATAATTTGAAAAATTTATAAAAAGTTAGAAGTGGAAGGATTCCTGATTTTTTCTAGGTGGTTCGTGGATTAGACTCTGTTGAAGATAATAAAAGTTTTCTTATTATCGACATTACAAATCCTTAGAGTAAATATAGCATAATTATTGATTTAATAATAAAAAATAGGTTTATTGCTCAAGAAAATCCATGACGGGTTAGAAAAAAAGACTAAAGCTTTAAAATTTAGTTTATAATAAACTAAACTTTTACAGACAGTAAATTAATAAAACTACAATAATATATTATAACATTAGCGAAATATGACATATATTTAATGTTTTCATATTTAACTCAAAATTATACTCTATGTTATTTAGCTAGTTCAATTAAATTATTAAAGTTTTGACACAACATCAACGAGCGATTTTATTATAATGTTTGTTCTAGGAATATTATATTTAAACGTAAGATTATGCGCAAATATCATAGGTACAGATAAATAAATTACGCCTAACAAATCAGGAGCATTATTTGCATTATTAGACAAAGAGGGTTCTCTGTAAAATAATGTGTAACTTTTTTTCCACTTTCAGGATACACGCCGTCTACATAAAAACTAAGTAGGTATTTTAAAAATCACTTTTGTACATTTAATGTTTATTCCTTTAACTTATATTTTTGGTTTCAAGAACACACCATTTTTACTTAATTAATGTTTATCAAATTAATGTTTATCAAATATTTATAAAACCTAATAATTCCACAGATTATAAATTGTAATGTAGGTATAGCTTTAAAACGACCCACGTATTTTCTACGCAAAAAGGTTCTGAATTAAATTCAGTGAAAATGCATTATATACCTAGTGATATGGATCGAAAGCTAGTGTTGCTTTATGTGTTCCATACGTATTCACATTGATTTTCCATAAAAATTAAGTATTAGCTCTAAGTCAAAAATACTATTGTCTTTATGCTTGTACTTTATTTATATATGAATCAAATTTTTTAGAAAACATATCTCACTGGTCATATTGAGTACTTATTAGTGGTCATATTGAGTAGGTAACTTGATTTAGGTATTTTGTTTTGAAGACTAATAAGACTATTAACATCTCTTAAAATCTACTAGCCCTGTTATCGAATCGACGTAACTAAGTACTTCCAACAATGTTTATTTGCTTAAATAATATTAAAAGCACTTAAAATTTCACTTTAAATATCGTCCGTCGTACAAGTTCAGGGTTCATTTTTGGGTTCAGTGAGATCTAATTAAATACTTAATTAGAAGGTCTGCCCGTTTACGTCATTTAACGTGGAAACTGACAAGAGCAGAAGTCTTACAGGGTATACCAGAAATATGTTTTCAAGGAAAATTGGTATCACTTCTGTAAAACTAATGTTAGGACACTGGGTTGAGATAATTGGCAAACGTGGCGGGTATGTCGGTGACAAATCGACATCACTAAGACTTAAAGTTTCGAATACATTTTGCTGAATTCTTCTAAGTCAGCCAAAATTAACCCCTCACTTCCTTCCAAATAGGCTCCCATTTCATTTTTGACATGACCAAAGAACATAAGGTACTTCATACTAGGTATGCAATTAAAATAAATTTGCTCTTAAAGTACCTACTCTAGCAAGTGTTCGATGTATTAATTCATATTGTGTCAATTTTAAATCGTAACAACTTAGTTCAAGTATATAGCGATGGTGGTGGAACAGAAAATATTCGTATTCTTGTAAGGAAGCATGGTATCCACATTATATCTTTTAGATATAAATCTAAGGCTATATCATAAAAAAATTACAAATACATAAAAACGCTGAATTTTTTCTTTCATATGGCATCATGGGGGTTAAAATAACAAAATCGGAGATATTTTCTATATTCTTGGGTTTTTAAGGACTTTTCTTAAAAACTGTTATGCTGCCATGAATAGAAACAGTAAACTTTAAAATTTAATCAACATCAAGTATTAAATCGACAATCAAGTATTCATTGTTTTTTTTTTAATACAGAAAGACCTTAATAATAAGTTTAATAACTTTCTTAAACAGAAGGCAGGTACAGATAGCATCTTAGGTATTTTGTTTCAGATTTTGTTATTTCTTCTGATTCTGCAATATTTGAAAAGGGTGGTAAAAAACGGTGCCGATAACCTCACAATTTTCATTTTGGCATTTTTTATGAAACAATGATTCTATAGACCAAACACACATTAATAACTCAATCTGTATTTCTAAATGTTTATTTATTCCAGAATTTGTACCAGAAGTATCTTAAATTAACTGAAAGTATGGTAGATACTTTATGGAGTACCTTTATATAATTTTTGAAAAATATATCTACATACTGAAGTAACTTAGACCGTTTTTCTTGAGTAATTTCAAAAAGTGTATTAGTTACTTTTTTAAAGTATCTTTCCAGTTCGGGTTATTCCCTATTAAAAATGCTTCCGTGCCTGTTCCAGTACGAATTTTCAAAATGAATTCTTGGTACCTCTTGATCAAGGTAAATTTGTGAAAACTAATGGATACCAACAACCTCTGAATCCCTAATAAATTGTCAACCACCCACTCTGTAACAAACACATTAAAATTTCCTAAGTGACTTATTACTTCGTAACAACCTCTTTGAAAGGTTAATACTCTTTGTAAATTCGGCCTACGTTTATGGCCCCAACAGGAGTTGGCTAACCCAGATAACGGGCAATTGGGTCAAACTTTAATTTATCGCATGCTGTTAAATCGTAAACGCCCTCAATACTCGGAAGTCGCAAGACTTTTGAAAAGAGGTTAGGTTTCACTCAGTGCGCATGGAAACTTTCACCCGGCTTCCGAAAACCGATACTTTACTGCCCTTCCGTCATTTTAGGGACCACCTTTGTAGGACGGGACGTAGTTGATTGTCCAGTAGCGTTTTTGTGTCAATACTTTCTATTTCATGGCCCTACATTGCTCTCGATTATTCAAAATAGTCCACTTTGTTGATGTTGAATAGACGCGAGGCTTCAATTTTCTTTAAAATAGGCGAATAAACCAATTTTGCACGGAGTATGGGGTACTAGTGGCATACTTCTAATGTCAAATAAATCCTAAGACTTATTTGAACAATATTTCTAAGCCCAGTATTCATTGAATTAAGTCATTATGTTTTTTAAAATGGCCCAAGAAGAAATTTGAAGTACCTTTGGATAGGAATACTTGTACCTTGCTTTAACAGAAAATGTGTATTTAACCTAACCTAACCTCTAATTTTAAAAATCCATAATTATTTAAATGTCTATAATGAGCTAAATCTGGCTTACATATTAGATTCATTTTAGATTTACTTGTAAATTTTTGTGTTGATTTATTTTTTTAGAAATAATTGAGTGGAGTCGACAAATCAGGTACTAAAAGGCAAGTATATAGCGATGGTGGCGGAACAGAAAATCTTCATATTCTTGTAAGGAAGCGTGGTATCCACATTATATTTTTTAGGTATAAATATAAGGCTATATCATAAAAAAATGGACATAAAAACTTTTGGACTTGCCCACCAGAGAAACGGCTGTTAAAATATTCTTCTTTTTTTGTCATAATTTCCAAATGAATGTAAAAACCTATTATAATTTAAGCGTATTATAAAATTGTTGGTATGAAATAAAAAATAAAATTTTTATAACTTTAACAGAACCCGAGAGAAGAAACAGTCACAGAAACAAAATTGTATTTACTTGGTGATAAGAAAACGTATATTCTGCAAACATTTTGCTAGCCGTTTCCAAGACTTTTTTAGTACCTGATTTTAGTAGCTATTTTTTTTTAACCCTTTTGCATATTTCATTTGAAAATTTTCATTTTATTTTTTGCTATCACAGCCAACTACTCACGTCAAATATGGTGTGGGATAATTTATAATATAATGTTCCTTTCGGAAATAATAGAATTTAAAATTACATCGGCCACTAAGGTTTGCTAAACTATAAAAAATATATAATGTTTTGAACTATAAGAACTGATAGAACTATACAAAGTAAGATTTGATGAAATTATAATAATGATAGTACATTCAGTTTACTTCATTTGTCATTAAAATGGAAAACATGATTTTTCCACTTTAATTTTTCCTGCGCCCGCACAGGAATATTTTTCCCGTACTCTAATGATATTAGTTGCCTATTTTCCAATCATAATATTCCTATTGTAATACAAATACTCCTACTGTGACAGTTTTTCGAATTTCCCAGTTCCAAATATGTTTAGTGATTTCTCCAGAAGAAGAAATATAACTTGAAAAGGTTGGCTTTCCTCGACTGTTGCTGATGGCTGTACTGAAGATATAAAAAATTATTCAAGTTTATAGTAAATTGTGTAATTAATGTCATTCACGAATGTCAACACTACAACGTCAACACCAGAAAACATAATTGGGAGACCAAGAATTAATTTATAATACCTTCGACTTCATCAACTATAATTCTACAAAATGAAGTGCTTGCTAAATATGTGATAAAAATTGATAACTGTACTTACATTGATTATAACATATTAATACAAATTTTTAGTTATTGGCACTTAGCTCTTTTCACACTTCTACTCTTCTATTGCTCTGGTTATTTTAAGAAAAAATGAATACGGCATATGGCATTTTTGATACTTTCATTGACAATGATCAGACAAAAATTTTAATTTTACTTCCGCATCCTAATAGTTGAGTAGTAAAGTATATACAGTGTGTCTTTTGAAATGGAACCACTCTTTTATTTTGGTGGGGGTTAACCGATTAATTTTTTTTTATAATACAGTACTCTAAAAGTTCTCTTTAACTATATAAATAACTTTAAAACTTGGTCAGTTCGGCGGCTTTTTCTAATTGGTTGTGGAAAACTGGTTTCAACTATTAGTTTTTTTTTTTTCAAAAAATGAATAGTGATATCGATTCAGCCATGTCTCAGATACTTCTGTATATAATCTTATTTCAAAACCTTATACAGGGCATTCAGCACAAATAAACAAATTTTCGGATGGTATTTTTGTTTGGCTTTGTACACTTCATACTTGGTTATTCCATATATGATAATAAAACATACATATGCGGCACGTCATACCGATAATCTGTTACAATGTAAAATTTTGGACATCTCGAGTTAAAGGTTAATGGCATTTCTTATTAGCTTTGGATTTGAGAAGCTCATTCGGAATAATGCAAAAATCTTAGTAAGTATATAAATTTGATATATTTTGATATACTTCTTTTAGAGTTGAATTTATTTGTTATACTTCTTTTATAGTTGAATTTTACACAAGTTCAAAATATGCACTAATGTTTCACAACTTTCAAAAAACGTAAATAGCGTATCGCAACATGTACATAGAGATATCCACAAATAATTGTTCGCCAGGTTGTTTTTCTCGAAGCATGGTTGTCTACTGCGAATTCCGGGGGCCAAGTGCAAGTCTACTTTTGGTGAACTGTAAATAAGTAGATAAAAAAATTTAAAGAATTCGACGTAAAATATTCTTAAATTCTTAAACGTAAAAATATTTTACGTTTGTATGTTCGAAATATAAAAAATATTTCGCCTGTAGGTGTATCTATCTGTCTGTCTGTCTGTCTGTCTGCCTGCACACTAAGAATTTTTTTGTGTATTCAATAAATAAAAGATGAACTTCAAATTTGGAACATGTATCATAATGAGATTGAACTTGATTACTAGTATAAAGAGTAATAAGGGGATGAATATACATACATAGATAACATATACACGGTGGAGACTTTAACTGGAATATATTCGCTAGCGGGGTGGTGAATGATTATTCAAAAAATTACCGAGACACGTCAACTTTTAAATGTATTTACCTACATTTTGCAAATAATACGAAAAATATATCCATTCAGGGGTGGCTGAAACCACCCTCGACATGATTTTTTCAAATGCAACCCTATGGCTTGTGACCCCTCATTGTAAAGCTGGTGGAAAGAGGAATCCAACGCAATGATCAAATTTTAATTTTTAGTATGTTTGTAGGGTTGCATACAATTAAAACAATTTAAAAATTAAATTTATTTTCAACGTAACAATTGTTCAAAATGTGCACCATTCACTTGTTGGCAGCATCCCAGTCTGTGGTAGGTTTCGTCCCTTACATTATGCAACATTTGCGGTGTTATTTTTTTCGATTTCCTCTCTTATCCTTTCCTGCAGATCTGCTATGTTGTTGGGTTTCTGAATGTAAACCCTACTTTTAAGATGTCCCCACAAAAAGAAATCCAGTGGTGTACGATCTGGAGATCTTGCTGGCCACTCAATATTACCTCGCCACCCAATCCACCTACCGGGAAAAATTCTGTCCAGATACTGACGAACAATGGCAGCATAGTGTGGTGGGGCCCCATCTTGCTGAAACCATAACCTCTCGTCGGTCAAGTTAGGGTTTAAGGGGTTTGGAAATAAATGACATAGCACTGGCATTAGTTCGTGCTGAAGTAAATGCAAGTATGTTGCTCCATTAAGAGTGTCATCAAAGAAAAATGGTCCTACAATTCTATCTTGTATTATTCCGGCCCACACATTAGTTTTCTGTGGGCGCTGAGTATGAAGTTCCCTCATCCAATGGGGGTTCTCTTCAGCCCAGTAACAATTTTGGCGATTTACGTGTCCATTTAATGTAAAAGTAGCCTCGTCAGAGAAAACTATCCACTCTAAAGATAACTGGTTTTGATCAATACAAGTCATCAATAAATCGCAAAATTCCACTCGTCGATCTGGATCATCCTCAAGTAGCTCTTGAACAGCTTGCATTTTATATGGGGGTTTTTTCTCATATTTAAGTATTTTTAAAACTGTTTTATGATTAAGATTACTATCACGGGCCAGTTGACGGGCTGGAGTGATTGGATTTTCTTCTAGAGCAAGCAACAAATTCAACTTCGTGTCGTCATCAACAACAGCCTGCCTCTTACTCGGTACTTTCCTGACATGACCCATCTCTCGATATTGTGCCTCAATTTTACTAATGGTACCTTGATTTAGTGGTGGCAAGTCAGGATGCGTTTCTCGAAACAAGCGAACAACTTCGCATTGAGTTCGCGCCCTATCACCATATCCAATCATCATCAAAATTTCGATTTTTAGTGATTCAGTTAAATAAGACGTTTTCACCAATTTGAAATAACACTTCGTTTCAAACTCTGAATACAGCATACAAACTAAATTACTCTTTGCGGCCGTGTAAAAACACTAGCAAAAAATAACAAATATCAGTTGTGGCAAAAAATTGCTTGGAATTTTTTGTGGGGACATATGAAAAGTAAGGTTTACATTCCAAAACTAAACAACACACATTTTGAGTACGAAATTGTTGCGTCAAAAATAAATTAAACTATAAAATTACGTTTTAATTGTATGCAACCCTACAAACATACGAAAAATTAAAATTTGATCAGTGCGTTGGATTCCTCTTTCCACCAGCTTTACAATGAGGGGTCACAAGCCATAGGGTTGCATTTGAAAAAATCATGTCGAGGGTGGTTTCAGCCACCCCTGAAGGGCTATATTTTTTACATTACTTGCAAAATGTAGGTAAATACATTTAAAAGTTTACGTGTCTAGGGAATTTTTTGAAAAATTATTCACCACCCCGCTAGCGAATATATTCCAGTTAAAGTCTCCACCGTGTATAATAGATCAATATGATTAAAATAAATTCTTGTATATACATAATTAGAAAGCACTAATTAATGGTAAGAATTTTTTGGCTTCTACATGAAAATACATAGACAACAAAAATTTTATATACCCCATAAGAAGCAAAATATAGCCCATAAGAAGCAAAAAATTTTATATTTATCAGCTTTATAATCAAAATAATTGGCTAAATTTTACCAATTACTAAGGTTCCGAACGTCTGCTGCAACGCAGGGCCGGACTCGTAATCCGTCATGTTATTGACAGAAGATGACATATGAGGGATCAAAAAAGATAGGAGTAAAAATGTGTTAATAATGTATGTACATACCTATTGCTTATGTCATTCAGAAACACCGACTGTCCCCATTGCTTGAGCGTACGTTGCCACGACTAGTGATCTTTCTGCATTTATTCTCGTTAAATGTGAACCAGAAGCAGAAAAATCCTTGGGAATTGAAATGTCTGGAGGTCGTTTACAGCCATTTTTCAAAAAACAAGCCCAAAAAATTATGCACAAATCAAACCAAAATTCCTCTTTTCTAACAGTACCAGGTATATGTTTTTAGATATTCGCATCTAAATATCTTTTACATTCTTGGCGATCACGAACTATATATCGACAATTGCAAGGAATAAATAAAATATTTGATCCGTCTAGGTATTGTAAAATCCTTATAATTTTCAATCATCTTTTTAAACCTATTTACAAATGGTAACGGCTGTGCATTATTGCAAACATACAAAAACAGGTAATACGTGAATACAATACAAGAATTTACAAGTGACTAACTCGCGACAAAAAATTGTTTTCAATGCGGCGGTCGACCCGTTTACACCGCCGGCAGGTCGCTATCGGAATAGTTCGCTGTCTTACGGAGGAAGTGTATTACGAAGTCCCGGATTCCCGCGGAGACTTCGTTCGGGATAATATTCTACGCACGGACAGTGGCCAGTATACAAGGGCAATAAATATGCGCTTAAAAATACGGTTTATACTTTAATTATCATAGAGTTGTATAGTGCCGGCTCTGCGTGACAGCATACTTTTCCGGACCTTACCAATTACCACATACTCCTGATAATAAAATTTTGCATAATTTTAATGGTGCAAGAGATATTAAATTTATAGGGTCAGTTTTTAAAGTTAAAAACACAGCTTTAATCAATTGAGGTCTATAAAAATAATTAATAATCCCATCCGGAATATTTTAAGCTATCAACATCATAATATATCACAATATAATACATTGCTTTGGATAATAATTTATTACACAAATAATTCGCATTGATTTTTGTTATGAGATTATGAGCGGGTAAACATTTATTCCAGTAAACAATAGTCAGCTGTTGACACACGTGGATTTTTTATATTATCTGAATTATCTCAATGTGACTCAAGTTATACATTTATTTATTTTATATTGATTATTAAACTTACAAAAGGAATAAATGTGAACAGGCAAAAAACACATGAATGAACTGATTGGTATTTTATGTAAATATGAAATATCTAGGATATTTTTTATAACAGTTAATATTCAAATAAAGTCGAAAATAAATAGATTACATGCATTCATATATAAATCCATTTAAAAAAAAAATAAGGTGCCTGGAAAACGGTTTCTTCGCTTCAAAAATAAAGGAGATAATGGGAAAATTCTCACGAATTTACCCTGTATATACAGTACTACCCATTTTGAAATCTGAAGATACTTCTAAAACATTTATTTGTTATTTGAGTTTTGCTCGATATTTTTTTAATGTAGGGCATTTAAGACCATAAGACAGAGTGACACGATTTATTAATAAAAACCAATACCTATGATCTTTTTATTTGACTTTTTTTAAACTCGGGTAATCATATTAACGATTGTTATACAAAAAATCTGAATACATCACTGTTTATCAATATTTACTGAATCACTGAATTATTAAGTCTGAATTTTTTTACATAAAACTTTTTAATAATTTTTGTCTATGATATAATTAATTGCTGCACCTCAAACATTTATTTAATATATGAATTAAACTAAAAATAAGTTATTATTCCGATTGACAACATCTAATGAAACAAACAAATTACTGTTCAATGGAAAATCCAGAATGGGCCATATTTACTAAAAGACAATATTTCCACAAGCTGAAGGTATGGTAAAACTGTTGTTCCATTTTTTTAAAGGTAACTTAAATGTAAATCAGTTCTTAATTTTTTTAATGTTCTTGTTCTTTTTTTGTTTATTTTTATTTTATTTGTATTTTCTGTTGCAATGTAATTTATAAAGCTCAAAGGTTAATAATACAGGTAGATGCATACTTTACCAGGGTCGACTCCAGAATACCATTATCAGCAATGTCACTAAATGTTAAATAGGTCTTATTTTATATGTGTGATGGTGATTGTTGTAGCCCAATGAATCGCAAAGGAATCATAGTCACAAGACATAGAACTTGCATACACACGGTAACCGAAGCTAACTTTTCCGTACTGCCACCCGAGTTTCCATAAATTATTATTATCAATAACTGTTCCATATATTCAAGAGTTAAACTCTGGTACCTGTCACTTCAAATAGTTGCCTGTACCCATGTGCCCTAACGAGTCACAATAGGCTCCGCTAGTAGTGGTGTCCTTCTGGATGTTGTTTTCACAAATACTTGTTTCACATTCGTCATAAGGCTGTCGACATTAGGATAACAGTTTCGGCAATTCGGTGGAGCCCATGTGCCAAACACATAATATGGATTAAATTAGTATATGTGCTTGAAGCTATCGAATGCCCTTCCATGGCATTAGCCTCATCCAGTCCCCCAACTACTACGTTAGCTATGTTCTGTCCTTCAACAGAACATAGCTAACGTAGTAGTTGGGGACTCAAAACATCCGACGTTTCTTCAATACCATCCCATATAGGTTTATCGTGCAATTTTGAGATGATATTATTTATATTCTCACATAATGGTGCTATGAATAATCGCCTCAGAGTTGTTTCTGCAGACATACTAACTTCGTCGTACATTCCCTCGCAGCGTTCTGGATAAATTACGCTACCATCATCTTGACTCTCCAAATTAAATTGTCTCTGTCTGTCTCGCGCACTTACACCACCACTTACACGAACTTTAAGTTTGTCTGTAGCAACATGCTGCAAAACAGTTGTTTTTACGTGCCACGTCAGTACACTGTCACACGCGGTAAAACAAAGTTCACTGTCATTAAAGGTCAGTTCCGCAAATCTGTTTCTCCAACGCTCCACCATGATATGCGACGAACGCTGTCCCAACATTTTTATTTCCCAACTTATTCAACGTTTCGTGCACACAAATGATGCATCGACTAGCGCAGTTTAACTAATACTAACAATACTACGTGTAAATTATGTTCACGTTCTCGACTCGACCTTTTCCACGTGCTGTAACTTGGTTAGAGTGGGGCGCACAACACGGCAGACATTCTCTAGTAATTTAAGTAAAAACAATTTATTTTAATCATTTCTCAGTTTAAAGTATCGACAACGAGATTTTTAGAAGTAAATTATTAATAAATTACACACCCAATTTTAGGGATGCTGATATCAGTGGTGCTATAAAAATTCATAGTAGGCCTTGGTTTTTATAATAAGACTTGTCAATGTATCATATGGCACAGATTTAATTTAAATCCGATGAAAATCAAGCCGTAAATACATATTTACAGGGGTATCCAAGTTTTAAATGGGTCTCACAGTATGTATGTACGTAAATTAATACAGTAAACAAAATATTGACCGTAATCAAATATTTAAAAATATTTGTATAAACAGTGACATTATTATCAAAAGATAAATAAAAAAATAATTAATGTGTTATTAGAATCAAATCACATTTCCATATTAATATTTTTATGGTTACATAAAATTTCATTTTTTAGCCATGTTTTCCAATTTTTGTGTTTGACTTGTATTTTATTCAAGTAATATATAATTTGTCGCAGGGACTTTAAATACATATAATTCTATATAAATAAGTAAACAAAAGCAAAATGAGCAAAGAACTTAAAAAAATAAGAAAAAACGTTACTTTGGTATTCTGTGCATTGTTACCTACCAACTATTTTACTATTTACCTTAGGAAAACAGCGGCATAATGGTTCTGAAAAACATAAAAAAAAAAACTTTAAAGAACCTATTCTCCCGTCATTTGTTATATACTACGGAGAGAACGATTTTTTTTTGAAATCGGAAACATGTGCCTAATGGGAATGGCACACCCATTACGGTAAATCTTTTCTTCTATCCATTTACGGTACTCACCTGTCTCTACAGCTGCCGTCAGAGCGACTTGTACCGTTAGGATTATACTATAACCCTCCAGGGACAGGTGCAACCCTTAAAAAGGGCAAATATTGCAACAGAATGGCCTTTGAAGAAACGCAGTGCATTTAAAATTTTGACGAACAACGCATTTCGGCTTTAAGATATCCCTTAAAAGGTTATCTAATCAAGACTGAAGATTATTTTGTAATTTCCTTTTGTGTATAAGTTGTAGTACTTTAGTAGAGGCCCTTTATTTTATTATAAATAACATTGTGTTACTAGGGAAAACCGCATTCTTCTAAGTTCGCTCTGACAAAATATATTAACGATCAAAATGGATCAGAATTCTCTGGGGCATCCGGTATTTCTCTACAGGTAGGTACTTTGCAATCAACATTTTCGGGTACTCTGGAAAAATAAGTATCGATATAGAACTTACCTTCAACTTTTTTCAGGACAGTGTAAGTTTCCTCGTCTATGTGTTCTATTGAATGGGATGTAGGAGCTATTACAAAATACACTGACCGGCATAGAAGCTGGGATAAGTATAGAGTTAGTCACATACATGGTGAATCTCACTTATTTCTGTTATTTTTAATATTAGTTTGTTCAAAAAATGACGTTGAATCATTTTAATGCAGATTTTATATCAGTCAACGTCTTAAAAAATATGTGTAAAATAGACAAGGTTGAACACAAATATTTTTTTAAATAAAACACCCTGTATATTACCAGCAGATAATGCAGTTATCTCCTTATCATCAGGATGAAGTTCGACTTGCCAATATGCACTCTTCATGTCATTTGTTGAAAATCATTTAGATTCTGAAAGAGTGTTCAGGGTGTCGATTCGAGGCAGACGACAAGACAACTGTCTTCCCAGGTAACATTATTCACCTTTCGATAAAATTCACACAGAATCTTGTTGTACCATATATCTTCGTAACTAAAACAATAGGTGAGGGCCATGTACCCGAAAATTTCTCGGTGACACCCTATTCCAATATATTCTCAATTATTCCAGTAGCTTATACCTGTTTAGCAAATGGTAGTCTTCTCGGAGCCTGCTTTATTGGTGGATTATTGGCGGTGTCTATACGATGTTGAACCACACTTGTTCTTTCTACCAGTGATATTTACCTTAGCAAAGACATCTTGATATCTCTCGAGCTGTATATTCTTTTGATGTAGAGACTTCGGTGTCTCATTTTCTTATCTCCAGTTTCTTCCATTTGGGCTCCTGTATCTTGATCTCTGCTCTGGTTGTCAGTCAGGTGAGTTAGCTTTTGACTGCAACCTTGATCTAGCTCTGCAAAAACGCTATAGGTGGCCAATTTTGTAGTAGCTTCTTGTCTTATGTATAACAATCCGATATAAATGATTAATACTCGACATAATAATCACTTATTCATACGAAAAAGAAAGTACTTCTATTGCTAATACGTATATTCTTATTAGTCGTCATTGTCATCCTCAATAGATGGAATAATGCCACCAAAAGTCTTGGTAAATCTGGGAAACTATTGCTGACCGCAGATTTGAGAGATAGTAAATCATTGCGGCAAATATGAGCATCGGCAGTTTTAATAAATATTTTTTATTTATTTTAACGTTACTCCTTCTGTTGAGGAGAACAGCGACGATGACTAACAAAAACCCGTATCTGCAGTATTTTTCTGCAGTTTACTTTATTTTTTTGTATGAGTAAGTTATTATTAGATTTAGTATTAATATTACCAGAGCTTCTAACTCGCGGGATATAAACACAAAAGGCATTTTTGAAAAGTATTAACAATGCTAATGGATGCAGCTGCATATATGCTAAAAGCAGTAACTAGTTTGTCGTAAATATGTCCAAATATGGTACACATGACATGTGCAGCTCGTGCACTAAATATATATTGCAGAAAAAATAAGAGACAGTTTTCCCGTAGTTAACGAACTAATAGGGAAAGTGATTTTTGTTAGTGTGCTTATTCCGAGTGTATCTCGGAATAGTTAGATATATGTACATTTACTTCCTGAATCAGTTGTCACAAGACGGGGTATTTGGTTAGAGGCTATAGCTTATTATGATAACCATTTTGAACAACTATAACGGATTATATTTTTAGTTACGACTCCAACGTAATAGTAGGAGAGCTGGTAGCCATTTTTGGGAAGGTATTTGAGGCAATGTGAAAAGTTGCTCAAAACTTCCTTTAGTGATACCTAAATACAAAAATGCAGACCTGGCTGATGGGTTTTAGGGGTCTTAGGGGGCTTAAGCAACCATTAAATTTTTCAAGAAGCGAAATATTTTTTGAAAAAAAATGTTCTTGAGGCACATTGAGATTTTAACATTTTAAAATTTAATATTTGAAGAGTTGAAAAATCAAAAAGCCAGATCGTTTAATCGGGTCAAAAAGTTTGCCAGACGTTTGCAAAATGAATTATTCTTCAAAAAAATCTATAAACGTACTTGAGGCACTTTGAAATTTTTGTAGGGTATTATTCGTGACTAAAAAAAGTTATTTACAAAAAGACAGGTCGTTTCGGTGGGACATTTTACCCGCCAGGTGAGTGAGAATGTTCAACGTGAGTGGGAGTGAGGCGGTGCGCAAGTTGAAATGCGAGAGAACGAGTATATCGGCAGCTGTCTCAAGAGGAAGCACGATGCAGTGTGATTGGCTCCCGCAAAATCACGTGATTAAGAGCATTTGTGCGGTCGCTTGTAAGAATTTTGGAGTATTTAAAACGTTCTGTTGTATACTGCAACGTATTTATCTAACACATGTTTTTATAAAAGTCCTCTTTTGTCGATGATTATTTGCAATGGATAGTGATAATTGTGTAAAAAAAGTGTGTGTTATTTGCACAAAAGACACTGAAAAAATAATTATTTTTAATGAGAAGACATTGAAAAAAAGTAATGAAGTGTTGGGAATTAGAAAAAAAACATGGGTTAAAATATAAAGACATTATTTTACCAACCAATTCTAACCTAAAAGACGGTTATCATACCCATTGTTACAAAAACTTCATAGCTTTAATGAAAAAAATATCATGACACCTCATCTAGAAATTCTGATGTGCCTCCTTCCCCACAAGGTATGGTATTATTTTGTTTTGTTTGTTTTTTTGTTTTTTATTTAATATATCCATAAATAATGTTAGTTATTCGTAGTCTAAAAGTTTTAAAATAACAAAATTACGACTAAGAACGTTTTAAATACTCCAAAATTCTTACAACGTGGTATTTTCTTACAACGTGTTCTTACCGCACGAGTGCTCTTAATCATGTGATTTTGCGGGAGCCAATCACACTGCATCGTGCTTCCTCTTGAGACAGCTGCCCATATACGCGGTCTCTCGCATTTCAACTTGCGCACCGCACTACTCACTCCCACTCAAGTTGACTCTCACTCACACTCTCACTCACCTGGCGGGTAAAATGTCCCACCGAAACGACATGTCTTTTTGTAAATAACTATTTTTAGTCACGAATAATACCCTACAAAAATTTCAAAGTGCCTCAAGTACATTTTTTTATTTTTTTGAAAAATAATTAATTTTGCAAACGTCTGGCAAACTTTTTGACCCGGTTAAATGATCTGGCTTTTTGATTTTTCAACTTTAAATATTAAATTTTAAAATGCTAAAATCCTCAATGCCTCAAGAACATTTTTTTCAAAAAAACTATTTCGCTTCTTGAAATATTTAATGGTCGCTTAAGCCCCCCTAACCCATCAACCAGGTCTGCATTTTTGTATTTAGGTGTCACTAAGGGAAGTTTGGAGCAACTTTTCACATTGCCTCAAATACCTTCCCAAAAATGTCTACCAGCTCTTGGACTATAAGCAGTGACATATACTTTGTACTAACTACAAACCGATGTACCTCATTAACCACGTGTTTAAGTTGTAGAGCGCGCTGATATCAGTTTGTTATAAAATTATTCAGCATTTAGAAATACTTTTGACTAGCATATGGATGGATTCTTTGTGTTTTTTTTTTCAACATTAAAAAGAAAAGTAATTTTAAAAATTTATATTTTTTTAAAATTAATTGGTTGCAGGTAAAAAAAGCAGGAATATTTTGCAATAAAAGTTAGCAAATATGCGTTTTTAATAAGAGGAAAAATTACTAGGAAAAGGTACACGGAAGTTTTGAAATTTTTGAAAAATGTATAAAAAAAATTGAATTGAAAGATTTTCTCTTAAACACCATTTGATTACAAATAGTGCAGTGTAATTTTTTGTACATAAATGTCTCTTGGTAAGATTACACTTTCTAGGTGATTTTAAAAGTTCATTGTTTTTTGTTTTTGTAAAATAGAATTAACCGTAGAATCATTTAAGTTTAGGGCTGCTGCTAAACGTTAAAACGACATTTAACAATATTAATCATTAGAATATTAACTAATGAGCAGGACCAAATAATATCAATATAATTTTGTATTTTGTGACAGTCGTTTAAGTCATTTATCATACTCATTTATCTCCAAATAGATTTACAGAAATTACATTAGTCTCTACAAATTTGGTAATGTCATCAACAAACAGCAAAAAGAATAGCGGCCCTAAGTTATTACCTTCTGGGACACCGCTAGAAGTAGACTAAGTTCTAGAGCAACAATTGTTCACATTTACATATTGATATCTATTAGACAGATAAGATTTCAGATAGTTAACGAAGTTTTCTGCAAAACCCTAATACTCTAATTTTTTATATAACTGATGATTTAATTTATCAGTATAAACTACGTCCACTTGTATTTGCATATCCAAACTTTCTCTTATATATTGTGTGATGTTACACAAATTAGTTGTGACAGACCTCTGTGGCAAAAAAACATGCTGTTGAATTGCTACTCGGGGTTGATAAAACAAAGTATTTGGTCTAATATGATACATTCTAATGCCTTGGCTGGCAAGGACATTTACCTCACCTATACCCCAGTCAGTATCCCTAAATTTATAATACAATTTATAAAAATCACACCTAAAGTTCTATTTTCAAATTCGTGTTCAATTTACAACCTTCATCTAACCTAGGTATATCAAATGTAATGTTTTAGTGGGATGAGGAGGAATGAGGATGGGTATCACACCCATCCTCATTAACAAATGGCATAAGTTCTCTAGTGACGCGACAAATAAATGTACAGAGCCAAACAAAAATACCATTTTTTGAAAATGAGTCTATTTTTTGATAAATATCTTGTATAAGGTGTTGAAATGAAATTATGTACAGAAGTATTTGAAGCATTGCTGAATCAGAATCGCTATTCATTTTTTTTAATGCCTAATAATCAAACCCAATTTTCCATACCCAATAGCTAATTAAAAAAATAAGACTGACCAAATATTAAAACTATTTATATAGCTAGAGAGAACTTTTGGAGTACTGTATTTTCAAAACAAAAAATTGAAAATCGGTCCACCCCTTCCGAAATAAGAGGGTGGTTCCATTTCAAAGGGCACACTGCATTATAAGCGTCCACGCTTATTTAAAATTTACACCAAGTGTATGAAAAAAAAATTTTCAAAATTATAGAATGATATAAATGGAATGAATATAAATTAAATGTCTATTCATCTAAATATTTCCTTCCAGCTAGTAGAAATTTCAATGTTGCATTTTCGGGAATTTTGTTGTCACCACAGCCAGAATGTTGTACTGTTAAATACGAATCCATCCATTAACCTTCGAAGCAGGATATTCGAACTGAAAAACCTCTTTGTGGTTAAAATTCTTCAAGTGTTTGGAAACTAGATACAGCTCAGATGCATCGTCAGATGATTGCTGAAAGCCAAGTGAAAACAGGCAGGTCTTTCTTTGTTCAGGTAACACTATCATAACAGTTACGTTTTAACGACTTCTTTGTGATGAAAAAGACTAAAAAAAATGTGCTGTGTTTAGCACTGTAGGGAGAGATGGCGTGTATTTAGTATTGTTAGTAAGGAGAGATTGAATGCATATGTGTGTTCGACTTCGTTCCAAGTGCCAGTGAAAGCGGCACATATTTTATACAGTTGCATTCTAATACATAAAATATTATTATCCAACTGGCCACAACTTAGTGATCAATTCCATAGTTGTGTGCTTCACACCACGCTTTAGTAATATTATAATGGGACTGGCTATGAGTGATATTACTGTTTTGACAATTTTAATAAATAAATAGGTAATTAGTTGTTTGTGGTTAAGGATATAGTTTATCAAAATGTTTTCTCTCTAAGTAAAAATGAATTGTTGATTTGCGGTGAGAATAAGTCCTACAGAGAAGTGGTAATTTTTAATGCAATGCATTTCGAAACATATATTGCTCAATCGAGAGTTATTATAATAAAGAAAAAAATTAAACATTTGTGATTTTATAAAAAAAATTGACTGCCGTTTGAGAAATGAAAACATTAGTCAATCATAACATAAAGGAGCAAATTTTTTTAGAAGAGGATTTTTCCGAGGAAAAAGGAAATTGAACCCTCGATTTTTGAAGTTTCGAATTACAAAAATTAGGGTAAAGGACTTCAAGTCACATGGATTATGAAGCTTAAATGTACAGGGTGATTTGTTGAGAAAGCCCCCCCCCCCCCCCTTCTACCGTACTTATGAATATGATAAGGGTAGCCATGCGACGATCTTTTTTTGGAATAACCCATTTTTTTTGCAAAAATGGACGCCCCATATCATCCCAAATACGATATATTATAATTTATATTATAATTTAAATTGGATTTATCTCTACCAGTTATCTCTACCAGGAGATATACGAGTAGTCCAAATATCAGTTACAAAATGGTTAATTAAGTAGTCTGTGACAATATGAAAATAAATGAAAGGAAAATGTTGGAATTTATTTATAATTTATTGTTACTTTGTTTATACTTTAGATATTACAATATAACAAACTGGAATATGCAATACCTACCTACAGGGTGTCTGCCCACATTTTCGATGGGATTGCATTGTATTATTTTTAATTAATACTTAACACCCATGTTACCTCATTTTTTCCTCATATTTTTATCTTCAATATTAACCGAAATAAAGAGGGGGTCTGTCTCAAGGAATTACCTTGTACAGAAGTTTTCGAATTATATACATATGTCTGAATTAATATTTTAATTCTTGAACCAATACTGAAATTCATCCAGATTTTTTTTCGTACTATACTTCGAGATCATTATATCGATGTGGAAACAAACTATTCATAGAACTGGCCCAGTTATTTATACGCCGTCTAAGTAAAAACGTTCACAAAAAAGGCCACCTTGATATCAATAAATTATTGAATTAAGTTTACAAAATATACGTAGTCCACAGCTTTATTGTTAAATGAAAGTACGGAGATATCGGCTTGGGAAAAAAGGCGTCACAAGGATAAGGAATTTCTTACATGCATGCGTTATGTGCCTTGAGAAAAAATTAACAGGGGTTATTAACACTTCAATGACAATCTAACTCCAAAAGACCTTCGCATAAATCTATTACGTTATAGTAACAGAAAATTCTCGTGAACCAGGAAACGTTCAGTACGAGGGATTCACGTTTCAATGCCACTTAGTTTGAAATATAAATAATTGATTTGTGATAATTAATATATTGTTCGGTCAGTGGCGTTCAGTGTTGCATGGGTTTTTAAATATGAATAAAATTAAAAAGTCATGCGAATTACCTACATATGTGTTAGAATCTTTAACTGCAAACTCAAGTCTAGATAAATAATATACAACTTTGATTGTAATATCTTCTAATACTTGTTTATAACGTGTGACAAAGTTAACAATACAAGTACATTAAACAACAAGTACATTAAAGGGGTGCCCGAAGTCGTCGAAAAGAATGCAAAAAACTAGATTGTATTCAGTCTCATAATCCCTCTATCATATTTGTAACAGAAACATGGCTTACACCTAATATACCCGACTCTCTCGTTAAATTAAACTGTTACTCGATATTCTGTTCCGACAGGCTATATGCAAAGGGCGGTGGAGTTTGTATCTATATAAAATCGCAATTACTTGCTAGCTTTAGTGTAAAACAATTAGATTTCACATGCCCTTTTATCGACACATTAATTCTACAACTAACTTCTAGCAGCTGTTCTTTCACACTCATGTGTGTTTATAGGCCACCCCGTTCTGAAATGGTTAATGATTTGATTCTGTTTAACAAAATCTCTACTCTCTCATCTACTACAACAAACCTTATCATCGCTGGTGATTTTAATCTCCCTGATGTCTCTTGGCCATTAACTATATCTCCTGAACCTATAGATTCCGAAACGCATTTCATAGATCTTTTAGTAAATTCCAACTTATTACAATTGATTAATGAACCCACTCGATTTCGTATAAATGAGGAACCGTCACAACTAGACCTTGTTATTACTAATGAAACTAATCTTCTAACACCGCCCCTTATAGAATCTACTGTCGGAAATTCCGATCATGCTGTAATAATATTTACCGCTCAATTTAATTTTCATACCACTACCTTAGGACATAACAATGTAAAAACCATAAACCATACAAATTATGATGCGGTGAATAATGACCTACAACAAATTGACTGACGAGCAAAATTACAGCATACTGATGATCCAATAATAATGTGGGAAATTTTTTATGAAATAATTATGCAAAGTATTAAGGATCACACCCGTAAAAAGGAAATATGCATCAATAATATAAACCTTTGGATCACCTATCCTGTATTACAGAAAATTAAGCGAAAAAGGAACCTTTGGAAAAAATACATACGCTCACCGTCATCGTAACGACTTTATTGCTCATAGAGATTTCTCTAACAATTTATCCTCAGAATTAGAAACTTTAAGAAACAATTATGAAGAATCCTTAGCCAGAAGTGGTTGTCCTAAAAAGTTATATAAGTACATAAGGTCAGCTTTAAATACCAAAGTGTCCACGCCGCTTCTTAAGAAGCCGAAAGGAGAAATCTGCGAAACCAGTGATGAAACGGCCGAACTTTTATCACACAGCTTCTCTAATGTTTACATGGTGGAACCTGATGGCAATATACCTAACACAAGAAGCTCATACGTCCAAAATTCCCTTTGCAATATAGAGTTTTCTCCGTATAAAGTAGAAAAGTTCATAAAACGTCTTAAGAATAACTCGTCACCTGGTATCGATGGTCTGAGTGTTCTGTTTCTAAAAAAATATATCTCATCGATATCTATACCTCTATCACTAATTATGAACTCATCTTTTAAACGGCATACACTACCACCCATCTAGAAAAGAGCTTCGGTTACCGCTATATTCAAAAAGGGAGACAAACTTTGTAGCGACAATTACAGACCAATAAGCCTGGTACCAATCATAGGTAAAATAATGGAATCTATTATTCGTGACGAGATGTTGCAATTCCTAATGTCCGAAAATGTAATCCCGAAAGAACAACACGGATTTGTTCCTGGCAGATCGGTAATCACTAATTTACTACACTGTGTAAATGATTGGTCACGGTCACTCGATAATAAGCAACCAGTGGATATTATCTATTTAGACTTTGCAAAAGCGTTCGATAGAGTACCAAGAAGAAGACTGGTGAACGCTGAACAACGCTGGTATTCGCGGCGACCTCCTATACTGGATCGAGGCCTTCCTAACGGATAGAACTTTCAGTGTACGGTTCAGTGATGTGCATTCGTCCCTACGCCATGTTATCAGTAGCGTACCCCAAGGGTCAGTGCTCGGTCCCATTTTATTTGTTGTATGTATCGCCGATCTTGTGTTAAATGTGAGTTCCAAGGTCTCATTGTACGCGGATTCCTACACCGATCTTGGCGTTATTATAACGAAAGACTTATCGTGGTCGGAACACATTGTCTCCATTTGTAAACCAGCTGACTCAACGCTGTACCTTCTCAAAAAAACTTTTTTGTAAATCTTCCTTTCCAAATATTATACGTTTATATAAATGTTATGTCCGACTTCTGGTAGAGTTTGCCGGCTCTGTTTGGAACGCCACACTGATAAGAAACCAAAACTTGTTAGAATCAGTTCAGCGTCGCGCTACTCGTCTACCATTTGGAGGGAATCGCCCCTCTTATAGTGAGAGATCTGCTGCTAAATTAAACAGTGTTAGTGATCGAAAGCTTCGCGGTTACTTAATTATCACGTTTCGATCGCTTAAAAACTTAATCGGAAGTGATCTAAATACTTTGTTTCTGCTCAACCGTGACGAACTTTTAAGAGGTCATAACCTCAAATTAAAAAAAAGAACACTTCAAAACAACGGTTAGATAAACCTTTCTCTCTAATAGAATATTTAACGTATGGAACTCTCTACCCATATATGTAGTTAGTGCGCCATCTGTGAATTGTTGCAAAAATCGCTTAGACTCCTGGTACTTGAATAAGTCTATTTAGGTTGTGTTATAAATTGCTCTGATAGTTATATATAGAGACATGCAAAAAAAAAACGTCATCAAAGTTGGCCGAGAAAAAAAAGACGTATTTCTATTCTTAATCGAATTTATAACCTTATTTAATTGTCAAGACTCTCACATCATATGATAGCCATTGTTTATTTTACAAATTGTGACAGTCACTTGTCAAAAGTTTGACATAACCGAAAAGCTTAGACATGACCGGTATTTCCATCTCTCTCGTATGAACGAGAGAGATGGAAATACTCATCAACATCATGCAAATAATCATCAACTCTGGCTATGAGCCAGAGTTGATGACGTTTTTTTTGGATGTCTCTATATATTTCAAATATCTATGTGTCTTTACTTTTGTTATTAACTATCTATAATATTTTGTCATGAACTATTTAAGCATATATATTTTCTGTCTTTACTTTTGTTATTAACTATCTATAATATTTTGTCATGAATTATTTAAGCATATATATATTTTCTCAGTGTTGTATTTTATAAATTTTCCGGGCTGTATAGAATTTCTCAGCCCGTTGTCCATATTGTAATAATAATAATAATAATAATAATAATAATAATAAGAGCCGAGAAGCCATGAAGAACATGAAGAACGACGAGAACGATTTCTACAGCTTGTGACCCACTACGAGCTCATAAATCCAATTAATAGACCCAGAATATCCTAAACTCAGGAATGTCAACAAAGCACGTGACATAATATCCAGTGCCAACAGTATTCTACAACAATATTTGGATGGCACAAATGATCTACAAAAGGCACATTTGGGTCTGTATTGTGCATCAGCACTCATCCTTGAATTGAATGGACAGCAAGTATATACGCCGAACCCCAATCGAAGGAAAAAGGACAGTGATACACCGATGTGGAGGAAGAGGCTTGAGAAAAACATCGACGAGCATAGAGCTAACGCTGATGTCCTCAACGAATTTCTAACAGGAAACAACTCTCGAAGGGTCATGGCTAAAACACAAGCCATAGCTAGAAAGGCGCAGATAGATCTGAATAATGCAGACCATCGGCAACAACTATTGAACCTCAAAGATCTTAAGACAAAAGGCGAAAGCGAAGGGTGCCAGGCTACGTAGATACAACAAGCTAACAAAAAAGAAAACAACAGAATGCTGCGTTCGAGAACAACCAAAAGCAGTTTTTGAGGAGCTTGGAGAAACAGGATGAAGAACAACCTGCAGAAATCGATCCAGCGCGATTCACAACATACTGGAATTCTATATGGAGTGACGCCGACACATACAAGGAGAACGCGCCATGGATTGAGGAAATTGAAGCACACAACGAAGATCTCAATCAAATGGCTGTCGCAATCATTACAGAAGAGGACATAACCGTGGCAATCAAGAGGACCAAGAACTGGAAAGCACTGGGCCCTGATGGGATTCACAATTTCTGGCTCAAGCAACTACCTGCATCTCATGGCATTCTGGCAAAGTGTTTCACGGAGGCGATCAACAATCCACATGTCGTACCTGCTTTCCTGATGACAGGCAACACGTTCATGCTCTTCAAAAAGGGTGATGCTGCACAACCGAAGAACTACAGACCCATCACATGTCTGTCCACAATATATAAGCTGTTCACGTCTATCATAAATGAAAAAATCTATCGTCACTGCTTGGAAAACAACATCTTTGAGGAAGAACAAAAGGGATGCATCAGAGGCGCAGCGGGGTGTAAACATCAACTGACAATCGACGCTGTGGTATTGAAGCAAGCCCAAGTAAGAAGAAGAAACCTGCATATGTGTTACATCGACTACAGCAAGGCGTTCGACTCGGTAACTCACGACTGGCTACTAAAAGTCCTAGAAATTTACAAAGTCTGCCCTCGGATAAGAGCTCTTCTCCAACATCTTATGCAGTCTTGGAAAACAAACATTTGGGTCTCTGGAGGGAACACAGTCCAAGTTGACATCAAGAAGGGAATCTTCCAAGGTGATTCACTCTCGCCGGTTTGGTTCTGTTTGGCACTCAACCCATTATCAACCCTACTGAATAAGACAACAGCTGGGTACAAGATCAACGTGAGAAACCGAGCAACACTCACTCACCTGCTCTACATGGACGATCTAAAACTATTCAGTGGGTCCAAGACAAATCTCCAGGCCCTCATTGGAACTACTAGGACCTTCAGCGACGACATCAAAATGTCCTTTGGCTTAGATAAGTGCGCCACACTGAGTATCGTGAAGGGAGCACCTCATAACAATCCAGAGGTGTATGCCGACATTCATCAACTACCACCGGAAGAGCAATACCGTTACTTGGGAGTGTGTCAAGATGGCAGGATCAACCACATACAATTGAAGAAGGAATTCCAAGAGAAATACAAGAGCCGTGTGACAAAGTTGCTGAATACGTTTTTATATGGAGGCAATCTTATGAAAGCCATCAACTCGTGGGCTGTCCCAGTGCTGACATACTCTTTCGGAATCGTCAAGTGGTCCGTTACTGATCTCGATGAGCTCGACCGACTTACCAGGCGGCTTCTAACTAAATTCAGACAATTGCATACGAACTCTTCAATAATTCGACTCTACCTGCCTCGAAGACAAGGTGGGAGAGGTCTATTGAACATCAAGAATCAGTGCCTTAACCAAGAAGCTTCCTTAAGAAGAAAAATACTAAACAACAGGGACCCGCTAATAACAGCAGTAGCAAGAGAGGACGCTGGATACACGCCTTTGAGCCTGGGATGTGAACTTATTCCGGTCGACGTACCAACAGAAGAGGAGCTCTGGACCCAGTGGATGGAACATGCTTTGCAGGGACGTTTTCCGAAAATGTTACAGCCAGACCACATCGACAAAGAAAATTCGTTAAAATGGCTTACCGACGGCTATCTGTACCCCGAAACCGAAGGCTTCTTGACTGCCATTCAGGACAGGGTTATAAAAACAAGGAATTACCAGAAGCATATCCTGAGAGACGACGTCGAAGATATATGTAGGAAATGTGGATCTGCAGGCGAAACTATAGAGCACGTAATAGGAGGGTGTCCCGCGCTAGCAGAGTCAGCATATCTCGGCAGGCACAACCAACTTGCGAAGATGGTGCACCAACAACTGGCACTTAAGTATGGCCTGTTAGCGACGGCTCCGCCATACTACAAATACACCCCCGGAAGCTGTGCTGGAATCGGAAGTAGCAGTGATGTACTGGGATAGGCTAATCATCACCGATCGAACAGTGGACTTCAACCGACCAGACATTGTACTGATTAACAAGGAACAACGAAGAGGGATCATCATAGACATCGCAGTGCCACTTACTCACAACATTCAGAAGACTGAACGGGAGAAGATCGCGAAATACGAAAATCTATCAATCGAGCTGAAGCGCCTATGGAAACTGGAGAAGGTGGAGACGTACGCCCTAGTAATATCGGCAGAGGGCGTGATGACGACCAGATTCGCCAAGAACATCGCGGCATTAGGACTGTCATAATATTATTCGAAATGGCCAGAAGGCAGTTGTACTACAAACATGTCATATTGTAAGAAAGGTTTTGGGACAGGATGAATTTCCTCCCTCGCCTGAGCCTAATTTCTGCTTTGCATTCTGCTGCAGCAGGAATGGGTGAATGTTTCCCAGCGTTTACGCTGAGAAGTGTGACTATAAAGTCGGCGAAATAATAATAGTAATAATAATTTCTGCTGGAGGCGGGGGGGATGAGATATCAAGCCATCACTGTCTGCAGCAGGAATGGGTGAATGTTTCCCAGCGTTTAAGTGTGACTATAAAGTCGGCGAAATAATAATAATAATAATAGTAGACAATCATATAATCACAGCAAGGTAGACATAACCATTTATTAATTCTGTATTTACATATGTAGATATCTGTATATTTACTTGCATATTGATTGTTCTTCTCGTCGAAGATTAGAGAATGATAGGAGAGAGGAAAAGATAGGAACGTAGGGAACGATTTAATGGCCTATGCCGACTATAAATTTGAGATTAAATGCTCCTGCAACGTTAAGGTTAGTTAATAATTAATAATATTTACTATTAACATACAATTAATAAATAATTAAGCATTGTTACAAATACACGAAAGAATTGGTGTGTGATTCTGGTAATAAGTGATAAATGTAGCTTACAAGTTACAATCTGAACCAATAGATGTATCGATGACTGTATAAAATTAGAAAATCTGTATTTTTTAGACATCTAGCAGTACATATCGAAGATACACAAAATGCAGATTAGAATAATAAATAATGTGTATTTATTTTCATATAAGAAATATGTAATATTTTATAATACTAGAAACATACATCACACATTATATGATTTATAAAATATATAAATACATCGTCCACCTCAATATTCGCAACATATGGGAGAAAATTTAATTATTGAGATATCATAAAATATTTTATTGGTAATCAGTTCTGCAAAAATGTCAACAAACAGGAAAATCCATATTTTTCATCATAAGTAGTCTGTGAAATATGATTGTGCAACTTTTACTTTTACCTCAACTAATGCAAAGATTCGCCCAATAATGAAAATACTATATTAATTTCAGAGCGGTAAATAAGCAAAAACATCACTATCACTAGGTCTGTTGTTGTTGCAATGGCCTGTATATAGACGACTTAAGCAGCTTTCAGTAATTTTATGACGTCAACACATTCTTATAAAACTGCATTTCGGGTTTTACTGCCATATTCTACAACGAAACAATCTGCTAAATAAAAAATTCGCGTCGGATTCCAGTTTTGTTGTTGTGTCCTGTGCGTTTTGATGTAACCGATTATTTTGTAGATTTTGAATTCAAGCAAACATCAACTTATTCACATTGTTAATTGTTAAACGTCACAATATCTGGAGTTGATTACATTTTGGGCTCAATCGGTTAAGGAATTGGGATAAAAATAGACATAATACACTTTTTCCTTGTCTATAGGTAACTTGCAAACGATGCAAGATATGCACCTCAAATATACACATGTATAATACATTTAAAAGAATCAATTAAACGTCAATTAAAATATATATTAATGTGACGTATCATTTTCTGGGTTCTGAGTTAGAAGAATTCAAATATCACACTATTAAGCCTCTACTCTTATTATAATTATTATTCCCACATTAATTTCATCTACAGGTCACGTAGATCATAAATGTCTAATAGGTCATAATACGAGTAGACATAAATGTCATAAATATCATAATGGTCATATAGATGATAACGGTATGAATTATAAAGGTCATAAGGCCCATAAAGGTCATATTGTGCATGAAAGTAATCAAAATTTTAAGTCATTAGGATTATGTAAACCGTAAAGGTCATTTACATCGTAAAGATCATAAAGGTCACAGAGGTCATACAGGTCATACATAGGTCATATAAAATTTAAATGGTCTGATGATTATATTTTGCATATATGGTGATAACACTTAGTATCGCCTTCTAGTGCATGTTAATGGAACCAGGCATATTCTTGCTGTCCGGCAACTATCAGATTTCCTTCTCAAACGCACTCTGGCGGTATAACGGCCAAACATAGATGAAGTTACTAAGTGAAGAAGAAGAAGTTACAAGTATCGATACTAAGGTACGTCATATCGTTGTTATGAAAAACCGATATACGGGTTGTACAAATGCTATAAATTTTAATCTATTCAATCTTACTTATGTGAACTTTGTACAAAAAGACAGTTAATTTTCTTTAAATAATGTTATGGCTTATTATCTATAATGGCATCATGTAGCAGCTACTCATTCGGAAATGTCAAAATATGTCACAATTTTACTCCAACCAGAGAAAACCATATTTTTTGGTATTCTTGGGCGCTGCATTGCCTTTCACATTGTCTCTCATACAAATATGACTATTATTATGATTATTCGAAACCGCGATTTTAAGACAATGGTCTTCCAATTACAAAATTCGGTTAATAACAGAATACTCGTATCTCTTACTGTGGAGTAGAATTGGAACCGTAGCTGTAGAAACAAATTAACAACTGAACACTTTTCCGCTTAACACCGAAACGCTTTTTGCACTCAACGCGCGCGTTTCGCCAACCATGTTGGCATCATCTGGGGGTTATTAAAACCGATCTGAGAGTTTGATCGGCGGCGGATTCTTATCTAACACCAGATTACAAGAAGTTTTTCTCGTATTACGCAGCCATAGCATTAGAACAAAGTTAGAATCGTAGTATCACGTCGTTTTGATCCTGATAATCCTGTACACGCCATCCACGGTGATTGGTTTATCTTAACCACCCCATTTTATTCGGAAAACGAATAAACGAAATTATAACCTGCTAAAGGTATCATGTTGGGGTGGTCAAGATAAAACAATTACCGTGTACACGTGATCAGGATTTGTGTGAGACAGCGTGAAAGACAATACAGTGACCAAAGTAAGGAGAAAATATAGTTTGCTTTGGTTGGACTAAAATTGTAACATATTTTGGATGTCAATATGACAACAAGTCATACCTAACATTGTTTAAAGATAATTAATGATTTTTAGATAATTTAGATTCTCTAGTTTAATAGTTATGAGAAAAGTCATTGCATGTTAATTGCATAACCCATTCATCGATTGTTCACAGCAACGACGTCATATGACATAACATTTTACCTCCAACGCATTGGAGTTCCGTAATAAGATTTTGATATGTTAATCAGCATTAAATTGTGGTCATTATAAAGTTTTCGGGTAATCGAACAGCATCGTGCAGATTCGTACTCGAATCTCCATCGCGAATATCGACAACCGCGACTGCATTAGTGATTTTGCCATTTTAACAATAAAATCCGTTTGCACTTTCATATTCACCTAGAGGGACTCATAAGGATACACATTACAGAACATTTTATATATCAAACCACGTGTTAATATCCTTATTCGTTTCGAAAATATGCTAATTTCTCGGACTCGGGTAGCGGTGGAATGCGATCCAAAGGGGGTTATTTCGCGCACCTCTACAACTGAAACCGAAGATGATGGAGACATCGGACTCACGGTTTTCGATTCTTAATATAGTCTACCATAGAGGTGCAAAATATAGTAACATTTGATACAGGGGCAGGAAACGACCTTTAGTGACACTGGTCCATTAACCAAAACATAACAGTACGATTAAACAAAAAATCTTTTGACTACAAGCAAAAGTCACAATACAATTTGACTTCACTACGCAACGCATGGACAGTTCTTTATTCTTTTCAGTATCGTTGCATTGGGAAAACGAAGGAATTAACGTCATTGTTTTCATCAGATGATGAGTGCGAAAGAAACTGTCGCTTAGCATTATTTATATGTTAAGCATGATTTATTCTTTTTTAATATTATACATTTCAAATAAAATGGTCTAAGGGCAAAATGAACAAGCATGCAAATGAACAGCACGGTATAGTGCGAGCCAGGCGACTCAAATTACCCCACACGCCTAACTTAACTGAAACTCATTTCGTACAACAATGTAAAAGCTTCTGTTTGAAACTAGTTAGCATATAAGAAGGAAGATACTTCAAATTATTAGCAACTAAATGAAAACTGGTATAAATAACTGTTTCTATATCTAACAGCGAAATGAGTTGCACTTTCCCCGTACACAAACTTGATTTTTTAATCAAAACTGCTGTACCGATCTTATTCTCACGGCTTGCGTATACGACTTTGTCCTTCTAAAATATAGTTGGCACATTGGTTATATCGGAAGTCCGCATCAACTTCCTTATTTTAAATGGAATAGTGCATGTTTTATTATACGGTTCTATTCTATACATTATTGTAGGTAGATTTCTATGAGGTTGCCCTATACCTATGTTTTCCCGTTTTTGACTTTTTTTGACATTTTTTTTGAAATATTGTTCATTATTACCATAACGTTTGAAGCTATCTGTAGCGGTTTTAGAGAATTAATTATATTGATTTTGGATAATTAAGTTTTGGTACTGTGGTTAATAGAACCCTAAAGCTATGCAACAATGATTTTATTATTTCTCAATTATGTACAGTGTGTTTAAAATAGTTAAAATCCAGTTTAGGGCAACTTCCAACCTCATTTTTTTTTCTAAATACAATGCCTCATACTTTACTTTACATTTTGATATGGAACTAAGGTCTGCATCGATTTATATTAACATTCCCTTTACCAATATTTAATAATTTTGTATTTACATATTTAGCGGTTTTTTTTAATTTACTTGTAACCTGTAACAAATATTTTTAATATGATTTTGGTAATGTTACCGTTATATACAGCATTTTACAATGTGTTTACCGTTTGGTAATGTGTAATGTGTGCCATCTTCAAGTTAATCGAGTTGTATAGTGTGTTTTCTGTGTTCGTCGACATAAAAAATCAGGGATATTCAAATATGTATATGTATTAATTTATTATACGCCTTAGATGCTTGGAACAAAACGGAAATGGCACTATCGGAAATGGCACTATGACCGAAAATTTTAAATACATTACATTGTCTATTATTTAAAACGTTAAAACAAAATTCAAAAATTATACAAGTTTTTGTTTGTACATTATAATGTTTTTTCTTTATACTTACTCATACATATATTTCATAGATATCAGTAGATACATTTTATTTTACCCAGTCATGGAATATACACTATGTGTAAGTTGAAGTTAGCATATAAGTAACAGAGTGTGTAGATGTGGTTAAGAATAACAATAATCTTATTGAATAGTGTGACGTAATGTCAGGATCTGTTCTCCTTTGAGATGAGATTCACTCCCCTTTCAGAATCTTTAAATTTCTTAATTATTGATAGTTTCTGAATTATTAGCGAAAAACGAAATGCCTTTTTTTCATCTTAATTTGTTATAACTGCAATTTTTTATGTGCTGTAAAACCGTTGAAATACATTTTTCTAGGCGTCATTCCGAATCCAATGAGCTATCGCTCATATTTTTAGAAGCTTTATCTCTAATTAACACCGATTTGAACTTGTTACCCAGACTATAAATCTGGTAAAATAAAAGGAATGAAAATCTAACGAAAACAAAGTGTAGCATCGAAATATACAATAAAAAACGCACTATATCATATAAAATAAGAAAGTTGACTTGCGGTATAACCAAAAGTGCAACCAGTCTACATGCAAAGTGCTACGAGTCTATTGGCGTGTTTTTAAATAGCGCGAACAGCGATTCGAGGTTGTTTAACCAGTGTTAAATACATGTGTATAACTAGCTCGAACCGCTGTTCGCGCTATTTAAAAACATGCCAGATTAGCGTGCAAAATTCCAAATTTTCAAAAATAAATTATCAACGCATCATAAATATAGTACACGAAAGTAACTAGCAGCCTTTCATACGTTTGCCATATTTTATTATGAAATTATATCATACTATTCAAGGTATTGTATATATTATTGATATAATGGAGGTTGTAAACTGACATGGGACTACTGCAATCAAATTAGATTGAGGCACCCATCACATGGTACACGAGTTGCCTATATGTCGCGTCGCCGTAAGCCAACTTTACTGATTAGATTATATACACTTTTGTGGCGACACGCATCAACATTTGTGTAGAATATACATTTTTTTCTAATGAATTGAAAGAAAAAAAATGGTGTTAAGTTCCATCCTTTCTTGGACACAGTATACGCAAATTGTTATTACGATCGCAAAATAATATAACTTTTCTAAATCAACAACACCATCTGCTTAAAAATACTTCCTGGCGCCTATTCTATGAATTCATCACCAATCGACAGATATTCATTTTAGTTGAACGTATGACCTTTGAATTTTTATATTATTAAACTAATCCGTCATTATTTATGTATATTACAAACACATAATTACAGACTAGAAGTGGTTTTCCTTCCATTCGTCCTTTATGTATGTACATATGAGTGTTGCCAAATTTTAAATTTTAATGTCAAGAATGAACGCCCAATGCTCATAAATCTTTCAAGGCCAGTAATAGACAGAATTTTAAATAACTTAGTAAAGCTGTGTCTACCTTTTTTATTCTTCAACAATAAAATGCGGCAATGACTGTCGAAATTTGTAAGGATGGAAAAGTACATACATATGTATAAATATTATATATTTAAATTATATATATATTTAAAGTGTTAATGAATCTTTAATTTTTGTTGAAAATTGTTTACGCTCGCACTGCTCACCGAATAAGGCAAGTACATACATAATGTTTATATTCTTACAATTAGACTGCTTTTCTGAATGTGAACTGTGAAGTGATTTGAGATGAACTGTGTAAATTATATAAAATACGTGTAAAAGTATACAAATTAATATCGATGCCTGAAGATATAGTAGTGACTAATTATAGCAAGAACGATTTCTTAATTAATTGATTAAGAGATAATAGACATAACTGATTTGTTGAAAAGCAAAAGTTAGGTATGACCTAGACTGATATGGTAAGTCATCATTTTAAAATCATTGATGGAATATTATTGTTATAGAATATGTTTGTCGTAATGACATGTTTTATCAGTATATAAACAGGGTATCCCCATCCCATATTACGAAAGGTATTCTTCTCACCGTAACTCATACACCATCATATTTAACTGTTGGTGAATTGTGTTTGTGATCAAATTTGCTGTCTTGAAGATATCGCACAAAGGGAAGAACATCACGACCATCAATCCATAACCAAAACAGACCTCTGCGCCATTGACAGGTAGTCCAAATTTGATGATCTACATACAGTAGAATAACATTTATATTTTCTTACTACAAGAGGTTGCTTAATGAATAGGCGACCAAGTAATTTTCCTAGACTTAGTTGTCTTCTTATCGAGCTATCGAATCAATGAGAACATCTAAAAAATTATATTTCTTTGTGAAAGTCGCAGGAACAAAGTATGGACTTGGCTTCCTTTTATCGAATGTATTATTTATGGAAGTATTATTTATTCTGAATTCAGCTGTATATTACATATGGTGGTTAAATAGTCACATTTAGGTTTTATAAAGTACCAGTTTCCAATGTGACAGAAAAACTATCATCCATTAGGTATATCATCGGTACTGATAGAGAACAGTTCACAACACTTCGCAAACTGTTCAAAACAATCATAATATTATCAATTCTTCTAAGATTATTCAAACGAATGGAGAACTTTTCACGATGTCAATTTAAAAATATTTAGATTTAGCAAAAATTTAGATATTGCTCTTTTGTGATTCAGTAAGGAACTAAAATGTAATTTATCACTTATTTAAACACGAAAACTTAAACATTATCTGTCTCTTTCTGAAAATTTGTAGTACTATTCTATTTGAAATTATGTTTGTACTATATTATATCTATATTCTATATTTATGGTCAGCCAAAATTTAACACAAAATAATAATCAACTTTTTTAAGCATAGCTTCGTATCATATCCCAGGAAGTGTGTGTTTAAGAACAGTGACATATGTAACAACAAGAATAAAGTGCAGATATGAAAGCTATTGAGTAAAATACCGGTGATTCACTATAAATGTCCCTCCCCTAACTTATTTCTGGATCGATTTGAAAATTCAAAAAACTAATAAAGATCACCAACATTTTTACATACAATTTTCTAGCAAAATTTTTACATCATAATTAACAATATGTGTTCAAAACAAATAATGAATTACAAGGCTATACTTGACTTGTTTAAATGAAAAAATCACTGGAAAATCTAAATCCTCATATAAATCCAAATATTAATCAGAGATTCAGTTATTTTATTCAGATATTAATTATTGCAAATGTTTCTGTGTATTCTATCAGGCTATAGTAAAGTAAAATAATGTACAAGATATGTATATGTAGTAGGACTAAGCAACTGCGTAAAATTTGCTACAAATCACAGTAGGTTAATTACTGCCATTGCTGCAATAAATCACTGATGCACTTTTAAGGTCAGTAGATCTTTCAAACAACAAAATAAGTGGGTATAAGAGTACGATGCTCCCATTTTTTGTGTATTTTTTTGTACAGTATCGAAATTGTTTTGGCCATAAATAACGGATTAATTACGATTTGCAATGTTAAACTTTTCTTTGGCAATTTTGTAAAATTTGGCTGCACAAAGTGAATGAACTAAAACTATCTACTATCACTATCTTTATTTTTTGTAAAATTTCACTGCTTAATTTCTTATTGTAGTCTCTTCAATTTTTGTTGCTTAAATGTTCGTCTTATTATTTTGTTATATGAAATGGAATAACTAGAAAATTAATTCTCAGTGGATAATCACAGGATTTGCTGACATATTTTGTAAATTCTTAATCATACTGTGTGCTAATTTTGCAGTAAAACTTTTACAGTGTTGTTACCTAGGAAGTGTCTCCCTGTGAGTGGTGAGTGACTACCTAGATGAAAATAAACATATTCTGATGTGTAAAACAGACACGAAATCACACTCTAACGGTGAAACCGTTAAGCTCAGTGGATTGAGAATTATTTTCTACTCATGGTCCTTCGCCATTTATAAGTCACTTATCCGGATTGATGGTGATTAGATGGAACTACTATAGATATATTTTGATAGGTTCGACAAAGGAGGGCCTTGTTGAACCTATCAGAATGTTCAACTTGTGCTATGGATATAATTTTGTGTGAACTAGTGAACGCGGTGAAAAAAAATACTCCTGATTACATCAACTGATGTATTTGCTATTAAGCTATTGCCATTTAGCACCATTGTTAGTACGTAGGAACTTATGTTAAATGACAATGGCTGCCTTATCAGAAGTAATCAGAAGTATTTTTCATCGCCTACTAACCAGATGTATAGAGGGACTTGCAAATAACACTGTTTATTTTGTGTATATTGTGTATATTTTGTTTATAACTTACTGCACGAATTTTTAACAAATTAGTAAATTTCTTACAAAATAGTAATCTTCCTAATGATATCACATTCATTCATAAACAAAATTCAACCCATATAAAAATTCTACGAGTTAGAAGGCCTCTCGTCCACGAAAAAATCAGGTCCCACCCAGTATGTTAATTTAGTGGATAGTGCTCTAGAAATCCCGCCTCTTCTTTGGTACGTCATAACTATTATGGCATGTATAGTCGTAATATGGGTTATTAGTCAAAAATTCATATTGGTCATAAAACCATAAAGGTCATATGGGTCACAAAAGTTATTGGTGTCATAAAGGTTTTATTGTTCATTAAAGTTGTATTGGTAAAAGTTATATTTGTCATGTAGGTCAGGCCATTAATGACTAATCCAGGTTATTAGTCACTAATGCCAAATTTATCAAAAAATAAGAAATGTTGTATAGGTTATGTAGGTAATATTAGACATAAAAGTCCGAAAGGTCATACAGGTTAAAAAGGTCAATAAGTCGTAAAGGTAAAAAAAATAATGAGGTTATATGGGTCATAAAGGTCTTATAGACTATAAATTTAATGCCATAAACTTCAAAAAGTTCATACAGGTCATAAAGGTCACATTAGTCATTAAGACTGTAAAGGTTATATTCAAGCCTCACACCTTTAACATTATTATTTTATATATACATCCAAAAAAAAAACGTCATCAACTCTTGCTATGAATAAGAGAGATGGAAATAGCGGTCATGTCTAAGCTTTTCGGTTATGTCAAACTTTTGACAAGTAACTGTCACAATTTATAAAATAAACAATGGCTATCATATGATGTGACAGTTTTGACAAGTAAATAAGGTTATAAATTCGATTAAGAATGACGTCTTTTTTTTTCTCGGCCAACTTTGATGACGTTTTTTTTTTTTTGGATGTCTATCTAACAACGTTATATAACAAGTCTTTAAAAATGTTAAGTAATATTTTTAGAGATTCAGTTTAATTGCTTTTGGAAAAAAGAGATGTGGAACTAGTGATTCCTTAGGCAGCGGTATTATTATTATTTATTAAAACCTTATTAACTCACTGTCGTTGGTAGCTACGAATTATATTATACATCAAATGTGCAAATCAATATCTGCTTTTCAATATTTTAGTTGTAAAAATTTTTTAAACTGAAATTTAAACCAAACAGTATCACATACCTATACAGTTGCGGTAAGCGGATTATTAGTCGTATGCATTTTTTTCTTGATACCTGAATTTTTCCGCACGATACATGAAGATCAGATAAGAAATGGAATCTGCGATTTTGATCCCATCACACTGATATTAAATTAGGAAAGGTGATTCAACTAAATTTTGATGGGATATAGTGTAAATCAAGACCTACTTTCTGGCCAATGTTCTTTACATCTGCATCATTTCAATGGTTACGCCCCTGGTACGCTCTTAAAAATGTTTGCTTATTGCGTCTTCTTTCCATAAATGCCATAAGAAAGGCGATATTCTGTAAATACAAATAATTGCGATATTAATTAATAATAGCAATAATTAAATTTCTAGTTGATTTTTGTGTGATCGCTACGTATAATAATAATAATAATAATAATAACAATATAATTATCGTCTGAACGATAGTTTTTTATAACTCTTTATAAGCAGATTAGTGGGTCAGGGGTAACATGTGAGACCCATTCAATGTCAAACATACGACTCTCATATGAAACTGAATAAAAACCGTGACGAAAAAAACATATAAGCAGAGAATGTGACATTGTGAATAGAAAATCTTATTAGAATAGAATAACTATCCATACTAGATAATGTTGCCTAACAAAAAATGTCTAATAAGAAATCTATTGAGACGTTTTTTTATAAGAATCACATAGGTAGCATTTATTTTGCTTTATTATGATGAAATGGAGAAAGAAATTCTATAAACCCATATTAGTATAAAAACAATGTAAAACAAAATTGAATGTGGATTTGTAGTGTGTTATAAAACTTATTGTATGTAGTTTGTGGTATTGTCAGAAAACATAGTTTGAAGAGACTTATAAAAAGATACATACACGATGGAGACTTTAACTGGAATATATTCGCTAGCGGGGTGGTGAATGATTTTTCAAAAAATTCCCGAGACACGTCAACTTTTAAATGTATTTACCTACATTTTTCAAGTAATGTGAAAAATATAGCCCTTCAGGGGTGGCTGAAACCACCCTCGACATGATTTTTTCAAATGCAACCCTATGGCTTGTGACCCCTCATTGTAAAGCTGGTTGAAAGAGGAATCCAACGCACTGATCAAATTTTAATTTTTAGTATGTTTGTAGAGTTGCATACAATTAAAACGTAATTTTATAGTTTAATTTATTTTTAACGCAACAATTTCGTACTCAAAATGTGTGTTGTTTAGTTTTGGAATGTAAACCTTACTTTTCATATGTCCCCACAAAAATTCCAAGCAATTTTTTGCAACAACTGATATTTGTTATTCTTTGCTAGTGTTTTTACATGGCCGCAAAAAGTAATTTAGTTTGTATGCTGTATTTAGAGTTTGAAACGAAGTGTTATTTCAAATTATTGAAAATATCTTATTTAACTGAATCACTAAAAATCGAAATTTTGATGATGATTGGATATGGTGATAGGGCGCGAACTCAATGCGAAGTTGTTCGCTTGTTTCGAGAAACGCATCCTGACTTGCCACCACTAAATCAAGGTACCATTAGTAAAATTGAGGCACAATATCGAGAGATGGGTCATGTCAGGAAAGTACCGAGTAAGAGGCAGGCTGTTGTTGATGACGACACGAAGTTGAATTTGTTGCTTGCTCTAGAAGAAAATCCAATCACTCAGCCCGTCAACTGGCCCGTGATAGTAATCTTAAATCAAAAAACAGTTTTAAAAATACTTAAATATGAGAAAAAACGCCCATATAAAATGCAAGCTGTTCAAGAGCTACACATTCATCGTCCGTCCGCGCGACCATCAACATGGAATCACAAAGCGTGTCTTTTAAATGTTGTAAAAGTAAAACATTTTTACATTACATTTGCGTAAACTGTTCTAGTGTTTTTCACAAATGTTGCTTGCCTAAATTTAAAAACAAAGTTCGGTTTATTTCGCAAAACAAAATCTCTTGCTGTGAACAAGAAGATACTAGGGACGATAGTATTAATTTACTAGAAAAAACTGTGATCTCGCTGAAGATGGAGCCATGAAGGACAAATACATTAAAAAGCTAAAAGAAGACCATTTAATATTTTTAGAAGATGTAACTAGAAGAGAAGAGGAATTAAATACATTAATAATGAAACAAGAAAACACAATTGAGGAACTGAATAATCTGATCAAGAAACTACAAGAAAACATTTATGTGAGTACAAAAACAACAAAAACTATAGGGGTTCAAATAAAATGTAATAAAAAATTAACAGCCATATCTGCCGAACAAAATCATAGGAATCTTATAGTTCAGGAGCCTATTGACAAGAGAGAAAACAGAACAATTATAAGTATTCCTCCAACACCAACGCCTCAGTCTGCACATAATATAAATGGGTGTATTGCTAAAAAACAAATTTTAATTATTGCAGACGAGTATGGAAGAAAAATAAATTGGTTAATTAGAAAACAACTGGATCTTAATTCATACACAATAACGTCTATAATTAAACCAGGTGCACTTCTGCAGCAAATATTAGATAATATTGGAGTACTTATTAAAAACTTCTCCTTAAGTGATTACATAATAATTATGGGTGGTTCAAATGACTTTTATAGAAAGAAAATACCAGCCTTTCGACTTATCTGCAACACACTGAAGGAATGTTCTCATACAAATGTATTATTCTTGTCCACACCGTATTCTCCTAACAATTTTAGGAATAAGTATATTTTTAAATATAATACGAAACTTAATGAGTTCTTATGTAAATTTAATAGCCAGATGGAAGGAGAATGTCGGTATATAGATGTCAGTGACTCATACTATAATAATTTAAATGCATCATTATTTTGTGATACAATATTAAATATTATTAAAAGTAAATCTTCTTTGACAAAAAATTTAATATTTGTCAATATTACGGACAGCGCCAGAGCGGAAAGTAAGAAAACTGAAACCATCAACCTACTCAGAGAAGACAAGGGTGATAAATCATCTAACAAAATTTTATAACTACGCCTATCCGACCTAACATTGTTAATTTAAACAGTGCAGAAAAATTAGACATGTTATATACTGAACCGGATTTAAACACAACATGTAAAAATATGAATAAAAAGTTTTCATTGTTACACCTTAACATACAGTCGATGCGAAGCAAAATGAACGAGTTAGAATTATTTTTAGATGCATATACATTTGATGTACTTTGTATTAACGAACACTGGATGATAGATAGTGAAATTGATTATATGAATATTCCTGGTTACTTTCTAGGCGGCGAATTTTCTAGATCTCTAAGAGGTCACGGGGGGTTGCCATATTTATTTCAGACAAGTATAATGTTCAAGCTAAGTTACAAATAAATAAACTGTCCGTGGAGATGCATTTTGAGATAACGGCGATATTGTGCAATGACCTTCAAATCCTAACTATCTATAGATCGCCAACAAACGGCGATGTAGACATATTTTTCGAAAAATTTCTCTAGCGTTAAATATGTAAAAAAAAATATAAAAACGATTGTTACTGGAGACTTTAATATCAATTTTACAACCGATAGCAAAGATTTAAAAAGATAGCAAGACTCTCTTAAATATCTTCAGATCCTTTGGCTTCGACCCTTTATTCGAATGTCCAACTAGGGGGCTCAAATTGTTTAGACAACATTTTCCTGAATTTTATTCCAGAATCATCTAAGATGGGTACAATCGACACACATTTTTCTGATCATCTAGGATTATACTTAACTTTTTCTAATTCTGTTAAAAAAAAACACCTAAGAAAATACAATTTAGATCATTTAGTGATATCGGTCTTTTCAATTTAACTAGACACCTTGAAACAGTTTTATAACTAACACCTAACAGTAACACCTTGAATCAGAATTTTATAACTAGCAACACCTTAGATATACAGGACAAATTTGATATATTTATCAAAATAATTATTAAAAGTATTGATATATTTTTACCCATTAAACAGAAAGTTGTTACAGAAGATGGTTCTTTTAAAATCAATTGGTTCAATAAAGAACTTGAAAAACAGAGAGAATTCCTTCATATGCTATATGACATAAATAAAATGAACCCTAGTGAAGACCTGAAAATTCTAATAAAGCAATATAAAGCAACATACCAAAAAGACCTGATTAATGCAAAAAAAGCTGCCAATGATAAATACATATCACAAGCAAGGAACTCTCAACAAGCTATGTGGCAAATTATTAATAAACATAAAGTAAAACAAGTACCATCCGGTAATATAACGGCTGATGAATTTAACAGTTATTTTTCTAATATTGCAAATGATCTAATAACATTTTTGCCCAACAGTCCTAACACTTTTAATCGTTACTTAGATAACAAAGTTAATTCTGCAGAAGCTGAGTTTTCCTTTTCCGAAGTGTCATATATACAAATACTTGATGTAATAAACAATTTGAATAATACACATAGTAAAGATGCCTATGATATAAACATGAAAATTTTACATGCGATAAAATACATTATATTGGTGCCTTTAACGAAGTTAATAAATCAGTGCATAATGACTAATGTTTTTCCTAATGCTCTAAAAATTTCCAAAGTTATACCTATCCATAAAAAAGAGTCTACTGATAATCCTGAAAACTATAGACCAATATCTTTAATACCAATTTTTGCAAAAATATTTGAGGTAATTTTGAAATTACAAATAACAGGTTATTTAGAACATAATAATATTTTGAATCAAAATCAGTTCGGTTTTAGGAACAAAATGTCTACAACATTAGCCATAAACTCTTTAGTTGAGTTTATAAACAAGGGATTTGAAGACGGTCAATTTGTCTATGCTAAACTCCTCGATTTAACGAAAGCGTTTGACTGTGCTTCTCACGATATTCTAATTAAAAAACTGACATTTTATAAATTCAGTCAAACCAGCATCGCACTAATTACTTCATACTTAACAGATCGTTACCAATTTGTATGCTTCGATTATAGAAAATCAGAATCACAGAAAGTCAAGCATGGTGTACCTCAAGGCTCAGTTTTAGGTCCTACTCTCTTTCTAGTGTACATAAACGATTTACCGAATGTAGACCCTATGGCAAATTTTATTTTATATGCTGACGACACTACTATAGCCCACAGAAATAACGAAATTAATAGATTGCTAACAGATATGTCTAGAACACAATCTATCACTGATGATTGGTTCAAAGCTAATAAATTAACAGTAAACCAAGGGAAAACAGAAAATATAATATTCACTTTAAAAAATCTTGACACCGATAAGAGCGTGGAACTAACAAACTGTATTAAATTCCTGGGAGTATATATAGATAACAAATTGTCTTGGGAACATCATGTCAATTTCATCTGTAAAAAAGTTTCCAGGAACCTGTTTTTATTAAGAAACTTGGCTACCCAAATCTCGCAGACATCTCTACTCACAGCTTACTATGGTTTAATAAATTCAGTTATATCATATGCATTGTATGTTTGGGGCCATTCACCACATTGCTCCTCTGTTTTTGCAATGCAGAGAACTTAGGTTATAGAGATGACTGCAAAGAAATTTTCAAGGAATTAAAAATACTGACCTTACCCTCCCTATACACACTTCAATGTTTGCTACATATTAAAACTAATTTACATTTATACAAGCCTCGGAATCTAATTCATGAACATCTAACCCGAAACAGAAATAACATTGATGTGGAATACCTACGCCTAACAAAAACCAGAAATGGATCAAATTATTATTCAGTAAAACTTTTTAATGCATTACCCAGTGAGATCAGAAACTTAAATTTTGATCAGTACAAGCGATTATTTAAAAAAAATTCTAACAGAAAACTCTTTATATGAAATTAATGATTTCTTTCTTTTGGATTTTAGTAAACTACGATAATTCTAAAACTTTCATTTTGACTAGTATTGATATTCGTTTTTGTATATATTTTTATTTTGTACTTTGTGTTATTTGTATTTTATTTTTGTATTCTTGTTATTTTTATTTATATCATTGTACAATTTGACCTGTGTAAACACTACTAAGTGTATAACACCAATAAATTATTATTATTATACTTGAAGATGATCCAGATCGACGAGTGGAATTTTGCGATTTATTGATGTCTTGTATTGATCAAAACCAGTTATCTTTAGAGTGGATAGTTTTCTCTGACGAGGCTACTTTTACATTAAATGGGCACGTAAATCGTCAAAATTGTCGTTACTGGCCTGAAGAGAACCCCCATTGGATGAGGGAACTTCATACTCAGTGCCCACAGAAAACTAATCTGTGGGCCGGAATAATACAAGATAGAATTGTAGGACCATTTTTCTTTGATGACACTCTTAATGGAGCAAGATACTTGCGTTTACTCCAGCACGAACTAATGCCAGTGCTATGTCATTTATTTCCAAACCCTTAAACCCTAACCGACGAGAGGTTATGGTTTCAGCAAGATGGGGCCCCACCACACTATGCTGCCATTGTTCGTCAGTATCTGGACAGAATTTTTCCCGGTAGGTGGATTGGGAGGCGAGGTAATATTGAGTGGCCAGCAAGATCTCCAGATCTTACACCACTGGATTTCTTTTTGTGGGGACATCTTAAAAGTAGGGTTTACATTCAGAAACCCAACAACATAGTAGATCTGCAGGAAAGGATAAGAGAGGAAATCGGAAAAATAACACCGCAAATGTTGCATAATGTAAGGGACGAAACCTACACAGACTGGGATGCTGCCAAAAAGTGAATGGTGCACATTTTGAACAATTGTTACGTTGAAAATAAATTTAATTTTTAAATTGTTTTAATTGTATGCAACCCTACAAACATTAACTAAAAATTAAAATTTGATCAGTGCGTTGGATTCCTCTTTCCACCAGCTTTACAATGAGGGGTCACAAGCCATAGGGTTGCATTTGAAAAAATCATGTCGAAGATGGTTTCAGCCGCCCCTGAAGGACTATATTTTTCATATTACTTGTAAAATGTAGGTAAATACATTTAAAAGTTGATGTGTCTCGGGAATTTTTTTGAAAAATCATTCACCACCCCGCTAGCGAATATATTCCAGGTTAAGTCTCCATTGTGTATTTCAGGAAGGTTGTGACGAACACGTTGAAAAAAAATAATATGTTAGAATTTTTCATGAACTCCATATTCTTTGAGTTTTTATTAGATTAGTCAACGGTTGATTAATATTTGTAATAGCCTATAGTACTCTTTTTTATCCATATCTATATTTGATAACAAAATAAAGGTTCTTTACTTCATCTACTAAAGCAACACAAAGTATAGTGCAGCAACAGTAACTTTGCTCTTGACCGCAGTAGACAAAACCTGAAATTGTGCTCATTCCTTTTGTAGCTGCACCGTGAACGTTTCGAGAAGTACAGTTTGTTATTGTTTGTTTGTGGGTATCTCTTATATCTGTGGGGTATGATCTTACTACATTGTACTACGATCGTTGTGCGTAATTCGCGGGTAAGGATAATTTGACCGTATTGTATTAAAGAATGATAATGGTTTTACGCACGTAAATTAGTTTGTCCACTTCTTAGACATTTCTTTAGTAGTCTAATATTATGAATAAAAAAAGAATATTCAGCAAATATTGAGGTAAAAGTCTTAATACTATTGTATTAAGATTGGATGGGGAAGTGGTGATTCCTTAGGCATATCTTAGGCATATATATTATTATATATATGCCTAAGAAATCACCACTTCCCCATCCAATTTTTTACATTTAATTAAACTAATAATCTCTAAAAAAATACAACCGCTGCCAGTGAGTCACTACTTGCATATCCAACTTTCCTCGTTTAATTAGACTAAATCATCAAAAACATCAAGAAAAAACATCAGCTTATATTCTTAAAAGTGTGATAATGTTATTTATTTGGACATTACCTTTATGACCTTTATGGCTAGGCTGTACAACCGATATGACCGTTATGACCTATATGGCTCATATGGCCAGTATGATCCATATGTCCCTTATAACTATATGGCATTAATAACCTCTATGACATTTATGACCTTGATGACCTGAATAACCTTTATGACCCGTATGATCATTATAACCTATCAAAGTTATCATTAAAAATAGTCATTGTAGATCAATGACCTACATGAAAAAAAAGAAAAAAACACGACGTTTTCCACGAACTATACTATACTTTTCTTGACGCGCATTTCGCCAACTAAGTAGGCACCTTCAGGAGAAGATTAAAACTCTTAAACTTTAAGAGTTTAAGAAGATGCCAACTTAGTTGGCGAAACGCGCGTCGAGCAAATATAGTAGTTCGGTGTTTTGTTGAAAACGTCCAGTTTTTTGTTTCTACGCCGAAGGTTCCAGTACCCACTCCAGGACCTACATGAACTTAATGACCTCTACGACATTTATGACATGACCTGAATGTCTTTTATGACCCGTATGATTTATTTTCGATATGGACATGGAAGTAAAAGAGTAGGAAACTTTTATAGAGCTCTTTTCAGTGTCATTTCTTTTCAGTGTCATTTCTGATTCTATAAACTTATGATAGGAGAACAGTAGTAGAATTTTTTTAAAACTTTCTCCGTTGTGTACGTATTAAAATTTATATTAAATATTTTAATAACAAATGTTGGAGCTATTTTGCAAACTTCAGAAGTTTAAAAACTAAAAGTCGTTAAGTCTCTAAAATACTTGCAGACAGCTCTGTTATGTTGTATGATACATGTGTTATGTTAGACGAATAAAATTAAAATGAAACAAAGCTAAACCTCAATGAAATATATATATTATTATTGTGAATTAACACAATACGCAAAATATGTATAATAACCACACTCCTCTCAAATCCGTGACCGAATGAATGCTTGGATTGCCTGGCTGGTTCAGCTTCCCTCCATCCCTATTGCTGATGCCGTCATCCGTGCCGATAGTCATAATAGTCAGCCTTCTCCGAACCAAGACGTAGGCTGGCTCTCAACACGGCCTTTCCTGACATGTCGAGTGTCCCACTCGATAGTTCGGCACTGGGAGATGAAACTTACAAAGCGTCTAAGCGATTGATCTCAAACTATTTGTATATTTTCCTTTTCAGTTTTCTTTTGCTGTCATCATTCGTTCCTAACGAGCCCTTGCTAAATTATATTACTAAATGAACTGGGCCCAGTGTGTACACCAATAAAGTACGCAGTATAAACATAAAAACATATAAAACAAAGATGATATAATGACAATTTAGAACATATGTAGATTTCGGCTACGCGGTTAGTACGCTCTGGTAGCCGGTACAGCAATAATATACTCGTATACGCTCCGGTAGCCAGTACAGCAATACCAAATACGCAGCCTCAAGACTATATCTAATGTACCTACAACAGGCTACCACACCTGTGCCAGTGGGTTACCGCCAATCCACCAAACCGGCGTATAATTCCGCCGAACCGGCGCATTCACTCTACCTATTCCTGATCAAACCGAATCCATGGGCGTATGTTATCCACCCCAGCCACAGCTCGATACCTCAGTTTGGACCGACTACTGCCAGGTATGTCTGATACCTCAAAGTGATCGTTGCCGAGAAACTTAGTTCAGAGCTTCCAGTGGCCGGAGTACTGGTGACCTTTATCAGTACGAGATCACCTTGTTGTTCACAACGTTGTTTCTGTTTCGCTTGGTATCGTTTCTGGTGAGTAATCATGCGGTGTCGAATATCCGTAACATCTACTACTCTTTCATTGTCCGCGTCAAATTGTTCCTGTAACACAACACGGTAGCCCATCAAGGCTTCACTTGCTGAAACCCCGATGGCTTGATTAAAGGTACCATTTCGACCCAGTTGTATCTCCCATTGTTTACTATTTGTATTAGCACCCATTGTGGCTAACGATTCAGTTATGGTTTTATTATACCTTTCTATCTGTTCGTTGCCCCTTGGCATGGCCACGGCATTTAAATAATGTTTAATGCCTAATTTTGTACAAACATTTTTAAAATAGTGGCTTGTAAATGAGGTACTTCTGTCACTAATGATGCAATGAGGTCATCTGTTTTAGCAAAAGCGGAATGCCCTACATCGTCATGTGCCGCCCTCAAAATCTGATATTTAGCCGTCTCAGATGCAACCCACCTCAGCCCATAAGACGTACGTTTATAAAGAGCTCTGCCCTTTAATTCATACTCATAGAACATATTCTTATTTTGTTTTATGCCAATAGCCAATAGCCATTCCTTATCAAAAATCACCGTGACACATACACTTTTTGTTGTTATAGTAGGATTTCTACTTAATGCGTCCACGTGCTGTATTTGCATTATATTCATTTAATGTCAAAACCCATCTGCCTATCTTTTGATTGATTTCACTTTTTGAAAATGCATGTCTAACAGCGGGACATTCTGTTATGATTGTAAAACTTCGTCCCAATAAATATTGGCGAAACCGCTTAACAGATGCCACAATTGCCATTGTTTCTAACTCGAAGGAATGCAAATTTTGTTCATGCTTTGTTGTCTGTTTGCTACAATAAGCTATTATAATCCCTTCGCATTTTCCTTCCTTCTGTACTAAAATTCCAGCCAGACCCAACCGACTTGCGACTTGCATATAAGAATCATTTCTTTCCTGGATCATATAGAGCATGAACCGGCTCAGAGATGAGAGCTTGTTTAAGAACCTCAAAAGATTCTTGGTGCTCTTTTTCCCACTTCTACTCAACAACTTTAGACAACAGATCACAAAGAGGTCGTGATTTAATTACATAATCTTTAATGAATTTACGGAAATACCCTTTTAACCCGAGATACTAGTGCATCTGATGAACGTATTCTGGGACTGCAAACCGTGCCACAGTTTGTTTTACTCGGACTAATAGTAGAATCACTTATAATATAACTCAAATATTCAATTTTTTCTCTGAAGAAAAGAGCATTTTTTTTAAATTCGTTTGAAAATAGTTAATACTTCACACAAAATGTCTAAATTTTCCTCGACAATTTCCGTTCGTATGAGGACATCATCTATATATAAAAGAACCTTTTTGAACCTTAGCTGTCCCAATGCGGTATTCAGCATACTCTGAAAAACTAGGGGTGCGTTCTTTAACCCGAAAGGGACCCTAAGGTATTCATAATGACCATCTTGGGTCACAAATGCAATCACTGGGACTGCTTCAGATGCTAGTGCAATATGGTGATAACCTGAAAAGAGGTCAAGGCTGGTGAAATATTTAGAACCCGCCAACCGCCTTAATTGATTTTCGATTAGAAGAGTAATTCTTCGAAACAGTTATTTTGTTTAATGATTGGTAGTCTTCGCAAAGGCGCTGTTCTCCGTTCTTTTTAGCTACCAGTAGCACGTTACTGGCGTATGGGGACTGTGATTCACTTATCATATTATTTTCTAAAAGATCAGATACTATTTCCCTAATTTGTGTTCTCTCAAAATCAGAAAACCGACGGGGTCTAACAGAAATTCGTTTATTTGTCGTTAATTGAATTTTCATTTCGGTTATTGGCGGTAACCCTATTTCTGATAAATTTTTAGCTGTACGTTCAGGAAACTCGTTAAGTAATTGTAAAAGTTCTGTTATAATTTTTGAGTTATTTATACCTCTATTGATTATCGCTTCATCAACGGCATTTACCATGAAATTATTGTTGTTTTTAAATTCTAAAATATGACCCTTATTTGAATAACTTACGTCATACGATTCGGTAAAATTCTGGCCTATTAATACATCCGCATCAATAATACATTCTTTGATATACAATTCAATAAATCTTTTGACACCATCAACTTCAACTTTTACACGCGTAAACAAGCTGGGTCGGAACTATTGTCCAAACGTTGCCGACAAAACAACCACATTTGAGACCGGCTTTAATGACCGATAAGCATTCCGCTGCGTCATAAATAATAAGTGAACACTCACTGCCAAAATCCATAAAACATGTTATTGGTTAACCATTGGCCGTAATTTTTTTTACAAAATTTTTCGTTGGTATTGCCATTTACTCCTACAAAATCAACGTGATGATATTCAATAGCGGGTAATTATGATTTATTTTTCGGACAATTCCGTCTGAAATGACCCGTTTTTCCACAACGGCTACAGGCATCTGATGCCCATTTAACAAGACCCTGAAAACTCTTAGATGCCGGCCCCTTTTGTGCGTCCCCTACTTTAGACGAACCAGCAACGGTGACGTCTTTGTTTTGTTTATGTTTTTCTAGTGTTTTAACATGAACCGCTAATATGCTTGGTTCGTTTATACCAGCAGCTTCTACCGAAAATTTTATCTGATCATCATTAATCCATCCCATTATATTGATTCACCTGATCTTCCCCAGTCAGCCCCAATTTTAGTTTGTGTATTAAAGCTAATTTTTCAAACAAATATTCATACAAAGTCGAATTGACTTTAGGTTTACAGGACATCATAGTTTCCAATGCTTTATGTAAATCGCGCTTATGCCGAAAATTTTCCAGTAACATTACTTTCCACTCTGCCCAACTAAAAATTTTTGTGGGTAACCCGTGATACCAAGTCTGCGCTGGCCCATGTAATTTACTTACAGCCAAATGTGACGTGGTGCGATCGTCCCACTGATAAATATATGCATACTCATCAACTGAATTTAACCATTCGATGATTTTTTTGCTCAAGCGGATTAAATTCCGCTATAAGAGTATGTGTAATGCTACTCACGTGAACCAGAGGATTACCTCTACCAGCAACTTGGCTTACTAGCTGATTTACCCCTACAGCAATGACATCACCCAGCTGGGACACCGTCGATTCGAATGAATACCTGGCTGGTTCAGCTTCCCTCATCCCGATTGCTGACGCCGTCATCCGTGCCGATAGTCACAACAGTCAGCCTTCTCGGAACCAAGACGTAGGCTGGCTCTCAAGACATGTGTATAAAATTTGAAGTGCGTACATACATATGTATGTACATGTATGTATGTGTCATTTGAAAATTACCTATAGACAACGGAAAAATGTTAATACACTTTTTTCCCTTTGAATACAAAATAATCTCTCTAAAGGTTACATCCATATTAATTATGCCTATATTATTACCTACATATGTACATACATATATTGTTAGAAACGAATTTATCATGGTATTAAATTAAACATAACTGGTTTGGTTATAATTTCATAATCGTTATTTTAGTCACAACAAATGATAATATGTATGTATGTACAATTACATGGTTATACTCAGAAAAAAATACTGTTTGTTTTTTTCGTGCTCGAAAAGTTGGACTACAATTAAAAAAAAATATTAATAATGTCATAACTCGAAAAGTAGAAGGGAAAATTTTGAAAATATATGCATGAATAAATTATAAAGAGGAAAAAAATAAAACTGACCTATTGTAGTTTTTTTACAAAGATCAGTCTTAATGCAATTGTGAATTTTATTCCAGACTATTTTCTTACACTGTATGAAGTATAACCCCCACTAAATTGTTTTCTGGTGAACTGATCGTATGCTCAACGTAAATCTTCTATAGCTCGTTATGAGCTGTCATTGAGCAACAATTTAATTGAAAACCTGGTATTGAAGCACCAGGTATTTAGTGTTGTGGATCTTTACGTTCTACTTACATAACTTCCAGACGGTTTTCATAGACAATTTTATATATGTGTGATTCTACGTTAAGAGGTTATCAGTTGTAGGACAGGTGGCATAACAAAAATTTTTGAAATTTAACCATATAATAGTATTTTTTTATTCAAGCAGCTACTTATTATACATCTGTAAGCTGGCCAGTCAATTAATCATTTTTTTCTGGTTTTAGAAGAGACCAGGGGAGATACTCCATGCAGGGGAGATACTCTATGCAGGGGAGGGCCTTTAATATTGGTTTATATAAAAGAAACGGTTTATTTTTTAGGAATCAACTTTCGTTAAAATTCTTTTAGACTATAATCATTCTCTTAAACACTCGTTTCTCTTTTTCAGTTGAGAGATATGAAAAATTGTCATTTAATTGTTGAGAAAGTACTTCACCAAACAACAGTTTTTTCTTTACGGTTCCTCTAGCACTTGGTGAATCTACTAGTTCGTATACTATCGTGTTTGGTGTGTGCGCTGATGCAGGTCGTTTTGATATTGATCTTCGTATTCGCTTTTTATAACGGTGCACATTAAGTTTAGCTATTTCAGCAGCCTGTTTTTTAATCATCAAGTTCCTTGCCTTCCTTGCACTAATTGACTTTTGTTGGACTACTTGCGCTCGCCTGTTAATATTTTCATTTAGAGGAGGAGGTGGTGGGGATGAGACTTTATTATCCGAACTAGGAGAAGTTACGGGCGCATTATTTATACCTTGAAGTGCTAAACGACGTCTATGTTTCTTCGCTTTTTCTCTTCACAATTTTCTAACTTTTCGCAGTTCCCTGGGAGTTTGGTTTACCGTCTTAATAGGTCCCTTTTTTCTTGTTTTCGTACTTTTTCTTTTCTTTATCTTTTTGTTGTGCATACTTTTCGGGGTCATTTTTTATAAGTTGGTATCGTAATCTTTCTGCTAAACGCTTTCTTTCCAGACGTTCTTCATGTGTCCGTTTTTTTCAACCTGCCATAATCTGTAAAAATAAACTTGTCAAAGTTAACACTTTTACCTTGTTCAAATTTGGAAACTTCGTTAAATAGCGTTAAACACTGGTGCTGAAGATCCTCTATAATCTTATAGCAAAAATACCAACTTGTAATAAGTAAGTGAAATTACTACAAAAATTAACCAAGCAGTAGAGAAAGAAAAGTATATGCATATTGTTTATATTAGGTACCTACTTACAACACACGTGTGTATTAACCATAACAATACTCTGATCTGACACATTAATATCTCCCCCTGGACATTTTGTCTCCATCCTGGCGTCTTACGAGGCAGGAGAAAGATGACAGGGGCGTGACGTTTTCATTATAAAATATTGATAATTGTAAAAGTATTTATCGAAAATAAATAGCAAAGAAAATATGATAATCTACGCACAAATTACAGTAAATATACAAATAAAATTCAGTATTCAGATAAATAATTACGAATTAAAACTTACCACAGAAGACACGACGTTCACCGAATCACATCCTCAACCAGCTACTGCCTCAATCGAAATGGACATCAACGAAAGCCCACAGATGGCTCGCGTGACGCTTGCTGGTGACTTCACGTCAAATGCATAGCGCTCAGTTTAAATTCGCAATGCCAACGCGAAGACGCGAAATATGCGTGACAAAATTTGTCGCAAATATTTTTTATGAAAAAAACAATATTAAGCAATTTTGCTTATTAGATTACAATTATTATATGTTTTAGTTCATGAAACAAACAAAATTGAACTATTTTAAGATTTAGATCATTCATAGTCACTGATTTACTGACAACATTGGGATAAGGGACAGAACAGGGGAGAGACATTTTTCAAGTTTAAGGTGCGATTTTGAAAAAACTAAGTAAATTTAAGTTAAAACTACATTTAATGGCACTAAAGAAGACGTCGTGTACTATGAAATAATAACATTAATTACAACAAAATTTGTAAAAAAGTATGCTTTTTTATTGTGGCCGTCGAGAGTACCTCTAAACGTAGAATCACCCATATTCTTGTCTACTACAGACTACAGACGCTCGATTGCGCAACATTCGCACCAAATTCAAATGTAGTCTCCGAATTTAGGTCAATAGGTTCCTTCCTTGGACCTTGACATGAACAGGCGGCGACGAGATGTATACATATATGTGCACTGCCATGAGCACGCGTTCATACCTGTCTAAATATAGATTTTGCCTTGAATCGATGAAATAAATAAGAAGTGTCCATTCATTTATTGTATTATTGTTCATACCAGATGAACTCTGCGATCAAAGAAATAAATCTACAGCAGACTTCTGAATATTTCCCTAGTTAGTTTTTGATTGGTTGGTTTTCATATCCACTTTTGAACATTAAATCTAGTGATAACTGGGATCACTTTTCACTAGGATATACATAACATTAAAGTCTAATCGCAATCGTAAGCAAAATACCTAAAAGTACATACTCGTAATAGAATCATCACGCTTTAATTAACAAGTTCAAATTTTTTTGTATAAATTTAAAAACATTTCATCACATTCGCAAAAACTGGCTAATCCGCTGTTCATTTACATATTGTATATCATACTTACTGATATTACTTAATTCAGGCTTACGTAGCTTTAAGTGTGATTAGAGGGATGATAAGAGAACAATGTCCACAAGTCATTTAATGGTTAAAAATGTACAGGAACTGCTCCCAGACGCAATAACAAAAGTATGCGATATTAAGCATTTCCTTGTTAATACTCATATACTCATATATATATAGGGTTTATCTTTAAGGGCCGGTTTTACAATTTGGAGCTCAGCGCAAGTTCAACTAAAACCAAGGCTCAAGTTAAGCCCAAGCTTAAATTCAGTTGCGAAAATAGAAAATATATATTTTCTGTGAGAAGACATAACCTTATCATATAATATTTCTCAGAAAATCATTCAGTGTAAAATTAGTGATCATAAAGCGAATTATGAGAAAACAGAAACAAAAAATTCATCATGAATTCAACAGCATTTCTGGTGAAACCTACGGAAATCAGAACGTTTTAAAAAACAAAGTATGATGGCATAAAAAAAGATATGACAAAATATATCGACCACAAATTGTGTCAGAAGTACAGCAGGTGGCCCATATAGAAATATAATTTAGTGAACTCGATGTAGATATGAAACAAATCCTAGGGGCGAGAATTGAAGGAATACAAAATTCTATTATTTCATTTCTAATACAGGCACTAATAAAAAAACTTTATTAACCTTAAATAATTAATAAAGTTTCATCTAGTACTTAAGTGACTAGGACATAATTATGTATATACACGTATCTTTATTTGAATTAGTTTCGCTTTTGTTCTCTCTTCTGAACCTTTTTTATTAAATTTTCAACAAACATGATATTCGTAAAGAAATGTACGGTATGCCGTTTTCTCATTCTATTAAATATTATACCATAAAAAATGTATACTTTAAATTTACACTACAAAAATGTTGAAAATTAAATTTCCCAAAACAATTCATGAAATTCTCTTTTCACGATAGGTTTTATTTACTTAACCAGAAGGTGAGAATATCTGTGTTTTTGCTTCTATTAATTTGTAACTGTTTTAATTTAAAAGGATTTTTTTTATAGTGACAATATGCAATTCTTTGTTATACAATTCTAAATTGTTTATTCAAAAATTTAAATTACGAGTACTCCAGATTTTTGTAGGTTACAGTTACAATGAATTTTGATGCAATATCAAACAGCGAAAATATTTTAAGAAGCTGTAGCCATTTAACAACCCGGACTTGAATACCATAGATTAGTCTTAGTCTGGTCTCAGGTTTCACATATTGTGTGGAATTACTTTCCTTAATACATGTACATATGTATATATTTATGTATATACATATCATTTTCTGTAATCTTAACTTAGAGTATGTTACAAGCATATGCGGAACGAGGGTGGAAGGAAGCCAACACCGTTCCAACAGCATCCGTGACCTCTCTGCAAAAAGTCTGAAGTAGTTGCAAACCCGACAATTGAGCCATGGACGTCCATGAGAGCGGGAAGGTGAAAACACAATACTTTTCTTTCTTTCATACTTAAAACCTAAACGTTTCAGAACACTTTTTCGACTGCACCACTATTAACGTTAATGGAAAAAAATGTATCCACTTTTCAGGATACTTATACTCTAGGAGCTTTTAACTCGGCAGGACTATTTTAGGTTATTTCAAGATCAGTTTTATTCACCTTGCTTTGATCTTCATATCTACTGATGAATACTTATTCTATGTCGCTTAAAACCCCCTGTATATTATGGACCAATACTCACGAAGGAACCCACTCACTTCTTTCCTTTTTAAATTTAAAAAGTGCGTATCCCAATGTTGGTTACCTTGTGCTCTAAAATTATGTCAGCACTGTAAATTAAAAGATTTTACAATACGGCGAACTGACAGTCAAGGCTGAACCAAAACGCCGAGAGTACCGCTGTGGTACTTCCCAAATTAATGGTAGACACTTCATAACCGGATGCTATGTACCGGGTGGGCAAATTTCGATGTTTTTATAGGGTATCTCGGTAACTGTAAGGGCTATGGAAAAAATGAACCCACCTTTCCCGACCTCTTTTTTCGAGATAAATTCATTGGTGAAAACCAGAATTTGCTATATCTTTTCGTTTTCGAGTTGTAAACGAAAATTGATTTTTTTGAGTTTTCGATTGGTGTCGATAACTCGGTTGTTTGTAAAATTAGAAGAAATCTGTTTGCACGTTCTACAGGCACTTTTTTAAGTATAATAGGATTTCCTTAACAGATTTTTTTATATCTTGTGTAGTTTTCGAGTTATGGCATAAACTTCTATTTTTTTAAATGGAAACCATAGTTGGCTATGATTTAGCTAAAAAAGAGGATTTTTTTCTCTTTACAACGATATATAGTTTGTGGGGTCTATGGGGTGATGAGTGTTTATGCGGAAACAGTTAAAAATTTTAATTTTTTGTATAGGTATACTTACTTTGTTTTTTCTTTGCAGGAAGAGTAAGTTTCTATAGTAACACATTGTTACAACAATGTTTTAATAATAATAACTGTTGCTATGGAAATTTACTCCTGCGAAAAGTAACATAAATACATAGTAACAGTCGTATATAATGAATGGTATATTAAACTTAAATAACTAATTATGACATATTAGTGACTAATTAATAATTAATTATAACATATTCATAACAAGAAAGTTTAACACACTTAACAATCAAATTTGTAACAAATAATGTATGTAAAAAATACTATACAATATATTTTACAAAAACAAAACTAGACAGATTAAAAAAAAATACGAGCATGATTATTTACCTAAAGTTTTCAAATTGTCGTCCGTTGTTTGCGATGCACAGTTCACATCGCTTTGAAACACTTTTTGTTGCATTATAGATGTGAATATTTGAAACGGAATTCAGACAGTCTATAAGATTTTCTCTCAGTTGAACCAGTGTATTATTTGTCTTTTTTGTATAAATTGTCTTTAATGGTTCCCCAAAAAAAAGAAATCTAACGGTGAGAGATCTGGCGACCGAGGAGGCCACTTTACTGGCCCATTGTTCCCTATCCATTTCTCCCCAAAATTAGTATTTAATAATTCCGAGATTAAATTAGTATTATGGGGTGGTGCCCCGTCTTGTTGAAAAAATACATGTCGTCTTTCGTTAAGTGGCAAGTTGTCTAAAAAATTCTTCTACTATGTGGTAGTTTATCATATTGTAATACCGTTGACCATTTAAATTGTCATCATAAAGTTGGTAAGCTAAAATGCGGTTATTATATAGGGCACACCATACACTAAAACCGAAACGTCCTTGATTTTGAACATCAACAGTCTGATGAGGATTATCTTCAGACCAATAATGTTTGTTGTGTCGGTTGAAAATTCCGGCACTACTTACGTAACTTTCATCTGTCCAAATGATATTTTTAAAAAATAATTGGTCTTGCTCAATTTGTTGTAGGTACCAATTGCAGAAATCCAGTCGGCGTTCAGGATCAGTTGGAAGGAGCTGTTGTTGTTTCCTTATTGTATAAGGTCTAAATTTGTGTTTTTTTTTAAACTGAAAGTGCTCTTCGTCGCGATATACCAGACTCTGCTTCAATTTGCCTACTTGAAATTGAAGGATTTACGACTACCATACCAACAACATTTATGGCAACATCCTCAGCATCTTGAATACGATAATTTTTTGGTCTTGGTTTATTAAATCCTCCGTATTCAACGAGGTTTTCTTTTAGTCTACCAAAGATGGACATATTAGGTTGTCTCCTTTCAGGGTAGCGATTAAAATATGCTTCCGATGCAGCTTCAGAATTATATCCATTTTGAATAAAACACTCTAGCATATTAAACTTTTCGTAATTTTGATACGCCATCGCGCCTTGTCAATTTCTTTAATCGAAACTTTAAAACTATAATGCAAGCAAAAACCAAACATAAACAATTAATCAAACAGTAATGTGTAACTGTGTATTTACATCCCAATATCCAACTGTTCTGTTTTCAAAATGACAGGCGCCTACTGTGCAAAATCATTGAAATTACTATACTGTCCTTTATTAGAAAACATATGTTTTTAACTGTTTCCGCATAAACACTCATCATAGACCCCACAAACTATATATCGTTGTAAAGAGAAAAAATCCTCTTTTTTAGCTAAATCATAGCCAACTATGGTTTCCATTTAAAAAATAGAAGTTTATGCCATAACTCGAAAACTACACAAGATATAAAAATCTGTTAAGGAAATCCTGTTCTACTTAAAAAAGTGCCTGTAGAACGTGCAAACATATTTCTTCTAATTTTACAAACAACCGAGTTATCGACACCAATCGAAAACTCAAAAAAATCAATTTTCGTTTACAACTCGAAAACGAAAAGATATAGCAAATTCTGGTTTTCACCAATGAATTTATCTCGAAAAAAGAGGTCGGGAAAGGTGGGTTCATTTTTCCATAGCCCTTACAGTTACCGAGATACCCTATAAAAACATCGAAATTTGCCCACCTGGTACAGAAATGGCCTTCGTTTACGATCGCACAAATACGGCGTTATTCAAAAAAAGTGATAATTTGTGTTTTGATTGTAACTTTTGTTAGTTTTTTCTTTCGATTGTTCAGGATTTTAATTACACATAAACGATTACCTTGTTACAGGATATAAAAGTTGTTTTTTTTTTATGATTTAATGTGCTGTTTTATTTTACAAATATTTTTAATTTCCACTAGAAATTTTATGATGATATTGTATGAAAGTTTTTTGCACTTTTTTTTGAACGTTTCAGAAATATCTCATGATAGCAGCTAATTGTAAGTTGTTACTAAAACGTAAGACACTGAAAATATCATGGAAAAATGCCTTCGATATATACGAGGTGTGTAAATTAAGTAATAAGACTGGCAACGTAACGCCTGATTTAGCAACACTGCGGAGACGGGACTTGGAAGAGTGGTAGGTTAACATGTAATGCACCTTCAGTACAAGTTTGAACTTGTTAGTCATTTGTTTGTTCTTTGTGACCGTTTTTGTGTTTTCGTAAACCGGTTTTTCTAGTGCATTTTAAAAATGAGTGACATTAATTTTGAGTAACGGTGTACTATCAGGTTTTGCTTCAGACTTAGACACAATGCAACGGATACTTTTTCAAAACTTCAACACGCCAACGGAGACAGTGTTTTTTCAAGAGCCCAGGTTTTCCGGTGGTTTAAGGCATTCTCAGAAGGAAGAGAGTCGATTGAAGATGAACCACGCAGCGGAAAGCCTTCATCTTCAATAACCGATGAAAATGTCGGTAGAATACGGGATCTTGTGCGTTCAAGAACAACTGGATGTTGCATTACGACAATGCGCATTATCACACAGCCATTTCAGTAAACGAGTTTTGAGCTAGTAAGAACACTCATGTAGCTCCTCAGCCTGCTTATTCGCCTGATTTGAATCCTTGTAACTTTTTTCTCTTCCCGGGATTGAAAAATCACCTCACGTCATTTTGGGATCATAGAAAACATTCAAACAGTTGTAATTGACCAGTTAAAGGCTATTCCAGTATATGAGTTCCAACACTGTTATCAGAAATGGAAGAACCGTCTCCAGCGCTGTGTGGCTTCCCAAGGAAGTTATTTTGAAGGAGACAATACTGAATTCTAATTCTATTCGAATAAAAAAATTCAAAAATACCAGTCTCATTACTTAATTTACACATCTGTGTGAACCTGGCAACCAACTTAACGGAAACCGAATTCTCTTTTTTTTCATTCGATTGTACCCGGTTTGTACTCGTTTGTACCGCATTTAATTTCGTTTGTAACTTGAAGGGGCGTAAATGGCAGGGGGGTGGCAAAATGACTGTCAACTGACTTCAAGCAATAGCATTTTTTCATTATGCATTCGATTGTACCTGGTTTGTACCCGTTTGTACCGCTTTTTATTTCGTCTGTAACTTAATGGGGCGGAAATGGCAGGGGGGTGGAAAAATTGCTGGCAACTCATTCCACGCAATATATTTTTTTCTTTTTTGGCATTCGATTGTACCCAGTTTGTACCCGTTTGTACCTCGTTTTATTTCGTTTGTACCTTCAGATGGCGCAAATAGCGCACAATGAAAAATTTTACACTGCGTAACTTAGTCGCCTATCGTCGAGTGTTCCTCCTTAAAATCGTTTGTACTCCTACGAAATCGTTTGTACCTCCTTGGAAATGATAGAACCCTTTCGTGAGATTAATTATTTCAATTGTACCTCCTTAAAATCGTTTGTACCCCTACGAAATCGTTTGTACCTCCTTCCAGTGGCGGTGCTGCCTTCCACCGCCACTGCCTCCTTCGAAACGATAGCACCCTTTCGTGAGATTAATTATTTCAATTGTACCTCCTTAAAATCATTTGTACCTCTACAAAATCGTTTGTACCGCCTTGGAAACGATAGCACGCCTTCGAAAGGTTGATTATTTCGTTTGTACCCTCTTAAAACCGTTTGTACCCCAACAAAATCGTTTGTACCGCCTTGGAAACAACAGCACCCCTTCGTGATATTAATTATTTTGTTTGTACCTCCTTAAAATCGTTTGTACCCCTACGAAATCGTTTGTACCGCCTTGGAAACGATAGCACGCCTTCGTAAGATTGATTATTTCGTTTGTACCCTCTTAAAATCGTTTGTACCCCAACGAAATCGTTTGTACCGCCTTGGAAACTATAGCACCCCTTCGTGATATTAATTATTTCGTTTGTACCTCCTATTACCAATAATTTTTATTGTTATTTACTGCTAGTAGTTATACAGTGAGAGAATGACTTCACTTCACCCCTAAAGACGATGAAGGGGATGTCAGAGAGTTGAGATTTTTTTAAGGGGATGACCGTGACGTAATCAAGATGGTGGATCTGATGTCTAAGGGTTGAGATATCGATGGGGGTGCACGTGACGTAATCAAGATGAGGAAGGCGGAGATGGCCCTCAATAACTCAGTTATTGAGGGCAAATACAAATAAGAGTACCTCAATAATACAGTGAAACTAGCGCCCTCTAGGAGCAACGTCAAAGTAAGCTTAAAATTCGTAATTCTCACACCAAAAACCTAAAGCCACCAATTTTCAGATTTATACTGTCAATACTTTCTCAATTATTGAGAAATTTCAGAATAAAATTTAAACTTTGACCACACTGTATCTCTTACACCAGCGACATTGGTATAAGGCATGTTGACCTAAATCATGATATTTTGGTGTCTAGTATCTCCAGTTTGGTCTTGACCCATTATTTCTTACTCACCCTGTATATGGCCCCATTTTTGTTTTTTTTTTTGTTGTTTTCTCGTTTGTTTTTCCATTTCTTGTGTTTTTTGTTACTTTTTTTGCACTTAAAAGTTTTAGTTGTTTTTGTTGTTTTGTTTTGACCACTTTAATCCGATTCAAAGATTTCGCATTTTTGCAAAGAGATAAAAATCAAATACTCAACAACATGTTAAATTATAAATTGTTAGTGGGTAGCGCAAAATTTCTGAGGAGGCACAAAACCAACACTCAATGAATATGAAGGCGTACTATCGTTTCCAAAGCTGGACAACGGTACAAGCGTACTGAAGTACAAACTCTTTCGTAGAGGTACAAACGATTTTAAGAGGGTACAAACGAATTAATTAATAATAGGAAGGCGTGCTATCGTTTACAAGGCGGTACAAACGATTTCGTAGGGGTACAAACGATTTTAAGAGTGGATAAACGATTTTTAGGGGGTTTGCGTGAAATGAGTTGCCAGCAAGTTTTCCACCCCCTGCCATTTCCGCCCCATTAAGTTACAGACGAAATAAAAAGCGGTACAAACGGGTACAAACCGGGTACAATCGAATGCATAATGAAAAAATGCTATTGCGTGAAGTCAGTTGCTAGTCATTTTGTCACCCTCCTGCCATTTCCGCCTCTTTAAAGTACAAATGAAATTAAATGCGGCACAAACGGGTACAAACCGGGTACAATCGATTGAAAAAAAGAGAAATCGGTTTCCGTTAAATTGGTTGCCAGGTTCACACAGATAATTTACACACCTCGTACAGAGTACCTCACAGTGAGTCGGCTATTAAACTTTTTTGGGAGAACTATACATGATATGAAGCAGAAAATTTGTATCTGGGTACGTTTTCGGGGATGCCTAAACATCTAAAACAATAGCAACTCTCTGGTACTTTCGGATATACCGGAAGTTATTTTAAATGACATGCTATATTTTTTATGCCATATTTGGTGTTTACTCGATAATTTCATGTCACCTTAATGACAATTGTATATCTCTAAAATGAACGGTTTTCGAGATATTTCAATTAATAAAAAAAAATGAAATTGTAAACCTGTAGGAAAAAATTTACAACTTTCGCTGTGGTAAAATTTTACCACATTTTTAATTGGTTAATTTTAGGGATAGACAGTTTAGAGAAAGACGATTGTTAAAGTGACTTTGAGTTAATAAATATTATTAAGTTTAACGCTTCACCTAGATTCGAGTCATTTTTAATGGAGCAATATGTTTGTGTCTACAAAATTTTTAAGTGAAGTAATATCTTTTAACAAAAAAAACACAAAAATGGACTGGACTTTGCAATAACATTTTTAGTTTTCTTGTTCTCTAAGAAAATAATAATAATTTTCTTATTTAGTACCTTAAATATTGTAACTATAAAATCAATATTACATATGAAAAATAATTAAAAAAGGTAATGTAAAATGTAAAATGTTTCACAATAATTTACTTGTAAATTAATTAAAACCGAACGTGATTTTTTTAACCACCCAATACATTTACATTGAAAACTGTACATGTTATTGTGTGTTACGAAATATCCCTTAGGTGGTCGGCGAGCATTCTAATGATATTTAAATGTCAAACGCATTGCGTTGCAGTGGCTTGCGTACAGTAATTATTAAAGGCGAATGACATGTATCTTTAATTTATTAATAGTAGTTCACTTTTTAGACAACTGAGATATAGATTCAAGTTTGAAAAGTCTTGAAACTTGAAGTTCAAGTTTTAAGTCTTAAAATTGTATGTCAATATTTCACAATTAAACAGAATTAAACAGAAGATGAAAAAAAAGGTTACAGGTTGTTTTATCTAAATAACAAAATATGTTCATTAGATCTGTTCGTAACCAAGGCACCTCTATGTGGTGACAGTGGAGACGAGATGTTATTGCTTAATTAGGTAAGTTCCTTTGATTAATATAATCCACCTACACCTTGTGTTGGTAGAGATCAATTTTTCAAAAACGTCTATAGAATCTGAGGCTACATAACGGCATAGGCATTACAGACAATGTTGAAAAAGCTCTTTGTTGATAACATATTAAACCGCATTGTTGATGATCTACGTAAATCGCAAAAGAACCATATTTTTAATAACAGGTTCCAACTCCCGCCGGCTAGATTTACCAGGGCTGTCTTTGTGAAATCTCTTATCAACTACTTGCTCTAGGCAGATAAAATAAGTTCAGAGCATTTTAGGACCGACAGCATTTATAACAAACAACTTGTATCCACACCTATGTACTCGTATATAATTTTTTGCTAGACAATCGAACGACAAAAACGAGAGAAAATCCACACTGGATGAGAGAACTACACACGCAAAACCCTGAGAAAGGAATAATTGGAGAAAATATCACTGGTCCCTTCTTCATTGACGGCAATTTGAATGGAGAAACTTATTTAACACTGTTCCAAAATAATGTTGTACCGACGATGGCAAACTTGTATCCAGCTGAAGGAAACCCACAACTTCCAGGTAATGCAATATGGTTCCAGCAGGATGGTGCACCAGCATATTACGAAGTCAATGTCCGGCAATATCTCCACACAATCTTTCCAAATCGCTGGATAGGGAGACGGGGTTCTGTAGAATGGCCTGCACGATCACCTGATCTCACGCCGTTAGATTTCTTTCTATGGGGATATGTAAAAAGTATGGTCTACAAAACCAAACCCGACGATCTAGCTGACTTGAGAAGAAGAATAACACTTGCAATTAGGTCGATTACCCCGCAGATGTTAACTAACATTAGAAGACATTTCTATTTACGTTTAGGATGCTGCCAAGATGCTGGACATGCATTTTGGACATCTGCTGCATTAATAATGATTTGTTTTTTATTTTAATGTAACGAATTTCCTACGCTGGAGAAAATTTTTTTCTTGTTAATTTCTGCAATAAAATTTAAAACCATAGCAGTTTTGAATAGAGAATGAAAACACTTTTCAAATGAAGTATCACAAGCCCCTACTTCCAATTTGAAAATTTAGGGGTTGTAACTGTCACCTGAAGGGGGTTGAATTTAGGGTTGACATTTTTACGTCGCAAGATGTCATTTTAGAATTATAAATTGATGTGTCTTTTCTAAAAAAATGCATAATAACGGAGCTACTGAATTTATTCCATTTGGCTGTTCCACTGTATACAGTGTACTGAATACTGGTATATACAGTATACTGAATTTATTTCATTTGGCTGTTCCACACTGTATATACCATTGTATACAGTGTCGATAAACATAAAAATAGTTTCTATGTTACATATAAACATAAAAATAGTTTCTGTGAAACAAAACATCGTTATTAACTGAAAATTATGGTCAAAAAATAATCAAAAATTGGCTCTATCTCATGACCCTAAGATTTTTTTCAAATTCCGGACTAAAAAAAATCGAATTCTGCATACCGAAAAACATTAGATTACTTAGTTCATTTAGTCAAAAAATCCTTTTTTTAATATGTTGAAAAAAAGGTCAAAAAACGGCCGTTAGGTACTCATTTTCCGACCACTTTCAGAATTAGAAGTAAATTGATTGTAATGTAGGATTAGTGACCTGTTTCCTTGTAACTGTAGTTGACTAGTGGGATCAGGTCAATTGTTTCCAAAAAAAAAACTAATTTTCACTTAGTCGGCGTTTCGCAAAATTTATTTGCATCCTCAGGACTCTAAAATATGACAAACACGCAATGTAGATAATAAAACAAACATAATACCAAACACAGATTAAAATAAGAAATCAGGATTACATTTTCATATTTCATACTTACAATTGAATTAGCTTTTAATTGTCGTTGGTAAAAATAAATATGAATGAAACATTGATACTCTCTATGAATAATAAGGTACAACGTACTGTCACACAGACGTGCATCGGATATCTACCCGTACAATTCTAATTAGCTTAAAAACTACACATAAATAAAATATCTAACTTTTTTTTAAAAAGACACTAAAAATTGTAAAACTTGCTAAAATACTTTTGTACAGGGAAGCATTAATAAAACTAACATTAAAAGCGTATGTATATAACATGTGTTTTTTTATATATTAGGTATTTGTCATGTAAGTGTATCTTCTAAGTCTAGTATACAGAGTTTAAGATATTAAATTAAAATACGCCGTATTTAAATTGTCAATGTCTGCTCGTTTGTTGACTGAATTACTCTTTTTTATAGCAATCATTTCATGTAACAATAGTTTTTTGTAATTGTTTTGTTGTCCAATAAATTTGATTTCGTCAAATGAAAAATGATGTCCTGTTTTTGTATGTGCCACCAATGCTGTCTCATTTACCTTATTCCTTTGCAAATTGTTAGCACTAACATCATTTCTATGTTCATATATTCTTTTTTTCAAATACCTTCCGGTCTGACCCACATAATTTTGTAAAAAAATGTTTGTGATTGTGTTTTCGCTCTTAAATGCTACTTTTGTATTGTTAGTTGGCTCTAGATATTTCACTAATAAGAAAAGAAGATGGGCGTATTATTACAAATTGGTTTCATATACCAACTTTCTCCGAAAGATATTTGAATTACTTTTCTAACCATCCTTTCAAACAGAAAATCAATATTATAAAGAATTTGAAACATAGGGCTCAAATGTTGTCACATGATGTTTTTAAAGAACAAAACAAAATAAATATCCAAAAATATCAATAATAATTATCCAAAACACATGATAAACAAAATTTTGAATGACAATACTAATAATAGTAACAATAACATAAATAATATTACTAATGACAACACAAAATATTTTAAAATTCCATATGTAAAAGGACTTTCGGAAAAACTAGAGCCAATTTTATCAACTAACAATACAAAAGTAGCATTTGAGCGAAAACACAATCAAAAATTTTTTTTTTAAATTCAAAAACGCCGAATGAACTAAAATCGAATATAATATATGGAATACCATGCGGCACATGTAATAAAGTTTATGTAGGTCAGACCGGAAGGTATTTGAAAAAATGAATATATGAACATAGAAATGATGTTAGTGCTAACAATTTGCAAAGGAATAAGGTAAATGAGACAGCATTGGTGGCACATACAAAAACAGGACATCATTTTTCATTTGACGAATTCAAATTTATTGGACAACAAAACAATTACAAAAAACGATTGTTACATGAAATGATTGCTATAAAAAAGAGTAATTCAGTCAACAAACGAGCAGACATTGACAATTTAAATACGGCGTATTTTAATTTAATATCTTAAACTCTGTATACTAGACTTAGAAGATACACTTACATGACAAATACCTAATATATAAAAAAACACATGTTATATACATACGCTTTTAATGTTAGTTTTATTAATGCTTCCCTGTACAAAAGTATTTTAGCAAGTTTTACAATTTTTAGTGTCTTTTTAAAAAAAAAGTTAGATATTTTATTTATGTGTAGTTTTTAAGCTAATTAGAATTGTACGGGTAGATATCCGATGCACGTCTGTGTGACAGTACGTTGTACCTTATTATTCATAGAGAGTATCAATGTTTCATTCATATTTATTTTTACCAACGACAATTAAAAGCTAATTCAATTGTAAGTATGAAATATGAAAATGTAATCCTGATTTCTTATTTTAATCTGTGTTTGGTATTATGTTTGTTTTATTATCTACATTGCGTGTTTGTCATATTTTAGAGTCCTGAGGATGCAAATAAATTTTGCGAAACGTCGACTAAGTGAAAATTAGTTTTTTTTTGGAAACAATTGACCTCATCCCACTAGTCAACTACAGTAAATTGATTCATAGACAGAGGTCTAAATGCCGGGGATTGAGCTATTTCTTGAAAGATGTACAATGTGTAGGCACCATTTTATGGTCGCCACACTGAATTTAAAAAAAATCGTAAACAGCCAGTTTTCATTCGAAAGTTCTTGAGCATACGAACATTTTGAGAACTTAAAAACGTTTTTCCGCGGCGTTTATTTTTTGGCAGTTCACTGTCCCGATTGACACGAAATATCCCATAAATATTTTAATTTCCTTAGACATGTATCCACAATATTCTGTAACCATATGTAATCAGCAGTGGCGGTGCGTGATATTTCAGTTAGCCATATCTTGAAAACGACGCATGGGACCCACTTCACTTTTTAGGTGATGACTATACACCTCTTACAGAAAGGATTTATAGTGAAAAAATCGTCAGCAAAGTTTGCGAAAAAATTTTCAAAAACACTGGAGCACTCCCTGGGTTCTCAGTAACGCTCTGTGGGATATTTGCAGTATATTTTTTTTTCATAATCTAGAAACAAATATAAGGAGACGTTTTTCGATTTGTTGCAAAATATATTTTTTTAAAAAAGTTATGGCCATTTTAATTTTAATTTTATAGGAACATTTTGTTTCCCAAAACTGGTAATCAGTAATCACACCGTTTTGTATGGATGTACACAAAGATGCATAAGAGAGCGCATATACAAAATTGACTGGCTAGTTGGCTCCCACCAGTGCCATTAAACTGATAGACACAAGGGCGTATCCAGTATGGCTACAACGCGTCCAGGGCGTCCAATGCAGATTAAACAAAAAACCAAAATAAAAAGGTCATTGATCGTTTGATTGATTGATGAAAAAAAATCGCCCCCTCCCCTGGCTACGCCCTTGGATACACACACATTCTACAATTAAAGCAGGATAGGACTCTAAGTACATATTTACATGTCAATGTTTGTAAACGACTTTTTTATAGAAAATTTTATTACACAGAAGCGATTTTTTTTTTAAATTACTTATTCATTTTTCATTCTTTCTTATATGGGGTGTCTCATAATTATGTTAAAACTTTTAAAGGGTGTATTCTACAGGTTATTTAAAAGGGAGTCTTTCATATAAACTTTTAGATTAGCCCTTCCCGCAGACTTACTTATTCGTACATTCATGGCTAGCCAAAATTAAGTTTATAATATTTTACGCATGTCATAACTTTTTAATGTTTAACACTACGAAAATATGCAGGATATACAGATTTTTTCGAATATCCGACGATTATCAAGGAAAAAAAAATAACTTGTTTTTTGTCCTGTTTAAACTGTGAATATGAATTAGTAAAACGCTATTTATTTTCTTGTGATGTTGCAAAATTGCAAAATTAATAAAATGAATAACGCGTTTGAACTACACATAACTTACTAACTAACATTGGATAAATGCTAAATACTTTGTAAAGTGTAATTATAGGAACTATTAAAGTGGCACATGTCTGGCATTTTTACGAATTCGTATTTAGAGTTTAAAAAGGATTATCAAGGAAAAACATTAAATCGAGTTTAATGTTTTTCCTTGATAACCGTTGCATATCCGAAAAAATAGAACAAGTAAAAATGTTTTCAAAAGGAACTGTGCTATACCTTGCACATTTTTGTAGTGCTAAAAATCAACCCACAAAAAAGACACAACAATTAATAGGGGTTGCTTATTTCAACCCCATGTGGAGGCAGAGGGAAAATATAAATTATATTCCAAGACCTTCTGTTAGTAAAAGACACACCAAGTTGGCTCGTCTTGTATGTACGAATAACTTTGGGGGAGGGTTCTAATCGAAAATGTTTATAAAAAAGACCTTTCCTTTAAAATCACCTGTACAAACTACTCGTCAAAATTAGCGTAACACTTTTTAAATTAGTGCTATTTGCATTCTATTTATAAATAAATAAATAAATAAATAAATAATGTATTGGTGTTATACACTTAGTAGTGTTTACACAGGTCAAATTGTAGAATTTTATAAATAAAAATAACAAGAATACAAAATAAAATACAAATAACACAAAGTACAAAATAAAAATATATACAAAACGAATATCAATACTAGTCAAAATGAAAGTTTTAGAATTATCGTAGATTACTAAAATCCAAAAGAAAGAAATCATTAATTTCATATAGAGGGTTTTCTGTTGGAATTTTTTTAAAGAATTGCTTGTACTGGTCAAAATTTAAGTTTCTGATCTCACTGGGTAGTATATTAAAAAGTTTTACCGAATAATAATTTGATCCATTTCTGGTTTTTGTTAGGCGTAGGTATTCCACATCAATGTTATTTCTGTTTCGGGTTAGATGTTCACGATCATCTTTAAGATTTCATTCAACTGTTTCAAGGTGTCTAGTTAAATTGAAAAGACCGATATCACTAAATGATCTAAATTGTATTTTCTTAGGTGTTTTTTTTCTAACAGATGTGTGTCGATTGTACCCACCTTCAATGATTCTGGAATAAAATTCAGGAAAATGTTGTCTAAACAACTTGAGCCCCTAGTTGGACATTCGAATAAAGGGTCGAAGCCAAAGGACCTGAAGATATTTAAGAGAGTCAGTTTATCTTTGCTATCGGTTGTAAAATTGATATTAAAGTCTCCAGTAACAATCGTTTTTATATTTTTATTAAAAGTTAACGTATTTAACGCTAGAGAAATTTTTTCGAAAAATATGTCTACATCGCCGTTTGTTGGCGATCTATAGATAGTTAGGATTTGAAGGTCATTGCACAATATCGCCGTTATCTCAAAATGCATCTCCACGGACAGTTTATTTATTTGTAACTTAGCTTGAACATTATACTTGTCTGAAATAAATATGGCAACCCCCCCCCCGTGACCTCTTAGAGATCTAGAAAATTCGCCGCCTAGAAAGTAACCAGGAATATTCATATAATGAATTTCACTATCTATCATCCAGTGTTCGTTAATACAAAGTACATCAAATAAGAATCTAAGAATTATTCTAAGAATAATTCGTTCATTTTGCTTCGCATCGACTGTATGTTTAGGTGTAACAATGAAAACTTTTTATTCATATTTTTACATTGTGTTTAAATCCGATTCAGTATATAACATTTCTAATTTTTCTGCACTGTTTAAATTAACAATGTTAGGTCGGATAGGCGTAGTTATAAAAAAAATTTTGATGCTTTATCACCCCTGTCTTCACTTAATAGGTTGATGGTTCCAGTTTTCTTACTTTCCGTTCTGGCGCTGTCCATAATATTAACAAATATTAAATTTTTTGTCAAAGAAGATTTACTTTTAATAATATTTAATATTGTATCACAGAATAAAGATGCATTTAAATTATTGTAGTATGAGTCGCTGACATCTATATACCGACATTCTCCTTCCATCTGGCTATTAAATTTATATAAGAACTCATTAAGTCTCGTATCATATTTAAAAATATACTTATTCCTGAAATTGTTAGGAGAATACGGTGTGGACAAGAATAATACATTTGTATGAGAACATTCCTTCAGTGTGTTGCAGATAAGTCGAAAGGCTGGGATTGTCTTTCTAGAAAAGTAATTTGAACCACCCATAACTATTATGTAATCACTTAAGGAGAAGTTTTTAATTTTGAGTTAGAGACTTTTAGAGCGGTTTTTAATTTTCGGTAGCCTATAGGGTTGGTTTTAATGCTCCGAACTCACTACGCTGTGACTTAAACGGTTCGCCGTCCACATCCCTTGTCAAAATTTGAATTTCCAAGATTTTGACGGTAATTTCAGAGACATACAGGATCGTCTAAGAAGGATGCTGTCGGATAAAATCTCCATACCGGCACACATTAATACCTCCTCAATAAATTGTGTGTATTTGGTCGCTGTTCCATCTCTTCGAACTCCTTCCAGACCCCCAAAGCGACCCCTTTGCAATTACGCAAGATTTTGCATGGTTTGACCTCTGTTGGGCGAATACATTAATCCTAATGCTGCCTAATAAATTGGTGTGGAGTGCCCTAACTCACTTCCTCCTCAATCCTCCAGGCCAGAGCTACACCGACCCCCCACTCACCTCCTCTGGTTCCGCCCCTGTAGAAGGCTGCGTGGAATGTCGTTTTGTCTCATGTTCATGTCATAGCATTACTTGAAGGCTCTCGAAGTTGGCGGAACACACTGCGGACGGCCGATTGAGGGCCAAAAGTGATATTCCAACTCCAACCCACGTCACGCCCTGAAAATTGTTGCCGCCCTAAGGGGTTGTAAGCAGGTCCTGATGCGTGGGGTGACTCAGAAAGCCTCCTGAGGATGCAAGAACTCTCTTTGGCACACCCCGAGTTGTCCGTCTCCTTCAAATCCAGCATCCGTCTTAGTCCATCCTATATGTCTGAAATTGTCACGCAATTCAAATTTCAACATGGGGTTGATTCAACATGGGGTGTGAACGACAAAGCGTTTAAGTCATAACGTAGCGTATTCGGGGCATTCAAACCAACCCTATAGGCTACCGAAAATTAAAAACCGCAAGTCTCTAACTCGAATAGAACGCAAATGGCGCTAATCTAAAATGTGTTACGTTAATTTTGACGAGCAGTTTATTTTGTAACGTAAGTTTATATACTGTTACACGAAGGTAAACCTTTAGTTTTGTTTGTGTAAGGAAAAAATAATTTCTGAAGTTATGGTTGTCTAGTCACAAATGTTGATATATTCTTTTAGTTACATAAATAAAAAAAAACTAATGCGTAATTTATAAAATGTAAGTCACGTTAACCTTATTTATACGAGTGTATTCACTGTTGTGCCGAGGAAAATAAATTTCGAAATTCAATGACCATACTAGTACATAAAACCTGTAATAATTTATAGTATTTCTGATCCGATCGAACACCCTCTGGCAGGTATCTTTTGTTTAGCGGCTGCTAAAATCTAACAATATATATTTCTGAATAATTTTTGGACTGTGACACTGACCTCGGTCGATTAAAAACCTTAAGACCAAACCACAAAAAACAAAATAATTAATTTAACTTATCATCGAATGCCGAATCACATTTTTATTTCAAAACAAGGATTCCGGTAATCATTTCGGTATGCGATAGCGTCTGTAATTAATTAAAATCGTAAGAACAGATCGGGATAACATGAGTAAAAATTATTTTCGTTCCTGACCTTTGGTTCTACAGATAGCTTTGAATGTTATTTTATGAATATAAAAACGAATACATTTTTAAAACCCCAAATGCAAAATGTCAGATTTAATATATTTTTTTATTAAATAGCGTCAACAGTGGTTATTATATTATAGTTAGATATATGTATTATACACTATTGGACATCAAAGAGCGAACTTTGTTGGATACACCGGAATACATCTAGTTCCATTTACATGTAAAAACACCATAACTCTCCTGGTCAAGACACAAGCAGATACGCTCGTTCTTTATTAATCGCCGTCAGATATGAATCGTCGTCATTGATGAGATTTAATAAGATCGAAATTCTAGTCTGTTATTTCTGATGGCGACTGACAATTATCGGGGAATCATCCCTTTATGAGCTTTTAACGGATATACCGTTACCGTGTGCTCGGGAAATACATTGGTGGTTGAAGCAGCCAACTTTGTTGAACCTGTAGGGTCTATTGTTATTTAATAGGTAGGGTCTAATTTTAGTTGAATTATGTACGTGGTAGGTACGAATCTACTTATTTATGTAAATTTCTGTAAAACCCTAATTCTCACGTTTCGGCATTTACTGTTTGTATATTTATGTAAATACGTGGTACAGCCTATTTGATTTCTGTTAAAAACACCCGCATAATAGTTTGGTTTTCCCAAACTGATCTGCGGTTGGGATTTCCCCTAATTCAGTTTACAACTGTTTATTGGAGCCTGGTTTCGGGGAACCTACCTGGTCTGCGGCTGATTGTTAGTTTAGCGATTTTACGTTCAGTTTTGAACAGAGTCTTGATAGTTCATCTTTACCGTTCACCGGCTCTACACCGGAGTCTATCCGCGCGATTTACCGGACTTCTCCGGTTTTTCATATCTTGTAAATATGTAAATAAATCACTGTACATATAGCCGACTAAAGTGCTTTACTTACCACACCACCCATCGCCATAAAGTGGTGACCCCGTAAAAAATTCGCGAAAAGTGCGTGGTATTTTGTATACAGTGAAAATAAGTGCCGGAAAGATGGTGAACGAACACGAACAATTAACCGCAGGTAACTCTAACCGCGTCGCGCTTAAACTCCCGCCGTGGATACCCAGTGATCCGGACTTGTGGTTGACACTGGTAGACAGAACTTTTGATCTGGCTAAAATTACGTGCGAAGAGACTAAATTCAGTTATGTCGCGACGGCCTTGGACCAATCGGTGATTATGGAAGTGCGCGATATTGTGATGAACCCTCCAGCCAGTGAACCTTACAAGGCGCTCACAAAGGCCCTGGTGAATAGACTAAGTGTGTCCCAGGAACTAAAGACCAGGAGACTTCTCGAGAAAGAAGAAATGGGCGATTCCAAGCCCTCGCAATTTCTCCGACGACTGAGAGCGTTAGCTGGTGCAGCGGTGTCGGACGATCTTCTGCGGACGCTGTGGTCGGGACGCCTACCTCAGAGCGTGCAGGCGATTATCGCCTCCCAGAAGGATTCCAAGCTCGACGACGTGGCGGAGCTCGCCGACGCCGTGATGGCGTCGATAACACCGAAGGCTTCTGTGTTCGAGACATCATCCCGTGCTGATGATGACAGGTATGCTCGTTTAGAGACGCAGATTTCGGCATTGACCGCGGAGATGTCAAAGGTCCGCTCGTTGTTTGACCGCGAAGCTCGTGTACGTCCGCGTTCCAGTCCGCGTTTCCGTCCACGGTTCCGGTCGCAAAACCGCGGCGAAAAAGACGATGACAACATGTGCTGGTATTATCGCAAGTACGCCGCGAAAGCTCACAGATGCCAGGAACCATGCTCATACAGTGCCGCGAAATCGGGAAACGAAACGGGCAGTCATTAACGGCGGCAGGCGACAGTTGCCCTACGTCACGCCGATTGTTTATTACGGACACTTACACGAAGGTGCGTTTTTTAATCGACACGGGTGCGGACTTGTGTGTTTATCCGCGCGATCACGTCCCCGAGCTGCGGGAGAAGTCGTCGTACGTACTTACCACGGCAAATGGGACTCCAATTTACACTTACGGCACTCGGTTCATGTGTATTAATTTCGGCCTACGTCGCGATTTTGTATGGAGGTTTGTCATCGCCGACGTTGCGAAACCTATCATCGACGTCGACTTTCTCGCACATTACGGCCTCCTAGTGGACGTTGGGAACGGGAGACTCTTGGACCAAACCACTCAGCTGACGTCCAAGGGCGAAGTCGTTGAGTACTCCGTGGACTCCATCAGGACAGTGACTGGGCCGTCAGTTTTTCACAATCTCCTGCAGAAGTTCCCGCAAATAACCCGCCCCCGAGGTGCCGCCTGCGTGGCGAAACACCAGACGAAACACCACATTTCCACGACACCTGGACGTCCGGTGGCAGAGAAGCCGAGGCGTCTTGCTCCAGACCGTCTGCAAGCAGCCAAGAAGGAGTTCGACGCCATGGTGAAGCTCGGAATAGCCCGACCCTCCAAGAGCAGCTGGGCAAGCCCATTGCACTTGGTTCCAAAAAGTGGCGACGAATGGAGACCATTATGCTCGTGGATTATCGTCGGCTCAACGCCAGAACTTGCCCAGACCAATATCCTCTCCGACATATCCAGGATTTCACCCAAAGTCTCCATGACAAGGGAATATTTTCCACGATAGACCTTGTCCGGGCATTTAATCAGATACCTGTGGCGGAAGAAGATATACCCAAAACAGCCATCTCCAACACCTTTCGGGCTGTTTGAATTTCCGTTTATGACTTTCGGTTTAAGAAATGCGGCGCAGGAGTTTCAAAGATTTATTGATGAGGTGCTCAACGGGTTGGATTTCGCCTACGCGTATATAGATGACATCCACATCGCGTCATCGTCTACTGAAGAGCATCTTCGTCACCTGCAGGTCATTTTCGAAAGGTTGCAGCGCTACGGAATCGTCATAAACCCCGAGAAGTGTGTGTTTGGCCAGAACCAGGTCAAATTTCTTGGTTATTTGGTTACTCCTGAAGGAACTCGCCCGCTCGACGACAAGGTGGAGGCAATCCGAAAATTCCCAGAGCCAACCAATGCCAAATCCCTCAGGCAGTACCTTGGCGCTTTGAACTTCTACCGTCGTTTCCTGCCGAAAGCTGCAGAACTGCAGGCACCGCTGAATGAGCTCCTTAAAGGCAACCTAAAAGGAAAATCGGAGATCGACTGGATTCCTGCAGGGAGGGAGGCTTTCGTTGCTTCGAAAGAGAGTTTGGCACAAGCAGCTCTCCTTGCACACCCTAAACTCGACGCCCCGCTGGCAATCGTCACCGACGCGTCGGATTATGCTGTTGGTGCGGTTCTTCAGCAGTTTGTAAATAGTGACTGGCAACCGTTAGGGTATTTTTCTAAAAAACTAAGTAGTGCGGAGTGTAAATATTCGGCTTACGATCGTGAACTTTTTGCTGTGTACGAAGCGGTCAAGTACTTTAAGTTTATGGTTGAAGGTCGACACTTCTCCATATTCACGGACCACAAACCGATAACGTTCGCGTTCGCGAAAAAATCGACACAGTGCACCCCGCGACAGTTCCGATATTTGGACTTTATTAGCCAGTTTACAACGGACATCCGTCACATTTCTGGCAGAGACAATATAGTTGCCGATGAAAATCGCGGCAGTTTCCACTACCCTGGACTATGAAGCTTTAGCCACATCCCAACAGTCGGACCCTGAGGCGCAAGAGTTTTTGAGGAAGGAAACAGGACTTTCCCTAAAACAGATACCTATCCCCGGTTCGTCAATCCACCTTCTGTGCGACGTGTCTACAGCTACTGCAAAACCGTTTCTAACGCCCCCGTTCAGGAAAGCGGCGTTCGACAGCATCCATCGTCTGTCCCATCCGGGGGTTCGAGCGACGGTGAAGGCGGTAGCAAAACGTTTTGTGTGACCATCAATGAATGCCGACTGCAGAAGATGGGCGCAATGTTGTGTGGAGTGCCAACGGTCAAAAATCTCCAGACATGTGAACACACCCGTCGGTTCCTTCGTCTCGCCCTCCAGACGGTTCGAGCACGTCCATATGGATATTGTGGTTATGCCACTCTCCCAAGGATTTCGCTATTGCTTAACCTGTATCGATAGGTTTACCAGGTGGCCGGAAGTAATACCCTTGGAGAACCAAGAAGCCGAGACAGTGGCCCGCGCGTTTTATTCAACCTGGATTTCTCGCTTCGGAACACCCCTGCGAATCACAACAGACGGTTCACACGGATGACAGTTCGAGTCCAACCTGTTCAAGCATCTGAACATCTTGACTGGTACGTCTCACCTTCGTACTTCTGCGTACCACCCTGCGGCGAACGGCATGATCGAACGTCTACACCGGCAATTAAAAGCGGCGATCAAATTTCACAACTCAGGCAGCTGGGTTGACAACCTACCAACTGTTCTGTTAGGCATCCGTTCGGCGTGGAGAGAAGACCTCCAAGCAACGTCTGCGGAGATGGTTTATGGAGAACCTCTTCGCCTTCCAGGAGAATTCTTCGTGCCAAGAGAACACCAAGACGACGAAGCAAGCTGGAGTGGTGCTACTTTTGTCACCGACTTGCGGAAAGGTTTCCAAGATCTCCAGCCAGCCCCAGTCAAACGTCACGGTAACAAGAAAGTCTTCATATTCAAAGACCTCACCATCACTCCCCAGGTATTCGTTCGAAACGATGCACCCAGAGCCCCGTTACAGCAACCCTACGAAGGTCCCTTCCCGGTGGTGCAGCGCGGCGACAAAACGTTCCTAGTACGGATACATGGCCGGGAGAAACATATTTCAATGGACAGGTTGAAGCCGGCCTATCTCATTAACGATCAGGTCGACCCACAGGACGTGGGTCTGGGCGTGACCCTGAGGACGACCCGGTGATCATCCCCCAACGGGAAGAAACAGTAGCTCCTCGCCGGGAACCAGAACCAACGCCTGCAGCACCAGGTCCAGTACGCACGCGATCCGGCAGACATGTACGCTTTCCGGACCATTACCAAGCCGGTTCCTTTTGAGTGTAGTGAATTTGTCTCTGTGCTTGTTCGCGACTTTTCGTGTCGAATTTTCTTTTTTTTTTTTTTGCACGAACTCCGTTACTAGAAGGGGGGTGCTGTAGGGTCTATTGTTATTTAATAGGTAGGGTCTAATTTTAGTTGAATTATGTACGTGGTAGGTACGAATCTACTTATTTATGTAAATTTCTGTAAAACCCTAATTCTCACGTTTAGGCATTTACTGTTTGTATATTTATGTAAATACGTGGTACAGCCTATTTGATTTCTGTTAAAAACACCCGCATAATAGTTTGGTTTTCCCAAACTGATCTGCGGTTGGGATTTCCCCTAATTCAGTTTACAACTGTTTATTGGAGCCTGGTTTCGGGGAACCTACCTGGTCTGCGGCTGATTGTTAGTTTAGGGATTTTACGTTCAGTTTTGAACAGAGTCTCGATAGTTCATCTTTACCGTTCACCGGCTCTACACCGGAGTCTATCCGCGCGATTTACCGGACTTCTCCGGTTTTTCATATCTTGTAAATATGTAAATAAAACACTGTACATATAGCCGACTAAAGTGCTTTACTGACCACACCACCCATCGCCATAAACCCATCAGAATACGTCTAGTCCCATTATTTACACATACTAGAGAGCGATACCTCCTAGTTACCTAATACTTATTTGTAATTTTCACACTGTGATCTAATAATTATCTAATTAGGCGGCTCGTAACTTTTTTTTTTTTTGGGGAGGCAAACATATTTTGTAAATTTTTTTGTTTTTTACTTTGACTTTGTTCAAGCATCTTCTCCACGACTTGAAAATAATACACACGGCCAACACAATAACTTATTTAAAGTTAAAGAACCACTTGGCCATTTGCATTTTTCATACCACGTATTGACAAAACTACGAGCCGGCTTATCCTGATTAATTAATGTTTTACTTAGATATGGCAGTGGTACTCTTAAATATTTAACAAATAATTTATCCTCATAAGACAGGCGACTAAATTTTTACTTTATATGATACTCAACAGTTCGAATATTTACTTGAGTGTCATGACAACTCGTATTGCTATTTTTATGAAACAAACTGAGTTACCTCCATTATAATTTTGTATAAATTAAATAAAACGTTCAAATAATGACTTACGTAAATAATATGGAACACTTTCAATAATTATCACCCTCCTATACCACTCAAAACACTAAAAAAAACCCGTCAAGAATAACGGCACTTTCCAACGAAAATTTCCATAACACAGACCAATAAAAGATATAAAATTTTGTTGGTTAGGTTGATAGGTTCATGAAATCGAATAACTCGTTTCCTACGCTGTCACGTGTGAGAGGTGGGAGGTGGGCGTGTTGTCTCCGCTGCAGTTTTTTAAATGACCTTTAATGCTACTGGAGATAAGGGTAAAATTTGTAAGCAATGCACATATAAATATACAGTGAGGTCCATAAGTAACGGATAAATTTATTATCTACGTAATTTACAATTTATGAGTAAAATCCTGAAACACGCCAATTTTTAATTCTAGAATGACATTTTTTGAGCATAAATTTATACCTCCCCCTCCAACCCCTTGGAGTGACACTAATACCCCTTTAAAATTCTTAAATGGAACGAAAGTGCGTCTGATAGCTCATTTGAAAGGGTTCTTAATTATCTATTCAGCAATATAAGGTTTTTTGAATTTTGTATATTTTTCATCAAGAAGATTAAATTTGATAATTTCAAAATTATTATTATTATTATGAAATGTATACAATCAAGTGCCTATGTACCAAATATCTGTCAAATCTGGCGTTTTTAGTTAATTTTGTGTCAACATTCAACTTAAATGTATCGGTTTCCCTGATACTCTGCGCAAATATCCAACAAAAAGAAAGAAGTAAAAAGGGTTTCTTTTTACATATCAGAAAAAATATACATTTAAATTTCTTTATTTGCTACATCTGTGAAAACTTATTATTATATTATGTTATATAAATATATATATATATATATATATATATATATATATATATATATATATATATATATAATATATATATATATATATATATTATATTATATTTTAACAATGAGTCTTTCGGAAACCCAAAGAATTGAAATTTTGATATTATTAGGATGTGGTGATAAAACAAGAACGCAGAAGCAGGTATGAGAAATATTCAATACTAAGTATCCTGACCGCCGAATTTCCCTGTCTAAGGTTAGTAGGATAGAAAAAAAATTTCGTGAATTTGGAAATAATAATAATAATAAAATAATACACTCACCCTATAATTACTCCGAAGAGTAACCCCTTAAGTCCTCTCAGGGATCTGTGCGGGAAGGAGTGGCTATTATTATTATTTGCCATGACACACTGGGAGCGACTTAAGATTATTTCGGTAACGCATTTGCTTTACAGTTCTGAGGAAATCCAGAAAACTCAGAACATTACCAAATCTAGGGCATGTGCGGTTGGATTGGCATATATGCATCCACACCTATACTAGTGTATTAGTGGTTGCATATCAAGTCCTGACAGAGAAAACGAGACAATTAAAAATCCTCTTCCCCCGCCGGGACTCGAACAACGCTCACAGAGGTATGTAACCAATGTAACATGAAACGTCACATGTATTCCTAAATCTGGTAGGAAACGCATTTTATACGATGAACAAACATTGGATATATTGTTAGATATTCAAGATAATCCACATAAACCTACAAGACAAGTTGCCGCCTATAATGATGTTAGTAAAACGTCCGTAAAACGAAAAATACCGCCCATATAAAATTTATTTGGTTCAAGAACTTAACGACGATGACCCTGATCGCCGATTGGAATTTTGCGAAATCATGGCAAATAGATGCCAAGATAATAATAATAATAATAATAATAATAATAGCGTCTTTATTGTTCCAGTGTTATACAAATAACAATAAGTGCTTATAGTATTTATAAATAAAAAAAAATATCTCTGGAGACAAAGGGCGAAGTTCAACTGATAGTTAACACATAGGTAACCATCACTTGCTCTTCCACTTAACCCCTACATAACTATATATAATACTAAGAATTGTTGTAGGAGTAATAATTATTTAAAAATAATAATCAAATTAGATAATCAACTCAACCTAAATAAATATTTTACTGATGGGGAATGGCTTAAATTAATAAAAAAGCAGAAAATGATATGAGTAAATATTTTGACAATAGGTAATAATTCAGAGTAATTTTTATTGTGAATCAAATAATATTTGTTTGTACATTATTCCAAATTTATATAATTTAGCTGTTTTAACGTTTTGGGGGATATTGTTATAAATATGACAAATTTGATAGCTGAAACTACGTCTAAAATTTTCGTACCTGAAGGTAGGCGGTGATAATATACTTTTAAATCTTATATTTAAATTATGAATATCTGTCCTAAAAGTAATTTTTCTATATAAATATGCAGGACGTTTATTCAGGATAATTTTATGAAATAGTATGGTTGCATGAAGGATTCGCCTATTATACATATTCAACCCTACCGACATCTTTAAGCTTATGAGAAATTCGTTGTAGTCTGCGTATGCCATATATAAATCTTAAACAAGAATTTTGTACTTTTTGTATTTTTTGCTTATATACATTTGTTATACAGGGCCCATATAGAACATCTGCATAATTAAAGTGCGATAAAACCAGTGTTTCACATAACATTTTTTTAAACGATGTAGTAAATAGATGTCTGTTACCATATAGAAACCTTAATGAAGAATATGCACGTTGTATTAATTTGTCAATATGTTTTTCAAATTTTAAGTCCACGTCCAACAATACACCCAAATTTCTAGCAAAATCCACGGTTGTTAAGAGTTCTGGACCTATTTTTTATATCCATTTTAGTATTTATTGCTAAGCGATTCTGTTTAGATCCGAACAACATAACGTTAGGACTTATTTGAGTTGATACATAGACAATGATCAGAAGCTGCTTTGACAAAATTATTTAAATCAGTATTTACTTGTACCCCTGCATTTTTTACGTCATCTGTGAGAAAACTAAAATAGATTTGCGTGTCGTCTGCGTAGAGATGAATATTACAGCTAACAAGAGCGTTCACTAAATTAGAAGTATATATGGAAAACAATAACGGTCCTAATATTGACCCCTGTGGAACTCCGGAATTTAGTTGCAGATATGTAGATGATGCGCCATTAATGTATACCTTCTGCTTTCTCTGATGTAAGTATGACTCTATTAGATGTACTGCATTTCGCGAGAGACCATTATAGTGTAAAATATTCAACAGTAGATTGTGATGAACTGTATCGAATGCCCTTGTGAAGTCTAATAAAATTAAAACAGTGCATTGTCCTTTATCAAGTGCCCGTAGAACATCATCTATTACATGAAGAAGAGCAGTAACACAACCAAAACCTTTACGAAATCCCGACTGAGTTGTTGGTAATAATGAGTAATAATCAAAGTGTTCCTTCAGTTGCACTTCAATAGCTCTTTCTAAAATTTTAGATAAAAACGGTAAAACACTTATAGCACGTAGGTCTTTGTATTCCGAAGGATTATTTTTCTTAGGAATGGGTGTTACTATTGCCTTCTTCCATGATTCAGGATAAACATTATTAATAAGGCAAAAATTTATTATATGTGTTATATAGGGTATTATATGCGGACAACACAGTTTTATTAATCTTAGATTCAAGCCATCACAAGCAGTTGAGTTAGTTTTGATGCGACAAATTGTTTGATATACAAAAAAAGCATTGACTTCCTTGAACTCAAAATTTGTGTTAATTTTTATTAATTTTAGATAATTTAGATAATTTAGATAATTTAGATAATCCTTTATTTATAAAAAAACATTATTTTTTCTGATGAAGCAACATTCGTCTTAAATGGAACAGTCAACAAACAGAACTGTAGATACTGGAGTACAGAAAATCCACATTGGACATCATGGGATTGAGTATTGGCGTCCATCACGCCAATACTCAATATCCTGAGAAGGTGAACGTTTGGGCTGGAATTATAAATTCTCAAATTATCGGACCATATTTCTTTGATGGCATATTAACTGGCGCGAGTTACTTAGATTTCTTGCAAAATTGCTTTGTTCCAGAGTTAAGACTACTTTTCCCAGATGATGACAACCCCAATGAAATTGATAGAATGATTTGGTTTCAGCAGGACGGAGCTACACCACATTTTTCATTGGAAGTAAGAGCCTATCTGAATCAAGTTTCTCCCAATAAATGGATCAGTAGACGCGGTGAAATTAAGTGGCCTGCTCGTTCTCCCGATTTGACCCCGCTTGACTATTTTTTATGGGGTTACTTAAAATCGAAAGTCTACTTTTACAGACCAAATAATGTAGAAGATTTAAGAGACAGAATAAGGCAAGAAATTAATCAAATCACCCTGGAAACAATACAAAATGTTTTAGAAGAATTTCAGCAACGCCTCTATTATTATCAAGAAGCAACGGGCGTCCAGTTTGAAAATTTGATTTAAACTATTGTTCTGTTCTGTTTCATGTTCTTTTCTTTACTTAGTAACCTTAAAAATGTAATATTTTTCAATAAAAAAAAATATAGAAATTAAAAAAAAATCTTATGTTGCTGGATGGAGAATTAAAAACCCTCTCAAATGAGTTATCACACGCACCCTCGTTCCGTTTAAAAATGTTAAAGGGGTAGCTGTCACTCCAAGGGGGTTGGAGGGGGAGGTATAAAATTATGCTCAAAAAATGTCATTCTAGAATTTAAAATTGACGTGTTTCAAGATTTTACTCATAAATTGTAAATTACGTAGATAATGAATGTATCCGTTATTTATGGACCTCACTGTATAAATACATATGTGAAAACATTGGCATCGGAGGCTTGCCATCACGGCGATAGACTAGGCGCTGGGTCGTTTATGAGGGCTATTATGTTGCAAATAATAGTGCAGGAACTCATTTGACATGTGTATGTTTATTAATATTTTTATTTTTAGAAATTAATTTTTTACCCGATATATGAATTTAAAAATTAAAGCTAAATAAAGTATTATAGGTAGTATATTAAATCTTAATTTTATTAAATAAAATTAAAGTATAGTAGGTTTATAAAAAAAAACTATTTGTAATTTTCACAAGGGAGGCACTGTCTCCTCTGCCTCCCCTGACGAGCCGCCACTGTTTAGATCCTATTATGAGATATTTAGACACATCTCATAATAGGATCTAAAGCGTGGAAAATAATAGTTTCTGAAAAAAAATGTCATGTTTATTTTCAGTTCTCATAAATTAAATGTGATTTTTTTCACCTAGAAATAATAGTTGCCACCATAAGAATTTTAATACCAACTTAACGATCTTAATATAATCTTCCATTCTGATTTAATAATGAAAATATATGTATGTTTTTATGTTGTTGCTTTGGAATTTTTTGGACGCTGGATCTCAACAAAAGTGCAACATGAGACTAAGGTATGTTTAGATAACTCTACTTATTATGGCTTTTATATTCACTGATCATTTATGCTACCATTTTTGTAAATACCCTGTGTATTAAAATTCAATTTGCTGAAATGCAAGAACGTGAAGCAAAATCAATATTATCAGGTCCGATCAGCAACATTAATTACACAGGTCTACAAAATAAAAAAAAGTTCTGTCTTTGCAGTCAGACCCATCATTTCCTATGTATTTTGATGCACTGAAACCAAATTTGGCAAAAAAATTTTTCTACTGCATCAGTTTTTTTCTACACCCCCATATAACCCTCATAAATTCTAATAGAGGAAATTTTTCGAAAAAATTTCTTTAACTGTTTTTTTATGACCTTTATTTTGGTTTTTTGGGTCGTTGATCACGAATCTGAAGTCAAGAATAAATTTCGACTTAATGACAGCTGTCAAATTTCACTAAAAAGTAAAAAATTGATATTAAATGTGTGAAAGAGCTACTTAGATCTTTTTTATTTATATCTATTTTGTTCTTTTTCATGTTTTGGTTTTTGTAACTGTTATACCGGGTGGACCATTTTAACCTTTAATTGGAAATAACTCGGCCGGTAAGCGAAAAAAATAAAAAAAGTTGTATACAGAAGTTGTTGGGCAAGGAGGGGAAGTACGACCGTAACCTTTTTGACCTCGACGTTGACCTTGAGGGTTATTTGAAGGTCAAAACAACTTTTTCAAATGGAAACAACTATTTTAGACCCCGGGTATGAAAAGAGCGGCAAATTTTATATCCAAAATGGTGCTTCTCAACAAGGTCATGGCAAGGTCGAATAAAAGTAAAATTTTCGAAAATTGTTAAAAAACGAAGGCTAGCTCGGGATAGAGATTGGAAACAGTAACATTATTCTGATTAAAGTTGTCAGGGTCGAATAAGGTCACTTCCTGATACCAATGACCTTGACGTTAAACATTTCAAATCTGAGGTCAAAAGTAGGATTTCACTTTGACCTTGAAATAACCTTAAAAACCGATAATTTTTACTGTTTCCAATCTCTATCCCGAGCTAGCCCTCGTTATTTAACAATTTTCCAAAATTTTTACTTTTATTCGACCTTGCCATGACCTTGTTGACAAGTGCCATTTTGGATATAAAATTTGCCACTCTTTTCAAACCCGGGGTTTAAAATAGTTGGTTCTATTTGAAAAAGTTGTTTTGACCTTCAAATAACCCTCAAGGTCAACGTCGAGGTCAAAAAGGTTACGGTCGTACTTCCCCCTCCTTGCCCAACAACTTCTGTATACAATTTTTTTATTTTTTCGCTTACCGGTCGAGTTATTTCCTATTAAAGGTTAAAATGGTCCACCCGGTATAACAGTTACAAAAACCAAAACAAGAAAAAGAACAAAATAGATATAAATAAAAAGATCTAAGTAGCTCCTTCACAAATATAACAACATCTACAACAAAATAGTAATGAGCATCCTAAAAAACGTAGGAATATGCATTTAATATCAACTTTTTACTTTTTAGTGAAATTTGACAGCTGTCATTAAGTCGAAATTTATTCTTGACTTCAGATTCGTGATTAGCGACCCAAAAAACCAAAATAAAGGTCATAAAAAATAGTTAAAGAAATTTTTTCGAAAAATTTCCTCTATTGGACTTTATGAGGGTTATATGGGGGTGTAGAAAAAAACTGATGCGGTAGAAATTTTTTTTTGTCAAATTTGGTTTCAGTGCATCAAAATACATAGGAAATGATGGGTCTGACTCCAAAGACAGGAATTTTTTTATTTTGTAGACCTGTGTTATTACTGTATACAGTGAAGGCGTAAAGTCGCGCATAAATTCAATGAAAATTAAAGGATATTTTTTTTTGAAAAACGCTCGGACATGTCAATTGAATTTTTCATTCGAAGACATTTTGACGTACCTCATTTATTTTTTTATTGACAGGTGTCAAAAATATGTCATCGATATTTTTTTTAAATGACAATATATGGCTTGTGATACATCATTTGAAACCTCTTATTTCACGCAGTACGCTCCTAAATGTATCAACCGCGACCGATCAAAAGTTAAAATTCGATAAAAAAAAAAACGAAGGAATTTATTCAAAACATCACTCAGACACGAGAGGTTCTACAGCTATTTGCTCGGTTATTAACACACTCTCAACAGTTATCCAGAATTCTAGAAATTCAGAGTGAATAATATAAAGCGCATTCTTAATTATTTAAATAAAATAATCATTTAAATTTATATTTAAACGTATTTACGGGTCGATGGATTGGGCGAAGGAGTCAATTCGAGTTTCCTCCTAGGTCGCCTAACCTAACCACCATGTATTTCTTTTTGTAGGGTTATTTAAAACACATCTTGTAAGTAAATAACCGTACTAGTTGTACATGACTTAAAATATTGAATAAGATGCGAAATTCAAAAAAATACAAGCTTAAATGATACGCAACCTGGTTGAAGAATTTGAATCGCTGGACACAGTTTGAACATTTATTAAAGACCAGATTAGGATAGGTAGTTTTAATTGTGCTATTTTTTATTTTTAAAGTTCTGTTTTTAATAAATTGGTTAAATAAAAATATTTAAGAATGCACTTTATATTATTTATTTTCAATTTCTGGAATTTCTTGAGAGTGTGTTATGTCCAATAGCCGCACAAAAAGGTGTAGGTATAATAGTAATAATTATAATTTATTATAATAGGTACACCGTGAACAGAGCTTGAAAAAAATTTTACTTTTCTTCGCCGCTCCTCTCCCAGGGGGCACGGTAATAACTAAAACAAAATGTGAATTGGGAATTGTTAAAAATTTGTGAAAACATGTATATATGTATAGTAAAAAAATAATGCATTTATTCTGACTTGGCTGATATTATTTGTGGCCCCACTGTAGGGGTGTGAGCAAGGAGGTTGTATTTTAATATGAATTAGGAATTATATTCATATGACATGTCGTTTAGGTTTTTGATATAGAGGAATTCAAATTTACAATACATTAATATACCTCTATTCTCATTTTTAATACTATGCTCATTTCACATATTGGTCATATGTGTCATATTGATTATAAAAGCCATGTTGGTCATAAAGATCATATTAGGCATCTTGGTCATAAAGGTCACATTAGGCACATTGGTGATAAAGGTCATATTGGTAATTTGAGTCATAGATTTCATAATGATTATAAAGGTCATATTAGTCATAATGGTAATAAAATCATATTGGTAATAAATGTTACATGGGTCATGAGCTTTATGACCTGTATGGCATAGGTCATAAAAGTCATAGACGGCACAAAGGCCATTTTGGTCATATTGATCATAAAGGTCATGTTGGTCAAAAATGTTGTACTGGTCATATAGGTCATATGACCTGATGAGTCATATGTACTATATGATGAGTCTCATTATGTGACTATAGATAAGTCATCAAGGTCGTACGAATCATATTGGTCATTAAGGTCGCATTAGTCATAAAGGCCAAATAGATCATAGAGGTCTATCAGGTCATAAAGGTCATACGTTTCATAGACTAAAAAAGATATCCAAATTGCAAAATACAAACTAATGTTTTAATTGTACTCTGTATACTTATACATCCACGTGTATAAATTAGTGCGTACATTTTTTATGCACTAGTGCCTAAAGTACTCTAGTATTTTTTTATATAAAATTCTGGTGTAGTAAAAATATTGTGTGAATTTGTGTGTAAAATCCACACAAACTGTCTAAAAAATATTCACAATAATGTTTTTACTGAAAATATGTTTAAAAGACTACATTCAAACTCACCTTTGTAATGTGATTAGGTATTAATCTGACATAAATGTCAAATAACTATTTAAAATGATTTAAGAAACGTCATCATTCATCACTCATAGCCGACCAGCCGACAAGTAAGAACGGTCCACATATGTCACAATAATGACATATCTCACAAAGTTACACTAAAATTGTAAAATAAATAACAGCTGCCACATGATGTAAGAGCCTTGAAAATTAAATAAGGTTATAAATTTAAAATATAATATAAATACTTTACTTACAATTTTTTTGCTCGGCCAATTTTGATGACTTTTTTTTGGATGGCTCATTATATATTATAAGTTGTGTATACTAAAAAGTGCTCAATCCTTATATTTTATAAATTCTATTGTCCTTTTCGTTACGTACTAGTATAGAAAGAAAATTTTCCTTCATCATCAACTAAATTGTTAAGAATGAATATGGTACATTTTATATCGCTGTGAACTCTCACTTGAATAATATTGGAATTGGGTGTTATGTCTGGATAATTACATACGCCCTTGACTGATAGCAGACGCACTAGTCTAAGAGCTGGCTGCGTAGTGGTACGTGTGAGTCGGTGCAGTCGAAATTATATTCACTACAGGTTCGGTTGTTATCGACATAGCGAGAATCGAGCCGCCAGAAGGCACCCTGGAAGTGTAATGCGAGGGTAGGGGGTCAAACATGTAATTTTTTCTTGTAAAGAAATTGATAAGGTGCAGTACTGAAAATTTACAGAATGATCGAAGACAGCATAAGTAAGTAGGGGAAAATCGCCAGAGGAGTGGGTGGAAGATAAAGGGCCGCCAGAAGGCGCCAAAGTTGCAAAAAATTTTGCAATATGTATTTGACTCGGTGCACTTCTGGCAATTTGTACAATTTGTATACTTATTCTTTAATACAAAATGAGGTTACGTGCAAAGCGCCAGAAGGCTAGGTGGAAGAATAAGAGAGATAATTCCGATACTAAGAGCGTCGGTGCCCCACTCGATTGATCACTTTTATTTGTATTTTCGTATTTTACATCATCAAGTGTACTTCTGGCGATTGGTCAACATAATGTGGGGTTGTTCAGTAAATTATTGGTCAACTGCCAGAAGTTAATTAGGAAGACATACATAAGTTAATATTTTTATTCATGAAAAGATATGACAACTAATGTTATTTCTATTTCTAATACCTACAATATACATTTGTAATATTACTCAAATACAAAATTACTCTGTTTCATAACCCTCATTTTCTATATTCAGTTGAAAGTAGAAATTAATAATTTAATAACATTAATAAATCATCAAAATCGAATTCAAAATTACCTTCTGAACTATCACTATCAAGGACCACGTTATTGACAGCTGGTGGTAATTGTAGTCCTTCAAACCATTTAAATTCATATTCGGATCCGTTGAATATCCATCCTGAATTTTATACTTCTAGTTCGTATGAATCAAATAGAGTAGCATTCGTCCATATATTTGCAATATAATGTGTTCTTTCCATCTGCTGACGTAATTCGACGTAGCAAGGTGGCAAGCAGGAAGCATCGAAGTTTTTCAAATGTTTTTTTTGAAAGGCTCGTGAACATTTTTTATAGAGTAATTTTGATGGAACAATTCGTATCGTAGATTATTGACTTCGTCGCAAGATTTAATATAGTACATATCACAAACGAATGATTCTACAATCGAGAAAGTATTTTCTATAGTATTGCCTAAATCAGCGAATGCCTTTTGGTATTCTTTTGACTTCAAAAGCATTTTATACGGACGCTGTTTTCCTTTTCTAAAAAACGCAGGATCATGATCGCATCCTGTTAATGCATGAAATCCCGGTAATGCTTTGCAAAATTCTAATCCCAGGGATTCATGAAGCGCATTTATATTAATAACATGGCGTTTATCGGAAATTCCGCATTCGATCAAGATTTTCTATCCAATTTGTGTAAGTTTGAGTCAATTTTAAAGGCATGTTAAATGATCTTTGTGTCAGCCTCTTCGTGCGGACGACAAGAGAAATCAGCATTCGTCGTTCGAACGACATTACCATAGTACTCTATATAGCAAACTCGAGAAGTAGGTACCTTCATTGGTAACAAAAATATTGTATTAAATTATATAGAATCAACCTTGCGGTCCTGTATTCGCCATTGACAGAAATGGTGACTATACCTAAAAATCAAACAACAGAATTGATGAAAAGTTAAGTTCAAACTAAAAAAAAAAAAAATACTGACTGGGTGCTTTCCATTTACACGACTCCCAGCGACTCCTGTGTCGACTCGTGTCGACTAGTGTTGACTCTCACCAAATGGGTAAATGGAACGCTCTGCAAATAATTACATTTGTCACCTACTTTCATTTTCTTCAATCAGACTTGTGTCCATAAATGGAAAGCACCCAGTGTAAATGAAAGATCTGTTCACTCATCCGCCGACATCTGACACCTCGTGAATGAATCTGAACAGTCCCGAGTGAATCTGTATATAATGGCAATTCTCAAAAACCGTGATGTTGTTCAAACCGTAGGATGGACACGACATTGACTTGGAGCAGCGAAACACATCGGTGACTTCGGACGAATTCCAGTTAGATTTGGACAACGACATTTCAATAAGTTAATGAAGAACTGAAAAAAATCACACTGAATGCTATCAAATGAACGAATTTCGTCGACACATATGTCACGCATGATATATGTATGTGTCAAACCAAATTAAAATACGTTGTGCTGTCAGTCTATTATGATTGCGCGATCGATTTGCGATGAAAATTGATTTTTTTGTTAATTAACGGAACAGTTAACACGAGTCTAAGCGCAGTTTAAGCGGCCAATGCTAGTTTTCAAGAAACTAAATTCTTAAAATTTCCACTGCACGCCTGTATATTTCCGAACTAAAGGTAAAACTAATTTATCGGTAAAAAACATTTCAAGGAAAACGCGATTTACTTCTTGTTTTTAAATATAAGGTGACTAAGTAGAAATAATATTATATTTAAAATACATTTATTCCTGTTGATTATCAGCTAAAAACAAAATAAAATTATCAGATTGGTAAACTAATTCAAATCCCCAACTGTTGTTTACTATTCAGTCTATTATTATTTACGATAAACACTAAACACTTGTTGTGAATGTAAAAATGGAGTTGCATTTTAGTCGCCACAGCTGCTCTAGACATGTGACCACTTATTATTACGCCATCCTACTAGACGAGAGTAGAGGTTATCGCTTTCTGTTATGGACCACTGATAGGAGTACTGCAATAGTGCGTCATTTGATGTTCATAACATGATATTTATGTATTGTACGGGTCGGGTCGTTTTGTAAATTCCCACATCGATGATGCAATAGATGACAATTTTATCTAGGTTTTCCGAATTCCTGCTTTATGAATTTCCATATTTTTTTTCTATAAATCAATATGGCGTTTTTCATTTATTGTTTGTTGAAAATGTTCTTCAATGTTTTTTTTTTGCAGTTCTACTTAGAGCTTACTATTAAAAATTGTACACAATATCACAATCATAGCTTAAATAAGTCGAACTGAGCTACCATCTGTATCATATTTATTAACAAATTAAAATTCCTCGCCTCAAAGAAAAAGTTATTTAAGAAGATAAAAAATAAAATAATCTATGACATCCTGCGTTTTGGTTACTTTTAACTTTTAGACGAAGGTAAGTTTTTTTGTGGTAGAAGTAAAATTCTTTGTAGAATGTTGTGACTACGGAGTGACATCAGGAACATTTAACATTAGGTACTTGTAATATTATATTTATTAGTATAAAATTATGAAGATAGGAATTATGTAATTCTTGATAAGGCTTTTTTCAAAATAACAGATATTATTTGCAACTTCCAGTTTAACTTTGTTTTAATTATTTTTTTCAACCATTCTGTTACATATTCCCTGAGTCACCTGATAGAGTAATATTACATAATTGCAAAAACAAAAAGGAAAGTAAAGAATGCTGCTACTGGATTTATTCCAAATGTTTTAAAAACATTTAGGTAGGTACCTAACTAATTGACCACAGATGGTTTTATAAGTTTTTTTTTACAGACATAAACATCTTCATGTAGTTGATAAGTTGTGTCAGTTGTGTTTTCAGTTGATAAGATCTAAAATCTGAATTATAAGATAATAACGACAATGGGCCTCTCTTCTCCACATGAGTCATGGATGTAGACTGTTTTTATTAGGTGCTACTCGTAATATACAAATTTTCAAAAGGATATCTTGAGCACACGGTTTAAAACGAAAAGTTAAATTTAACATTCTGACGTTAAGATTATCTGTTATCTATGTCAACTCATCGTGTGAATTATGTAAGTGGCGATATATTTTCACATTTCGTTAATTTATATTTATATATTTACAGACTTTTATGGAATCGTTTTTTCGAAACTAACCTACTTAATAATCTTAACCAAAATATTTTGATAGTTGATAGTCGTTACAGTCGAGACAATAATTTAATTTCTTTCACAATTTTCCAGAGTAAAACCAAGTCGCCATACTATCAATCGAAAGTATATAATAAAGTGCATTAATTTGTAAAGGAAAATTTTGTATTTCAATTACATGACATAAAATAATAAATGTAATTCCGTAATTTATCAAATTCTGCCGCAGTCTCGTGGCAAGGTTAAGACTCATCGTAAGAAATACCGGGTGACATGTCTCAGCAGCCTCTGATTTCTTGATTTGTTAATATAAAACTTGAAACTTATAGGAGTTATGTAGTGATCCTATTGCAGTGTTTAAATTATTGTGAGTTGTTTTTGTACTTTTTTCTTAAATAAAAAAAATATATTAGTAGCAGGAATGAATTGGGTTTAAAAAATTTCATATTAATAACGTCTTACTAGATATTTTTTAGATTTCATGGTCCACTAAGCTTTAAATGATTTTTGACATAATGTGATGGGCGCCTAGACTTTTTTTATTAAACTTCATTTTAACTGCCAGTACAGGAAAATATGGCACCATGTCAAACATAGCTGAAAAAGTATTTGAAAACGATTGAGATAAACTATAGGTATACGAGGTCTGGCTATTAAATAGCGAGACTGCGCACGCAGAAGGCGTCCTAGAAGGGTAGGGGGGAAACGAATGCAGTGTTGTATAGCTGGAAGTGTCTACTTCTGTCTTACTATTCCAGTACGAAAACACGCTTTTGTGGCTGTAGTAGTAGTTTTTCTATAGAGGGTAGAAACGAACGTGTTTTTTTCTCGTGCCGATAACAATGTGTGACGAAAAACACGAACAACGGATCAACGTGAAATTTCTCGTTAAAAAAAACTCCGACTGCGTGCTTTAAGTTATTGAAAGAGGCCTATGGTGAGAATTCTCTATCCCGTGCGCGTGTTTTCGAATAGTATAGATAGTTTTCTGAAGGCCGAGAGAGCACCGAAGATCAAAAGAAAGACCAACGTCCAGGTCGGCCTGTCTCTGTTTCAACTCCCCAAACAGTGACCAAAATCAATGAAATTGTGCGCGGAGATCGTCGTATGAGCATTCGGATGATTGCTGAGACTGCAAACGCCGATAAAGAAACTGTCAGAAAAATTTTACATGACGAATTGAACATGAAGAAAGTCTGTGCGAAGTTAGTCCCAAAAAATTTGACGCCTGACCAAAAGCTCGTCCGTCAACAGATCTGCTCACATTTTCTTAAGAGGTTAGATGAAGAGTCTGAATTGATGGAAAACATCACTGGCATCGTGATGACTGAATGGGTTCCAAAGGGTCAAACTGTAAACCAAACTTACTATTTGAAAGTTTTAGCAACACTGCGAGAGCGAGTTCGTAAGAAACGACCGGAGTTGTGGAAAAACAAGTCGTGGATCTTGCACCAGGACATCGCACATGCCCATAGCGCGCTGTCTGTGAAGCGTTATTTAGCCGCTAGAGGCACTCCAGTGCTCGAACACGCGCCGTACTCACCTGATTTAGCGCCCTGTGACTTTTTCCTCTTTACGATCAAGTCTGCCTTAAAAGGAACTCGGTTCGAGTCAATGTAAGAGGTGAAGCGAAAATCGGCGGAATTCCTAAATGATCTTCCAAAAGAAGACTTCCAGCATTACTTTAGCCAATTGAAAAAACGAATGGAACTGTGTGTAGCCAGGGAAGGAGAGTACATTGTAGGGGAGCATTCGATTGTAGAATAATTTTTAAAATAAAACTCTTTTTCATAAGCTGTCTCGTTATTTAATAGCCAGACCTCTTATATACCAGACCTCTTATAGGTTCTATTTAAAATGGAAAAGTTTGGCCTACTTTCGGTTAAACCGGAAATTGCATAAAATGTCAGTTAGTTTGAGGAAAGGCCCTATCACTAGTTACATAACTCCTGTATATTTCAATATTGTATGTAAATAAATAAATATGTTAGATGCTGCTACATGTCCCCTGTATCGCCTGGTATACTCACAATCAGATTACTAACCTATGTATTTTATGATCCTCAGAAATAATTTCATATTATAAAAAGAGAGTTACCTTTGTTCCATTGTGAAGAGGATTATCGGCTGCATGTGGTTTTAGTTTTAACCACGTAAAGTAGACCCTAAACATTTAAATATACCGACGTTTGATATACACGGTGGAGATTTTAACTGGAATATATTCGCTAGCGAATGATTTTTCAAAAAAATTCCCGAGACACGTCAACTTTTAAATGTATTTACCTACATTTTGCAAGTAATATGAAAAATATAGCCCTTCAGGGGTGGCTGAGACCACCCTCGACATGATTTTTTCAAATGCAACCCTATGGCTTGTGACCCCTCATTGTAAAGCTGGTGGAAAGAGGAATCCAACGCACTGATCAAATTTTAATTTTTAGTATGTTTGTAGGGTTGCATACAATTAAAACAATTTAAAAATTAAATTTATTTTCAACGTAACAATTGTTCAAAATGTGCACCATTCACTTGTTGGCAGCATCCCAGTCTGTGGTAGGTTTCGTCCCTTACATTATGCAACATTTGCGGTGTTATTTTTCCGATTTCCTCTCTTATCCTTTCCTGCAGATCTGCTATGTTGTCGGGTTTCTGAATGTAAACCCTACTTTTAAGATGTCCCCACAAAAAAAATCCAGTGGTGTAAGATCTGGAGATCTTGCTGGCCACTCAATATTACTTCGCCTCCCAATCCACCTACCGGGAAAAATTTTGTCCAGATACTGACGAACAATGGCAGCATAGTGTGGTGGGGCCCTATCTTGCTGAAACCATAACCTCTCGTCGGTCAAGTTAGGGTTTAAGGGGTTTGGAAATAAATGACATAGCACTGGCATTAGTTCGTGCTGGAGTAAATGCAAGTATGTTGCTCCATTAAGAGCGTCATGAAAGAAAAATGGTCCTACAATTCTATCTTGTATTATTTCGGCCCACACATTAGTTTTCTGTGGGCGCTGAGTATGAAGTTCCCTCATCCAATGGTGGTTCTCTTCAGCCCAGTAACGACAATTTTGGCGATTTACGTGCCCATTTAATGTAAAAGTAGCCTCGTCAGAAAAACTATCCACTCTAAAGATAACTGGTTTTGATCAATACAAGTCATCAATAAATCGCAAAATTCCACTCTTCGATCTGGATCATCTTCAAGTAGCTCTTGAACAGCTTGCATTTTATATGGGCGTTTTTTCTCATATTTAAGTATTTTTAAAACTGTTTTGTGATTAAGATTACTATCACGGGCCAGTTGACGGGCTGGAGTGATTGGATTTTTTCTAGAGCAAGCAACAAATTCAACTTCGTGTCGTCATCAACAACAGCCTGCCTCTTACTCGGTACTTTCCTGACATGACCCATCTCTCGATATTGTGCCTCAATTTTACTAATGGTACCTTGATTTAGTGGTGGCAAGTTAGGATGCGTTTCTCGAAACAAGCGAACAACTTCGCATTGAGTTCGCGCCCTATCACCATATCCAATCATCATTAAAATTTCGATTTTTAGTGATTCAGTTAAATAAGACATTTTCACCAATTTGAAATAACACTTCGTTTCAAACTCTGAATACAGCATACAAACTAAATTACTCTTTGCGGCCGTGTAAAAACACTAGCAAAAAATAACAAATATCAGTTGTGGCAAGAAATTGCTTGGAATTTTTTGTGGGGACATATGAAAAGTAAGGTTTACATTCCAAAACTAAACAACACACATTTTGAGTACGAAATTGTTGCGTTAAAAATAATTTAAACTATAAAGTTACGTTTTAATTGTATGCAACCCTCAAACATACTAAAAATTAAAATTTGAACAGTGCGTTGGATTCCTCTTTCCACCAGCTTTACAATGAGGGGTCACAAGCCATAGGGTTGCATTTGAAAAAAATCATGTCGAGGGTGGTTTCAGCTACCCCTGAAGGGCTATATTTTTCACATTACTTGCAAAATGTAGGTAAATACATTTAAAAGTTGACATGTCTCGGGAATTTTTTGAAAAATCATTCACCACCCCGCTAGCGAATATATTCCAGTTAAAGTCTCCACCGTGTATATAATATAGCATCATAAATCTTATCAAAAAACCTTGTATGTAAGTGTTTTAAGACAATTTTCTTCCATGACTTTCAGGATTTCAATTGGTGTGCTGTCTGGTCCACAATCTTAAATAATAATTCATTTATTACTTACAAAATCAAAATTTTGGAATATATTTTTGAAAAGACGCAATGTCAATACATATATGTGGAGAATTTGACGAGCTTCTTTTTTATCAGTTTTTGTTGGATTTTAGGTCCGGGAATTAAAAACAACTATTTAATTTTTGGCAACGTTTGGGAGATTTATTTCTCCATCCATCTTTAGGGTTGTTATTAGTGTTGCACACATTGGCGGTTCTAGTTCTATCTATATACATACATATGTAACAAATATAACAGGAACAAAAATAAAGAACAACTATCTACAGGACAAGACACTTCCAAAATTACTATAGTTTACTATTATATTTTACATCCCAAACGTTGGCAAAAATCAAATAGTTGTTAATTTCCGGACGTAAAATCCAACAAACCAAAACTGATATTTTATTAAAGTGTTTAGTGCTAGTCAGGTTAGTTTAAATTAAGTCAGGTGTTTAACTTTATAACTTTCGAAATTTTGTGACTTTGTAACTTTGCAAATTTAATCTTCTAAACATTCTTTATGTACTGAGCCAAAATGTAGGTACTTTTGAATTTAGTATTTAGCATAACGATATAATTTTGTAATAAGTATTTAAGAACGGTTCGTGTTTCCCCACCAATAGACACGACATTATTAAAAAAAAAAACAATAATGGAACTTTATTTTGGACAGACAAATGAAAACTACCATACCATAAGTAGCTTTTGAGAGATTACATCAGCGAAGCGTCACATTTGCCCATTCCGTCTCTGGATGCTGTTTCGATTTTCCTTATGGCCTGGGAATTCGTCGAGAATTTATGCTAAAAAGATCTGTATGTTCTAAAACCATTGGAGACAGTAGTATAACATTCGGCAAAAGGATACATGATCAATTTTATTATACTGGGTGATTCAGTTTGGTATTCGCGGTACTTTATCTTTTGTATTTTCAGGAAAACTTTAGCATATCATATATATTTGAAAACTATTTGAAAATCTCTATCGAGGGGTAATTTTAAATCATTTCTATTAGGCCAGTTGGTGGGTAGTTGAATTTAGAAATACATCAGGGTTTATTTTTCGGTAAAAATCGGTTAATTAGTGTTCGAGAAAAATCTCATTCCAGTTTCAAAAACGTTGTTTCGAGAAAAACGCGTCTAAGGTTTTTTTACGTCTTTTTTTTCATTTAACTATGAAATTTTTTAACTTACATGTCGTCATTAATTCCCGGCCCGTACAGGACACCCTCCTCTGCCTTGTAGACCTCATTTTGGCTTCACGTCAGATAGCGTCACGTATTTTTTCCACTGAATCCGCATTTCGCCGAATACGGATAATAACTAACAGACCGTAATAAGTTGTCAATTCGCCTATTACTTTGATGGTCAGTTTTCCTGGATCTCTTCCCCCGAGTCCCTTCTGGTTTTTTTTCTGTCTGTTGATTCCGCCTAATCCGCCTGTACGGTGGTATAGCTAGTGGGACACCTGGTATACACGCCTCGTCCGAGATGTCGAAAATTTTCCGGCAAACAGGAACGCCACTGGAGGGATCTAGCCAACGCCCCTATCAGGCAATAAGCAGCTACTCCAAGGCTTATGAAACTCCAAAATAGATGCCAAAATTTAGAAATAATCTAACCAATCTCGACTAAAACTCCATATAAAAAGTCGAACTCAAAGTTCGAACTAAAAAGTCCGAACTAAAAGCCCTACAACCAAGATTTACGGTTTGAAAATTTAATAATAAAAGAAGACCAGAATATAACTTACTTGGATGGTGGATGGCTTGATGTGAACCAAGTGATATAACTTGGATTATGAAATCGGTCACCACGTACCAATATATCGTAAAAGGTGCATTCAGATCCAGCAAACTTGCCGAATTATGTGGCGCCCATAAGGTTACCACAACCACGCGAACACAATAATTTTATATGAATTTTCTAAAAATACCTTAGGAACACCAACGTGTTAACTTAAAGAAAATCGTCAACCACACCTTACTATCAGCGAAAGATACGTGACAAGACCCAAGTGAAATTCGTCGCCGGGCTACTTCCTTGCTTATTTTTTTTTCCTTTACAAATACACTCATCGCGGGCACCGCGATCAAATAAAATATAGGATTAAATTTGAAATAAGTCCTATGTAACATAAATGCATATGAACTGTAGAGATCGTTATATTTCAAACTATATTATGAACTCTAAATATTTTTCGACATAAAATTTACCAAGTTGCTACCTACACCGATATTCCACCGATAACAACTGTTATTTATTATCTTGTTTATCGAAATGTATGTTTGGTTGTCTACTATTCGGCAAGGAATCGACAATTAATTTGAATTCATACCGGGCGACACGGAGTTACTCGGATAAAAACTGAAATTATTTATAGATTAAATTTTGAACGTTACAATAGATTACATATTTTATGTATTCCTTGGAATCGTCGATATATGTACATTTCGTAGACGCCGAGAGTATAATACACATTTAGATTCGAATATGCATACACAAAATATTACTGGTACTGTTAGAAAAAATAAATTTCGGTTTAATTTGTGCATAATGTGTTGCATATGTAGCCTTCCGTGAAACATGGTCGACAATATTCGGTTTAGACTTTTTTTGCCAAATATGTATCCGAATTTCTATTGTCTAGTAGCCACAACAGATTTTTGCGATAATAAGGTCGTTAGTGTTCTAATATTCTGATACGAATTTTAGATGTCAGATATTTCGCGCCCGATATCGATAGCTAGTATCGGTTTATCGATAGTAACAACGGCTAAAAATATAAAAATAGTAGTAACACGTGCATTGTCCTCTGTACTTGTAAAAAATAATAATGACTAATGTTAGTGACAACAAACAACTGTTAGTGAAAATTCGTGAGGCGTTAGTCGAAATTCGTGAAAATAATATTCGTGGCGTGTCCCATGTGAACTATTTTGAATTTGCATCTTTAACTTCAGTAGATGTGGAACAATCATATTCCTTCTACAGCCATACATAGAGACCAAATCGCTCACGTTTAACAAGAATAAATGCAGAAAGACTATTGGTTGTGGCAACGTACGCTTAAGCAATGAAGAAGGTATTTCTGAATGATACAAGCGGTAGGTATGTATATTATTAACACATATTTATTAATGTCTTTTTGGTCTCTCATATGTCCTTCCGTCAATGACATGACGAATTACGAGTCCGACCCTGCGTTTTAGCACACTTTCCGGGCCCTAATCATCACTCTTACCTCCGTAGAGTGCTACAAAGAATGTTTACCTTGCATCTACTATGCTACCCGGGTACCCGTCTTTGCTCATGAAAACTTGCTTCTAGAAATTTGTCATTGTGAACAACCAGCTTAATAAACTTCTTCGTTGCCCAAAAAGTGAAGAGGTTTTATCACAACCACTGAAAAGCGTACCAGAATAGAAGAACTTTTTTCACGGATTCAGAATATTGGAAACTTTTGATGAAAAACAGGTTGTTTGGTGACTTTCCATTTACTCGTTTCATTAAGAAAATCTTAGTGGGTGATAAAGCTAACTAATCATGTGATCCTTTTTCTACGAGTATAGCACATTCATTTTCTTTTGCAGCATCATTCGACTGGTGACTGTCATATTCCAGTTAAAGTTCTTTACGTAGATAGTCCGCTCAAAAACTAACGCATACTGAGAACGGAGACGGGAAGCCGAAACGTTGAAAAAGCACGAGATAGGTTGTGAAACAGAGAGGGGGTACTAGTACTAGAAGATATCGCACCTTAGTACCTACTTATTTTTTTTAAATATATTTTGTTCTGTCATGTTTGAGAAAATTTAATTTTTTTTTGTTTTTTCGAAAGACAGCTGCAACTTTGACAAGAGCTACTATGATACCACTGCATCAAAATGTATCACATATATACTTATACTTCGCTTCGAATTTAAAGCTCTACAAATTTTGTAAAAGCTACATTCAAAATTTAATTCATATTTTTCGAGTAATTTTAGAAAAACTGCAATAACACCTCATTTAGAGAACACTTTTATTCACCTAGCTGCTGAAGTTCACCATGGAGGAAAACTCAGGATAGTCATACTGGACCATAACTCAAGCGATTAAAACAATAAAATCTTTATCATGATTTTTTTCACAATCATGCGGGTCATTTTTACCTACTAGCCTATATGACGACGCGCAAAAAAATACGATATTCAAGTTTTTCTTTAAACAAGATTTTAAAAAAATCAGTTGTTCTTCAGCTTTTTCATTGATTCTTGTGGAAAATTTGTTTCTACGTACAGCAATGTAGAGAAACTTACCTCAAAATTGAAAAAAAACTGAGAAAACATTATAAAAAATGAAATTAAGAAATTGTTTTATGCAGTGAGCACAGTCTGCCATGAAACCTGTCACAGAATTTATTTATAGTATAGTAGATGACACAGCAACAACAACATGTTGTTCAATGCAAACTGCGCTCCCTGCATAAAATAATTTCTGAAGTCGATTTTAAACAGTTTTTTTTTCACAATTTTTTTTCAATTCAAAACTGAAAGTTACATTGCTATAAGTAGAAACAAATTCTCTACAAAAAAAATAGAAAACCGTAATTTTGTGCGTGTCGTCATAGATATTATTTAAAAGTACCATTCGATAGAGATTTTCAAACAGTTTTAAAATATATATAGTATACTGCAATCCATGCACTTCAGCACTCTTTTAAAATGCGATCCTATAATAACATATATTTATCTGTTTAAAAAACATACCACGACAAATAAACGAAAGGAATTTTCAGTGGGCTTATAAAATGGCGGAGGTTCCGGTACTAAAATATATCACATTTCAGTCTTATTCGTGAAAGAGAAGAAAGAGGTACTAAAACATATCACATTTCAGTCTTATTCGTGAAAGAGAAGAAAGAGTTCGAAGTTCAATACAAGAACAACGACTTATTAAGAACAAATAGCTGCTGGTTCACAAACGATTTTGAAACTCCAGAACGAACTGAAGCTGGAGTACAACATAATAACTCTAGAACCAATTTTTCTTCTTTTTTCTTTCAGATAGTCAAGCTGTGCTTAAAGCTCTTGTATCTGTAAATCAAAATCAATGTGGAACAGCGAAAAGGCATTCAAGTTGGCGAAACGCGCGTTGAGAAAAGTGTAGTAATTCGGTGTTTCGTGGAAAACGTCCAGTTTTTTATTAGTCTGGGTACCTAGCCACTCTCGCTTGGAAGACAATGAAATAGCCAACTTCTTAGCCAAGAGGGATCAATAACCATATCATATCAACCATTTCAGCCAAAGCAGCAATAGACTACCAGTCGTGACGTCACCTCCGTCCGCAAAATAAGAATTAGGTTCCAAACCGCAAAACTACAAACGTAATAATTGTTCAAAACGTTCATCCTGTGGTTCCTAATAATAAGAAAGTCTATTTTGTTTGTCTAAATTCTTCACTAAAGTCTAAAGGTAACATATCCGGTGATCGAACCAGTCATCCACGAGGTCCACCATCTACCGATCCTTCTATGGGAATTAGCAATAATAATAAATGCAATTATAATGAAAGCAGTCGATAAAAATTATTTCGGCTGCATATAAATTACGACATGCTTCAGCTTTTAAAACAGCTTTTTTTGAAGAATTTGTGCGCGAACCAATTTAATAGAGAATTGGAAAACTTGATAATTCTCTCTCTCTCATTTGGAAAAAAGTAGTAAAAGCACAACGATTTCAACTGGTTTTTGCGACATCAATATCTTGCTGCACTCAAATGATAGAGGAGGACTATTTACAAGCACTGTATATTAATTATATAATTAAATCGCCATTGTATAGAAAATGGCCTGCAAAGCGCGTACGTGAACGATCGTACGATTAGTTAACAGTAGCAAAGGAATTATAACTGACCAGCTGATGTCATCTTACTGATTTATGCGTATCGTGTACCCGTCAGTCGCGCTAAGAGATATGATTGGTACGAGTAAATACGAGATGTGTAAATTAAGTAATGAGACTGGCAACGTAGCGCCCGATCTAGCAACACTGCGAAGATGGGACTTGGGAGGGCGGTAGTTTAACATGTAATGTACCTTTGGTACAAGTTTGAACTTGTTAGAGTCATTTGTTTGTTCCTTGTGACTGTTTTCGTAAACCGGTTTTTTCTAGTGCGTTTTAAAAATTAGTGACATTAATTTTTAGCAACAGTGGGCCATCAGGTTTTGCTTAAAACTTGGACACAGCGCAACGGATACTTTTGCAAAACTTCAACCTGCCTACTAAGAGAGTCGATTGAAGACGAACCATGCACCGGAAGGCCTTCATCTTCAAGAACCGACGAAATTGTCGATAGATTACGGGATCTTGAACGTTCAGATCTTTGGCTGACGACAAGAATGATTGGGGAAGAGTTAAATTTGAATCACACCACTGTTCATCAGATTTTGACTAACAAATTGGGGATGAGAAAAATGTGCGCCAAAATGGTTCCAAAAAACCTTTCGCAGGACCAAAAGGACATCAGGAGAGAAAGGTGTCCTGACTTTTTAGAATCGAACGTGTCATTACTAATGATGAGACTTGGGTGTTTGAGTACGACACGGAAACCAAGCGCCAAAGAATGGAATGATACGACAAGAATGAGCAAGTCGAAGATCAAATGCATGCTGATTTGCTTTTCTGATAGCCAGGGAATTGTCCAAAAAGAGTTTATGCCTCCAGGCCAAACAGTAAATCAACACTTTTACAGAGAGGTTCTTGAAAAACTTCGAAAAAGGGTCATGCGTGTGAGTCCAAATATCAAGAACAACTGGACGTTGCATCACGACAATGCGCCTTGTAGCACAGCCATTTCAGTAAAACAGTTTTTAACCAGTACAAACATTCTTGTTTCTCCTTATTTACCTGGATTTAATCCTTGTGGCTTTTTTCTCTTCGAGAGATCGATTAATCACCTCAAGGGATGTCATTTTGGGACCATAGAAACAATCAAACGGCTGTAACCGACCAACTGAAGGCTATTCGAGTATATGAGTTCTAGCACTGCTATGAGGAATGCAAGAACTGCCTCCAGCGCTGTGTGGCTTCCCAAGGAAGTTATTTTGAAGAAGACAATTCTGAATTGAAATTCTATTCGATTAAAAAAAATTCAAAAAATCAGTCATTACTTAATTTACACACCTCGTATGTCAATTGAATCATTCATATCTCGTAGCGAAACGCATTAAATCCATATGCGCCTTAATATACAAGATTGGTCACTGCAATATTTAAACGAAGTTCAATTTAAATTTATGGACGAATAAAACCTTCTAGGTTTGTTGTGTACATACAACTCAAACAAAAAATATCATATCACATCATATCTTAAACAACCACGAATAATAAAAATATACATGAATTAAGCCCTTGCTTGTGATTTTCTCATGTCATTAAAATATGAATGGAACTTACGTAATAAATTTTGCTGAAGTGACATCATACTTTGGTTAAACCATTCAAACACTTTCATTATCCTATACTACACACAAATTACAAAAAAAGTAAAAAGTGTTAATTTTATAAAACTAACATATACATTATACTAACATATAATATTGCTAATCCGGTATATAAACAAATACATACAGTAATAATCAATCACGATACTGCATACGTACTTATAAAGACAACAGTCAGTTTAAAAGCTCACTTGAAAAGCTAACAAAAAGTCAGCTCATCAAGGCTGTCAAGTTTAACTATCATAACCAGTGAACTCAGTTGAACTTCATATATCCATTTTTGCAAATATATGTATGTATAAAGATACATATTGAATGATTTAATGCAGAAATGATAGACAGCACTGTTACAAGGAATCACGTTTTTACATAAACATTGATCAATGTCCACAGATGACTTACTTTCGCATTCATTGTTTAACACAAAGCATCACTGAAAATATTGTGTTAACTAGTTTTAGAGAGTTTAAATATTTTATGTTGTAGTACCTAAATTTTATTTAATATGCACTTCAAAATCTATCGATTTTTTTTTAATCTTTGGTGAAAATATAAGTAAGTAGAAGAAATAAGACTACTGAAATTAAATTGATGTACCATCAACAACAAAATTATTCACACACTCACTTTAGAAGGTTGAATAAGAAGGACTAATAAGCTTAATTTTAAGGTGATATGTTGATATCGCTAAAAAGGTAAAACTGCCATGTTTTCAAAAAATCATGAATAACTCTAAAAAAATGTTTTAATTAAGTTATTGGTCTCATGTTAAACTGACGAACTGAGCCGTTTTGGAAAACATTTTCCTAGACATGAGAAATTTCTAAAATTGAACCAAAAATTTTATAAAAAATCAGAAAAGCCCTGTACGCCACGCCACACATAAATATGTAACTCTAAAAAAAAACTTAATATTCCTCTAGAACCCAATGTGCTTTATAAAAATTTCATGAACAATGATTTGTATGACAACTATAGTAAGGATGGTAGGATTTTTAATTTTTATGATGTTTTCGGTTCAACTTTTCAACAAATTTTACATGTCTAAACATCGGAATTTTACCTTTTTTAGCGATATATTTTTACACAATCGTCATATCACCTTCAACTTGGGCTTATTATACTTAGAATTGTCATCGTATCAGAAACTAAAAAAATACCAATACTGTAGTACAAAACGTCCCTTATCTTACGGAGGGGCGTATCCTATTTTTTATAGTTTTGCAGTAGAGATAAAAGAAAATTTATGCCTAATTACATTTGTGGTTATGACGAACCCATATTTACAGTTATAGCTGAAGTAAATTAATTGTATTCCAAATACAACAAAGTATTGACTATATGAATGCATTTTACAAAAAAAAATAACTTTAATGAGTAAATTTTGAAGTTTGTTAATATGCGCCCTTTAGTGAGATATATTTATTGTTTTTTTTGTAAGTTACGACTATGTATGTTTTTTAAACAGTTTCGTATAAAAGACAAATAAAACTAGGTGGTCTACAAATAACTGTTTATTTAGATAATAGTTGCGTCCGCAACAAAAAAAGTATAAAACATTAGATTATGAACGTTCTTGATGTGGCAGTGACATATAAAACTGCTTATATTCATTATGTCGAATAACAGCCGTTGGTCCTATACACAGTGATATTAGAGACTGATACTTGTCAAAAGAAATTTTACATAGTTCTTTATTTAATCTCGGAAGATGTGTCATTCTTGATATATCAATATTTCTTTTGAGTGAAATAGTTTTATAGTCCCCTTCCAAATTAGTAGTTTTAAAATATATTTTTTCGCAAGATGCTTTTTTTACACAAATCCCACGCATATCGGTCCAGTTTATTTTCTGGGAGGTTTGGTCGTCTTTTCTGTTGGCCAGAATTCGCAGATCTTTGGAAAGTTGCTTAAAATCACAAAAATCGTTAGAGTCCATATCGCGTACAATGTAAGGTTGCTTCCTTCTAGCCAACCGAATTACGGGTATAAGTTGCGAAGGTGTAAATAGATCTCCCGCGTTAGAAATTGCATTGGTGATTGATTGCACTGTGGGCAGAATCTCCCTCATTTTGACCATGGCAGGTTTCAAAAAAGTTATGGTTGATTTCTTCAATATTGATGCTGTGATTGATTACGTAGAGTAACATGGATGGCAAAACAGAATTTTTATTCTGTCCGTAACAGCCATCAGAGAAGAGGTCAACTGATTTTACGCCAAGTTGGTCATAATGGTTTAGAAGTAAATACAAACAGGTAGCTATTTCTAATGCGCCTCGTTTACTAATACATTCAGACCAGTTATAACAGAAACAGTCTTTCGTGGCTAAATTATAAACAATAAAATTATAAACTGCTAAGCGCTGTTTATAGAATAATGCGCTTTCCTTTGATATAGGCAAATGTATGACTTGTTCTAAATCGAAAACAGCACAGAAATGTTTGGCATCTTGAATAGCACGCATTTTACAGAATTCTTTTATTTCTCTAGTTTTTTCCTTTTCCAGTGTATGTTTTGTAAACTTATCTTGTAATTCCAGTTTTGTGATTTCACTGCCAGTTTTGAAGGCCATACAGAGACTGCATTGGTCCTTTTTGGCCTGTGAAATGACAAACGCATGGTTTTAAAAACTCTCATTAAGCTACCTAATTCATTTTTTTCCATCTTTGTGTTCTTTTAAGTACATATCGTACATTTTTGAAATGGATAAATCAGAATGTAAATATTCTCTGCTACTATTTTGCCTACAGTAATGACTTTAGGATACCTATTAATATGATTTTTAATATCCCGTCTTATTTTTTCGTCTCTTTTTTTGCCAGATCTCTGCTCTGCCTCCTCGCTTTTCTTTTTCTAGTACTCCTGTCGGCAAAAGTTTTTTCAATGCAGTTCTTATAAGTTTTTCAGAAATACATAAAGTATTTAGAAAAAAATACTTTGCACACACGTAGTTTTTGCTCAGATAATGGAAGGTAATAGTAATAGCTTTTGCCTCCACGAGAAGGTTGGCAAAATGTTTGTTTTGTGTTTTTTATCTCCACATATCTCGTTATAAATTCTCTTTGCTCGTGAATTGAATCTAGATTGTAAAAAGCCTTCATAATACTAATTTTGTCATTCTCTTGAAATTCATGGCATTTTTTATTACTTTTTTTTGCAAAAGTTACCTGTACATGCGGGCTTTATAGTTTTCGGCGGAACTAAGTTCATGGTGTTTGGAATAATATATCCCTGGCTAGTCCGTTTTAACATAAGATTGTGTCGTTTTTCATTTATCTTAGGTTTATATTTCTTCGGCACCTCCCTTACGGAGCCTTCTACATGATAATCTTCTGGAGTGTTATATGTCATCGAGTGTACCTATCACCTGTATCGAACACTTGACTTTGTGTATGGAAAGCACAAGTCGAGTATCTATGTTCCCAGCACAGAACAACATAGCATATACCGCACGCTAAAAATGTTTCACCATTAGTGGAAGGTTGCCTAAGAGTGCGCGCGTTCTAAGAGCGCGCAGTGTTTATTACAAGAAAGTGTGTGGTGTGAAGGAGCCAGCTTTGTTGCCAAAAGGACCAGAATGTACCAAAGTAAGCACTTGGAAAAATTGAATATTTGTGATTAACCGGTTCGTGTTTTATGTCGCATTGAAGGAGTTGTACCGTCAAACTATAATATTCTTCATATTAGCATCCTAATTTTCTTTTTAAAGTGCAGCTATGTCACGCCTTGCCCGTAGTTTTTGGAAGGTAGCTTGATTGATAACTTTAACAAATCCACTTCGTCCGTTTGTCTAGCTTTTGAGCGAAACGCGAAATAAACTTATTTCTTCAAATCTTCACATATTCCAAGAGTGCGCATTTTGCATTACCCCAAGAGTACGCACTGTTGCTTTATGCGCACTCTTGGGTTTCGCAACATATTTACCTAAAGGTATTTAACATACTTTTTCCTTTTATTAAAGGTACAGATGGGTGGGTATAAGCGAAAAACTGATAGAACTTTACCCCTGAATTAATGGAACAAATTCGAGATAAATTGCGAAAAGGAGAGTCAAAGCGATCCATTGCAAAAGACTTGGGTGTAGCAGAATCTTCATTGCGAAAATGTTTAAAATCTAACACCATCCCAACGTCTCTTGGGCGTTTCAGACCCACTTTATCTGCGGAAATGCAGGAAGCACTTGTTACTCACATAACGAAAATGAACAAAATATTTTACGGCATAACCCTTAAGGAGCTCCAATCTATAGCTTACAAATTTGCTGAGCAAGCCAAAGTAAAGCATTCCTTTAATACCGAAAAGAAAGTCGTCGGGAAAAAGTGGTTAAAAACTTTTTGTGAGCAGCATAATATAGTTGTGCGAACTCAAGAAAAAAACAAGCCTAGTTAGAGCCATCGGGTTTAATAGACCCCAAGTGAACAGGTTCCGAATCATATTCGGAACCTCCAGAAATCGATCTCATCGAGTGCCATAAGTGTAAATTATGGTTCCACGAAGTGTGTACTAGTTACACAGGTTTTGGGCTGTTTGCATGCGATTTGTGCCAGTAAGAAGTCGTGTGTACTTTTGGATTTCCAGCGCACTCTTGGATGATACCTGCGCGTACTCTTGGAACCTATTGGTTCCAAGAGTACGCATTTGAAGAGTTACCGTTTATTTGTTTTTTTTTCACATAGTTTATGTGTATTATTCTTTATTTGCGTTGTTTTATGATTCAAAAATATATAAAGAAAGTATAACCAAATTTTGGTGTACTATTGTTAAGACCTTTCTCTATTGTGTCTCAATAAAAACTGCGCACTCTTAGTCAACCTTCCCCTACAGCCACTGACTTCGCAATATTGAATATTATTTTTGACATTGTTTCCTTTTTTACTAATTGGCTATCTTTCGTAACAGTGACTTCCATATCCGAGCCTGAGCTTAAGCATTCATGTACAGAACAAATAGTTTTGGTTTGAAAATGTTTGCTGCAAGTCCAAAAACCGCATTACAAAATTTCTCTCCGAACGATACAGCTTGAAATTTGGCAACGCTCTCTAAATTCCGGATCTTTGTCGGAGTCATAATAAGGACTTAATTCTGGATTGACACATTTATTTATATCCAGCGATGCATCTACAAATTTATTATCATTAATATTGTTATTATTATTATTAGATATTAATATTATTTAAATGCAATTTTTGAGAAATTACCTATAGTGGATAATATTACAATTTCAGGTTTTGCATTATCCTTATTAGCGTCACAGTGTGTTAAAGATTTTGATTTCACATAGTGATTTGAGACTAAAAAATCAAAAGAAAGATTATCATAGAAATTAATTCCGTACTTACAAATATTTTCTAACCTTCTGACAATTTATTGGCTATCATAAATAATGGCACATTATCGTCAGATGAATCTGGGGGTATACACTTTTCTTTCCTCGTGCACGTAGCTTCTTCTTTTAACAAATGAAGATAAAGGCATATTGTCCACCGATGTATCATCATCACTTCCCTCTGTGTCCAGTATAACCCCGAAATACCACTTGTTTTCGAACAACATTTTGACTCAGGTTCCTTTTTTAAGTGTACCTTTTTTTAAACAATGTAGTTCATTGGACTGTACACCATTTTTCGTCCCGTCGTTCCACTGAACCAAAACGTCCATTTTTAATTAATTAAATAACATAAAAACGAATCAACTTGCACAGACAAATGTAAACTATTTGAGGTTATGTTAACAGGGCATCATCTGGTAAGCATCTTCCGTCGCTACACACTAACAGGCGTATACCGGTATACGCCACATAGTGCGATAATATAATGTTTATTTTCCGTTTACGTCCATAGATGAATTGGTTATATCTTTTAAACGGCATGACTTTAAGATACGCCATTTAATGAGGTAGTAAAACATAACTTTAGCCGGCAGTTGTAGTATTTACCTCAAATCGGTCATTTTATGAGTTACGCCCCTTCGTAAGATAAGCGACGAAAATTTCTCAGAATTTAAGCAACCTTCAAAAAGTGGATGTGTGAATAATTTCGTTGTTGACTGTAGTATATACATACATATGTATACCTGTTGGATACACAGAGCTGCGCTAGAATAGGTATTGAGTCCTTCAAAATTATAACGGTTTTTTTGTCACAAATCTTTCTTGCCGAAAAATATGTTAATTTTTTAAATTTATACGTTTGAACTAACGTGTGTACATGTAGAGTAGGGTGGAACTTAAGCTATAGGTATGATTTTTTTTTTTAATTTTATTGAAACGTAATAGTGAAAATTCTTTTCCTTTTTACTTCCAAAATAATTTATTATCAAGCTTTTAAATTTTTTTCGTCATTTCCGGTGCCGCCAGGATCTCCTCTCTAGTTCTAGAGAGAAGTTCCACTCTAGTAGAGTAGTTAGGAAAACATATATTCTTATTGGAAGACTATTTAATTACAAGTTGTGTCAAGAAGATATATAACAAAATAATCAATTAATTATTTAAACACAGAACTAGCCAAGGGCGGATCCAGGAGGAGGGGAGGCACACGCGACTCCAGACGGTCGACTAACCATACAAAGAAAAACAAAATTAGATCCCATAAAAAAATCCTGTATCCACCCATGCAACTAAAAAATATATTGTCAGTTATCATATAAAATAGATGAAGAAACTCGAATGAATAAAATAAATTATTAATATCCCATCCATACCAATACATGCATACATATATGTATGTATGTATGTGTACATCGATAGATGACGACCTTTCATTTAATTGAAACCTTGAAATACTGAAAAGGCTTAGCCAAATTGCATTTTACATAATAAAGTCTTTCCTATCTCAGATCCGGAATCGATAACCTAACAAGGTTAACAAAACACAAATCTCATAATAAGTCACAAAATCCAAAAGAAAAATTCCGCCTGCATTAAGGTTGCGCAAGATTTTGCAATATTTACCAACAATCGTTTACACTCTCCTTAATTCGATCCTTCTAAATTATTTTCTAAAATTTCCATTACAAAATAAAAACAGGATGTTTTTAGTAACACAGTGGTTATTGGTAAAAACAAAATTTTATTGCGTAATGATATAATGTACATATTGTATATACATACGTGTCTGCATATGGCTAAATAGTAAATATGTATAGTCCTTCTAATTTTAATTGAAAATGATAAATACGCCTGGGGAACAAAAAAAGCGGTACAACTTTATGATTCCATGGGCGTGCATATATCTTTTATAAATTTGAAAATTGTGAAATAATTTTTTTTCATTCAAATCAATATAGGAGATTAAAATTAGCCTGCACACAAAACTCTTAATATTTGTAATATAATTTGCTGTAAATAATGCTCATTTAGCCAGACAATCTCAAAAAATTGTCTGTGTTAATAAACCTAGCTGAAATACACGTCACTGGCGTCATAAACAAGTATTCTATTTCCATTCTAAATTGAAAATAGGTAGAAAAAAGCAAGGTTGTCAGATATATTTTCTAAAATTGCTAAGCTCACTATACAAGTATACTTCATACTTCAGTAAACTGTTAGTTCGTGACGTTCTTAGAAAGCTAGATTGGAAATATTAAAAATAATACACTAGATATAAATTTATTAGTTAGCATTAAAATAAAGCGTTTAAAATTGCTTGAAAAAATAATTATAAATTAAAACAACTTTATGTATATTACTATACTTAAGAAAATGTTGAAGAGCCGGCAACGCGCTGGCCGGTGCTCCGTTAGACTACACACTGGGCAACGATCCAATAGACTATTGTGCGATGTGAGAGTATGCATCGAATACATACATTGCTTAAATACTTATTCGGTCCACTGTGCCATAAAATTTTTACGACGTCGTTAAAATGATTTACGACTTTAGAAATTCTATGTGTTTAAGGCGCCAGTGACGTGTATTTCAGCTAGGTTTATTAACACAGACAATTTTTTAAGATTGTCTGGCTAAATGAGCATTATTTACAGCAAATTTTATTACAAATATTAAGAGTTTTGTATGCAGGCTAATTTTAATCTCCTATATTGATTTGAATGAAAACAATTATTTCACAATTTTCGAATTTATAAAAGATATATGCACGCCCATGTAATCATAAAGTTGCACCGCTTTTTTTGTTCCCCAGGCGTATTTATCATTTTCAATTAAAATTAGAAGGACTATAGTTTAAGTTCCTAATTCCTAAAGTCGTAAATCATTTTAACGACGTCGTAAAAATTTTATGGCACAGTGGACCGAATAAATATTTAAGCAATGTATTGGATGCGAAGCGCAATAGTCATTGGATCGTTGGCCGGTGCGTAGTCTAATGGATCACCGGCTAGCGATTTCCAACCAGACAGCGAAGCGTTGCCGGCTCTTCAAAATTTTCTTAAGTATAGTAACATACATAAAGTTGTTTTAATTTTTCCAGCAATTTTAAACGCTTTATTTTAATGCTAACTAATAAATTTATATCTATGTATTTTTTTTTTAATATTTCCAAACTAGCTTTCTAAGAACGTCACGAACAGTTTACTGAAGTATGAAGTATACTTGTATAGTGAGCTTAGCAATTTTAGAAAATATATCTGACAACCTTGATTTTTTCTACCTATTCTCAATTTAGAATGGAAATAGAGTACATACATCTACAGTTCGTCTACATTTAGATTTTCTCATATAATTTGGTCCTATCCACTTGTATGTATGTACATACATATGTATGTGTACATACATATGTACATACCTACATAAAGTATCTTGATTTTTTTAGGTTTGCCTATTCATATTTTGTCACAATATGTTACGCAAACTAACAAATAACCATTTTAAGCTGCTATCACGAACTCAGTTTATCTCTTTATAAGTTGTCATGTCTGTTGACAAAGGATTTTTGGGGATGTTGGACAAATGACGAACACTAATTTTCTTATTTGTCCAACATCCCCAAAAAATTCTTTGTTAATTTATATTTTATGGACGCAACCGATAACTACCATGTCATGTCTATTAAAATAGTATTTATTCAAATTGGCTATGACTCAAATCAAGCTATGGAGATTCGTTAATAAAATAGGCTTTAGTCAAGAAATGAGAGTAGTAAAATTATTAAATTATCACAGCCCAAAAAAAAATGGAACTGCTATCGAGACAACTGTATCCCTATGTAATTTTCGACGCTGAATCCGAATCCGAAGTCAAAAAAAATCGTACACACCCAAAATCAACCCCTAGCATTAAAAAACGGTAAAATGATTTAAAGCTTCACGAATTGTCTTAAATGTCAATAATTCTAATTAAATATAAACATTCAAGTATATAACGCAAAAATACACTACTTTCCATTGAAAATCACCCCCATGAGTGGGTGGAAACTACCCCTCATACAACAGGAAACTTAAAAAAATGCAGAGATTGCAAAAAAAGCTTACAATGCTCAGTTTTTTTTGGAAAAAGTGAGTAACTGCATTAATTCCGATGCGATGCTCAAAATATACCCCCATAAAGTGGTGGATACCACCCCCATAAAGTGGCGAAAACCACCCTAAATTTATATTACATGTATAATAGGGGAAGAAATTTTATCGTGATTTCTATTTTAATCGATGCTAAAATTGGCTATAGATATGCAGCACTGCAGTTTGGAGATGAATACTTGCATTGCATCAAAGTCATTCAGTGAAGAAAAAAAATAGTTGCAGTACCTTTTAGAAAACTTCAAAACATCTGCATTTTCTTGTTTAAGAAGAATCTTTGACAACGTACTTGAAAAGTACCCATATTATGAAGTAGCAAAAATTTACCCGTAGTCTTAATTAGATCCACTAGCTCGACCAGCAGTGCTATCATAGGTCCAATCATGAAAAAAAAAAATAACAATATAACAGAGGAAAAATGGTAATAACAGAAACAATAAATAGCCCAACTTCACTTATACCTATACCTACCGGCTCGTCAAAAAAATAGAAATAGTTAGAAAATTATATAGATGTATTTTCTGAATTTTTAGACGATTCTTTTTTAGAGGATATATAAATAAGTAATAGTATTTTCAGAAAATTATTTTTAGGAGTCATCTAAGCAACTGTAATTTAAATTTAAAGGTGGTTTCCGCCACTCTATGGAGGTAGTTTTGGAGCATCGCATCGAGACTAATGTAGTTACATACTGTTTCTAAAATAACTGGGCATCGTAAGCCTTTTTTTGCAATCACTGCATTTTTTAGTTTCCTGTTGTATGAGGGGTAGTTTTCACCCACTCATGGGGGTGATTTTCAATGGAAAGTAGTGTTAACTCTGTATTTCTGCGTTACATACTTAAATGTTTCTATTTAATTAGAATTATTAACATTGAAGACTATTCGTGAAGCTTTAAGTTATTTTTACCATTTTTTAGCGCTAAGGGTTGATTTTGAGGGTGTACGATTTTTTTTTGACTTCGGATTCGGATTCAGCATCGAAAATTACATGGAGATACAGTTATCTCGATAGCAGTTCCATTTTTTTGTGGGGCTGTGAATTTATATGAATTATTTATCAATGAATTTATATGAATCATAATTTAAACTTAAAATGTTTAAGGAAATGGGGAAAATGATTTTTACATTAAATTAAGCTATCCCAAAGATGAAGGGTAAACCATATAATCATTGCTATCTAAAGAGACATCCAAAAGAAACGTCATCAAAACTGGCTATGAACGAGAGAGATGGAAATAGCGGTTACGTCGAAGCTCAAAACTGACTGTCGCAATTGTAAAATAAATAATGACTGTCATATACATACATATATACAGCTTTGACAATTAAATAAGGTTATAAATTTAATATAGAATAGAAATACGTCTTTTTTACTCGGCCAACTTTGATGAAGTTGTTTTTTTTTTTTGGATGCTTCTTTATATAGGTACTTTAAAGTTTAGAACTTCCTCCATTTTTAGTGATATTTTCAAAACTTTTGTGATTATTTAGGGTAGGAAATAAACTGTTGCTGTACCTGGAAGTTACACTGTAAACTATGTAACTTCAATGCAAGCTTTTGCTGCTTTTGATGTAATATACGCAAATAAAGCTGCTAGACAATTCAGATAGCTACTTGAAAAACTCAAATCATTGGGAATACGAAAGTAATATAAAAAAAAAACTTAACTAAAAGAACCAGAGTATTGTAAGGGTTATCCCATTGCTAATACATTTTTTGTATCTAATAGAAAATAAGAGTTTGTTTTTTGTTTTTATGTCAACTATTACAACAAAGAACAAGGTTGAGGTCAATAAAGTGCAGTTATTTTTTTTTAATCATTTGCATACTAAAATATTCAAATATGTTATCACGTGCAACATGTTTGGAATTTTATTAAGTCATCGACGATTGGAGTACATTAATTGCTTAAAATATTTTTGACCAACCTTGATGTTATCAGAATATAAATGATGGTTCAAATGCACATGGTCATATGTATGTAGGTACTGCGCACATGAAAAGACGATTTCAAAATTGATGTTTTAACAAGTACTGTTTTAATTTTTCCAGACATTTTGTATCAGAATCAGAAATTTAATGTATATTAATAATTTTTGAAATAAACCTCCATTCAATTCCGTTGCATACAGTGTTCACATTCGTACCATATGTCACAAGTCTATGATCAAATTCTAGGGAAATTATCTGGTGACATCTTTGCACAGAATAACATTTGGTTTTGTCTCTAATACATACATACAATGACTAACACAAAATAAATGATAAATAAATAACATATATACATAAATACAAATACATAAAATATAATGACATTTATTGATATGAACCTGAATAAAACAGATTTTTGAATTGAATAAATTTGATACCGCGTGAAATTGTTATAGTGAGGTATACAAGGTTTAAGAAAATTATGTACAGCAGTCTCGTTATTGGTGCAAAGGTCTTCAGCTGGACGGCCTACACTACAGGTGCACTACAGCTTCATGGTTTTAGCTGAAGAGATTTCCACTAATGGCTTTCCACCACAACCGAGCCATATGGGGCTTACAATTTGTATCCCGGGAGTTTCAGTGAACCAGATCTATCCGAAAGGGCCTAAAAGTCGCCATTATTTAAACTGTGTAATATAAACTTTCGGATATATCGGAAGTGAATATTAATTTCGGTATTTTAAATGGGACGATATATTTTTATGCCATATTTTATTTCTACTCATTAATTTAAAGTTACTTTAATAACCATTGTCTATATTTAAAAAGAAGGATTATAGAGATGTTGCTTGTTAAACTTACTAGATACATGGGGAAATGTACAAATGCTCAAAATAGAAGGTCAAGCTTTAACAACTTTGCCCTTTATTAAGTTGCTTATTTTAAATAGAACGACCTATTTGTATTTTATGAATTCTCTCTTTCTTTCTTCATCCTATTTCTAGACATACTGGCATTCCCTGTATCTAAAATGTAAGTTTTTCGAATTGTATCAAATTATTTATCAAGGTGGTGAGAGGTTCAAATTAATAAAACAGCTTTTATTTAAAATTTTACCAGAAAACGAGAAACCGAGAGAACTGGAGAATCCGATAAGTCCGGTCCTGCACATAATCCATTTGGTCGGATCCTCACCTACGGTGCGCAGCGTGCTAAATTGACTTTAATAAAGATATACAGGATAAAAGCTAACCTTTTATTAAACGTCGTTATTTATACCTGCTATCCGTTAACCACGGCTTCCATTTTATGCCCCCCCGATGCCGACTTTCTTGACGACGAAATCTAACACCTCCGTTTGAGAAAAATCGCATTACAATAAAACTATAAAAACTCTACAGGATTTAAATTTAGCGCCATGTCTCCTAATACCCTTTACGGTAGTGTTCCTGAGTAGTGCAATAAAAGAGGCGTTATTAACTATGGTAAAGATTACTTTTCGGTAGAAACTTGCTTGTGGTTTTGTTTGCTTTGTTTTCCTTTCCATGTCTTGTGTTTTTCCCGTTTGCCTAGGGTTTATTTTATTTAGTTAGGTTAGAGTGGGACTGCATTTGTTGATATCGATTAGAAAAGAATGGATATTTTATTTTTGCTGTAGGACAGCCATCGCCATCTCTTATCCGGTAGTCGTATTTCTCGTGGTGGAAACAGAGCGCGTAGAGGATTAGTGAAGGTGTGGATTAGCGGTAATGCGTTTATTTATCGGTGTTCCCATAGACGGCGTAAACGGGATTGATGAGATGACCTCACGTGCATGTGCTAGATCAACAACACCTCTACAAATTCAGTGGGTGTTGGCTAGATGCCCATATTTTATTAAAACGGATATAAAAAATTTGCACAGTTGTTTTGATGTATTTTTTTTAGAAATTTACTTTTTAGTAGAAAAAAAAATGTGTATTTATCGACAGTTACTACATAATTGCATTTTTACAAATTTCCATTTTCAGAAAAACAAACGAATGTAGGAATATTTATGTATGGTCCCTCTATTTTTAATTGAAAATGATAAATACGCCTGGGGAACAAAAAAAGCGGTGCAACTTTATGATTCCATGGGCGTGCATATATCTTTTATAAATCCGAAAATTTTGAAATAATTTTTTTCATTCATATCAATATAGGAGATTAAAATTAGCCTGCATACAAAACTCATAATATTTGTCATGTAATTTTCTGTAAATAATGCTCATTTAGACAGACAATCTCAAAAAATTGTCTGTTTTAATAAACCTAGCTGAAGTACACGTCACTGGCGTCTTAAACAAGTCAGAATTTCTAATGTCGTAAATCATTTTAACGACGTCGTAAAAATTTTATGGCACAGTGGACCGAATAAGTATTTAAGCAATGTATTAGATGCAAAGCACAATAGTGCTTATTGGATCGTTGGCCGGTGTGTAGTCTAATGGAACACCGGCCAGCGATTTCCAGCCAGACAGCGAAGCGTTGCCGGCTCTTCAAAATTTTCTTAAGTATAGTAATATACATAAAGTTGTTTTAATTTATAATTAGTTTTTCCAGCAATTTTAAACGCTTTATTTTAATGCTAACTAATAAATTTATATCTATGTATTTTTTTTTAAATATTTCCAAACTAGCTTTCTAAGAACGTCACGGTAACAGTTTACTGAAGTATGAAGTATACTTGTATAGTGAGCTTAGCAATTTTAGAAACTATATCTGACAACCTTGCTTTTTTCTACCTAGTTTCAATTTAGAATGGAAATTGTATACATAAATATATTAGGAAAATAAAAATAAAACTCATTGTGGAATGGAATTATGTCAAGATGAATAATTTTTTGTCTACTACAGATTTTTTTTCCTTGTAGGTGCATATTATTATTAATAAACACATATACATTGTAGACCAAAAATATTTTTTGTCTACGACAGTTAAATCAAAATTAAGTTTAAGTGATTCTACAGACTCTAGACAACATTGAACTCTCTTGGCATAATGCCATAGCACACTTGACTCGTCTAGCGACTTTCAAACTCGATATTTGCTCAACTTAGAGACCGTATAGAAAGAAACACCTTGTATATTTTTTATTCAAATTTCGCACATGGAGGTTTTGATTTGAAGTCCTAATTAACGCTATGGATTCAGATTTTAAATAAAAAAAATCTCTAAATGGTTATATTGAATTTCGGGCGTATAAAAAAATGTAGCAAGCCATGGGGATGAATCTTAAAAGTGACGGTAGGGTAAGAAGAAGCAGATTTCGACGCCATTTAATTGTACATAAATAAAAGTAGACATCCTGTATGTTGACCTCGGATTTAGAAGATTTTTTTGAAAATCCACAACTTTCTTTGCTATTTCATTAATTTTGTTATTTTTATTTTTATTTTGGTTTGATTTTTCGTTATACAACTGATTTCTTAAATAGGGAATAAACGAAGAGCAGTATAAGACCAAGAGTTTCGATACTTGACCTCCACTACAATTTTTCGTTTTCAGAAAAACAAACGAACGTCAGGGTACACTCGAGCAATCGAAATATTTGCGATGCGAATAAAGATTTTTTTTTAATCACTGGTTTATTAGATAATTACATATACTGATTAGTGATGACTACATTCTTTCTCTTTTTGCCGTGTTTTTTGAAAACATCAAATGCAAGCCGATATCAACTAAGGAAATTGTTGTTCTTGTATCAATAAAATTAGAATTCGTGAAATCCTATATTTTCAGTTGTATTTTACAACAAATATTATTAAGACTGTTGCAGCTGCCATGTTAGTTGAGTTGAGTTAGTTGAGTAGGACAAGTAAACTATTTGATCTGCTTATTTAAACTCAAATGAAACTTCTGCCTACTGAAATTCAAATGTCGGCCATGCTGAAAATTGTTTTTATTTATTTTTCTGTAGGACGCTGCAAAACCTCGGATTAAATATCGATTTTTCAGTCCCTGTATATTATAAATTGTAACCGTTTCTAATTAAAGGGTTAAACGGAAACATTTTTTTGTGCAATATCGATCATACTTATTTTAGAGTGCACTAAATCTAACTGCGTAGATAGATTAGAGATAAAAAATGCTGCCTTTTTTTATTTTTCACTTTTCTGTGGATTTCTCACCACAAAAAAAATATAAGTAGGCCTTGAAAATTAAAATTTTATTGTGATATTTAGCACGACCGTAGAGTTACTGAAGCTCTATGATTAAAATAACTGAAATCGACTAACACGGGCCTCTCCAACTCCGGTGCTATTGCCGCTCCGGCCGAGCGCCGGCCAAGCAGCGGGAATTAAATGCAATAATATGATGCTGTCTGTCTCTGTCGCGCAAAGGCGGCTCTGCTGCGGACGAATGAGGAAGGCAGTGTACAGGCACCTGTGCTGCGAAGTGCAGCACCGGTGCGCGCCGGCACCGAGTGCTCATGTTGGAGAGGCCTGGACTAACACATACAATTTTTAAAGACATATCCCGCATTCAAATGGGCCACCCTGTATATGTTTCCATTTAAAAAAGTTCAAGATGGCGACCATTCGCAAACTTAAGTGAATAAATTTATCTAACAATTGCAATCAATAATAACAATGCAATAACTAATAAATGTCTAATTATAACATACATAATATGTAGTAGGGTGTCCGTTATTTATCAACTTGTTTTTTTTTTCGCAGCGCCCTCTAAATTTTTAGTTTATGACCTAAAAAAAAATTATCAGACCCATATAAGCCCTTAATATTCATATTAAACCCTGCCACAAAGACGATACATTTCCCATTTAAATAACATGGGATTTCGGCACGTTTTACATCTACTTTTTTTCTCCTGAGCAAGTTAATATACAGCGATGAGAGACACACATTTTTGTAGGAAATTGAACGTTCTACAAACAAGCTGTCTTATGATTTTTCGATAACTTGTTTAAAAGTTATTCAAGGTTAAAATTGAACTTATAGTAATTTTTTAGATTTTTTTACTTTGACCGCAAAATTATCATTATTTTTATGAAAATGAATTGTTTATTTGAAAAAATATGTGATTTTCATTGTATTATTGAAAAAGTAAAAAATATTGAAATGAGAGAGTGAGTAAAAATTATTGACAAGAGATTCTGATAAATTTAAAATTTTGTATTACATTGCACGAATCTGGTACTAGTTTTACTCGATTCTAGTACTATTACTTTTTTTTTACATAATCTATTTATTTCTGTGAAATTCTACAAAATTTTGTACGGTTTTATTAAATTTTATACAATGAAAATTTTCCTTCAGTACAGTTAATGACGTAGACATTTTTTTTTATAATCATTTTTACGAAAAAATAAAATTCGTAATTACGCATGCGCACTAAAGTATAATTTAGTACTCTGACTAGTCGGGTCAGCGTGTCGGATGTTTTCAGTTATCATGCAAAAATCTCTGTTGTAGAACGTTGGATGTTGTTTTGATCATTAATAATAATCTGGTATTGATAAAAACTTTCTTCAGTTAGATGATAGTACATGGTCAGATAATCCAGATTATTTGAGTGGGTTAAAAATTGTTAAACACCTACGAGTGGTCAATGATACTGCAGAGAGCTATCAAATTGACTGAAGAATATATTAATACTCTAGCTAAGCATGAATATCAAAAACAATATGTCATTCAAATTGTGAGTATAAAAAAAATCCAAATACCACCAAAGAATGTTTAAAATAAATTGTGTTAATCAATATGTTAAAAAAATTGTTTAATCTGTCACATTTTTCCCGATAAATTGCAAAATTTTGAACTTAACTCAAATCGTCAGTTACAGTATTTTTCAATTATCTGAATTTTTTCACAATAATTTTACCTATAATACAGTTAAAATTAGATATTTTTCGCAATAAACAATTTACTATTATATAAATAATGATAATTTTGCGGTCAAAGGGCGCTGCGAAAAGGTTGGTAAATAACGGACAGCCTAATATGTAGGTGTCAGAAATGGTCGTCCTAGCTTCAGCCGTTCTTACATGACAACACAGTTTCCAGATTGTTTAGCAACTCTATATGTATATTACGCGACGCTGAAAGCAGAAAATAACTTATAATAAAAGGGACGATATAGGACGAACAAGAAGACACAAGGAGACCGAGCTCGCGTAAAATAGGTACCGAGAGAACGGCACAAATGACTTCGAAATCCGCTAGGGTATTAGCGGCGCTACGAGCGCCGCATTTCTTAGCTTCGGGAGTCTTCGGGAGTTTCGTAAACAGAGCGTCTAACCCTGAATGTCCCCGAATCTTGTACTTGAGCGCGCTACCGCTTGCGCAGGTAATAGTCTGCCGCCATATTAAGTTTATTAAGTTTATCTTTCGACGTATTTTGTGCCGCCCGAAACACGCGAGCTTGGTCTCCTTGTTCTAGTCACATATACCTTATTAAATTTTTATTTCAAATATTAGTTATTTAAATTAAGTTATTTTATTAGTTATAATAGATAATACGAGTATCTATATAGTTGTAGATATTCGTACTCATACGTATATATACATATGTGAATATTTTCTGAATTTTATAAATGTAATTAATTAGTGTTCGTTCTTATGGTCGTGAGTTAAAATAATTCAAGAAACGCTTTTTCTATGTGTATGTTATGGCTAGGGTTCGGAACGTTTGCCTTCTCGCGTGTTAAACTGCGTTAGATTATCCTGTCCTCCCGCACCGGGATAGCGTACTACTGCACCTACGTGGGCCCGGCACCTTGGCAGGATCGGTCAGTGGCGTACGTATGCAGGGACAAGAAATACACTTTTAATATACTTATGTACAACTTAATACATAAAACAAGAAATACACTTAATAACTTTTGACCTGATATTTTAGGAGTTCATATATGTACATATTTTTAAATGCTCTATTTATATTGTATATAACTGTTTTATTACACTACTATGGATATTTTAACTTTGATACTTTCCATTTCTGAGACAATCAAGTTTTATAAATACAATTAGGTACTGTGCTTCAAAACTATTAATTGCAACTTGCAAATGAAATATTTATTTTGCAATGCAATTTTAGACCAAAAAAATAGCAGGCATTTTCCTACCCACAATTTGATTTACTGTTACAGTTCAGTTCGTTAACTGCTAGGCTTGCTGCATGATAACGATGGTTGCATTTCGTTAATTGTTTAATGTAGTGCTAATTGTTGCCTTATTATCTAGAATTCTAATTTGTTTACATCGTAGGTAGATGTAAGGATGTAGATTCTCCTTACCTGAAGCATGATGCGTGAAGTATAAATACTTACTGATCTACCAGTCTGTATAAATACTTACTAATTCTAATTTAAGAATTAGTAAGGATTCTAGAAGATCCGTAGAAACCTGTGACTTACTTACCTATAAATTTCTTTCTTGAGCTTGGTAAGAACTGAACTCTCCTATGCTAATTTATTTGTAGCAGTCAAAGCCACCATCGTCTACTGCGTTCCTGAAGGTTTGTTCATTAGCTCTTTTTCGAGAGGTTAGTCTGTTATTTGCTCTTTCAGTTGTGTGTTTATTTCTAGGCCATGAACAACCATAACATCAAAGTCATCAACTTTTCTAATCAAGATGCAGTGACTTACCCAATCGTCAAACTTATAGGAACTATAGAATACGAGAGCAGCGTCTCGTGCCAAAACCAAAGCGATAAAAATGTTTACCTCACCCTCAATAACAAGTCCGACATACTGATAACTACAAACGTAGTCGACGGTTACTTTAAGTTCATAGTCGAACTGCAAAATGGCAAAAATCAAATTAGCGTCAGGTACTGTTGCGAGACGATCGGGATTACACTAGAATATTTTTCTATTAAAACAGAGCATGCTGTGATACCGCTTTATGTGATTTGCGAAGGGCACGACGGGTACTTTCAGGCCCCGCCCTGGGAAAATAACAATATTGAAAGTGCCTGCAAGCGAATTACCTTGTGTTCAAAGCTGCTTCAATGCGTTACCGCCGAAAAATTGTATGAACATAATCTGGGAAGAAAGACTTTCAATCTGGAGACCGACTGCCAAGTTTTTCGCAGTGAACTGGACTACCTCGAAGCTAGAAATATGAATCAAGTGGAATTATGGGAGACTATAGGTGAGAACCTAAGTAGGAATTATATTGCTTCTTTTACCATTTACACCTTTGAATGCGAATTAACAGCTTTGCGTTCACCTAGATATTAAATTTGAATACCACAAAAATTGAACTGAGGCTAGCGTCTAACGTATATACTTCTACCACACAAATGTGGCATACATTAATATACCGGGTGTCTACGGAGATATGATACACTCAATAACTTTTTAACGGAAAGATATATGTATGTGTTTTTAGTTTTCACCGTTATAAATAATCGAATATTTGAAGTATATATGAGGGGTACAGATGCAAAACTCACATTATCCATAATTTTTCGAAATAGAGTTAGTGGCGCTATCTTGTTCATCGTGTTGAACTACACCATTTTAAATGTTAAAAGTGGTGTAAAACACATTTTCGTATTTATTTTAAATTGCGGAATCTGTGAATTGTTTCAAAACTCACATTCTCCTAAGGAGAGTGTGAGGATGTTAGAACTTTCTACTGTCAACATTTTTTTGTACTTTGTAATTTTAGGTTCATTATAAAAATATTTCACTTCATCAGTCAATGATGATAATAAAACCGTATTCTAAGTATTTTGTGCAGCGTTTTATTTTGATTATGAACTACCATATTACATAAAATTGTTATTGATATACCATTGAGTTTGTTTCTAAGTTCATTTTCTTATCTTAAATTCATGAATGTTAGTGTAAAAACTAATATTATGTAGAATAATTCGGAGCAAAACGACCGTTATCCAGAAAGTTGTATCAAAACTCACATTATCCAAATTTGAAAGCAAATGTAAAGTTCTAATACAAATACCAAAAAAATTTCAGATCGTCAAGTCACTTGAAAAGTGAGAAATCAGTTATTCCTTCTTCCTGAAAAAAATTAAAAAGTGGATAATGTGAGTTTTGCATCTATACCCCTCATATAATCAATTTTTGTAGATATACAATGTGTTCGGAATTGGTGATGGATGTATTGTCTTCTAAAGAATAATAGATAGGGAAGCGGCTGAATGAGTAAAGTTGTAGACAATTTAATAAGTAACTTAACGCCGCTTAAAACTCTAACTGTTTTTATTTTTGAGATATTAGGGAAAAACCACTTTTCAAATACGTTTTCAAAACACATTACTTCAGAACACGTTTTAAAAAATATGTGGGCGGCCCTATTTAATTAGATTCCTTTGATATTTTATATTAACATTCTAATATCCTCTAAGTTATTTAGTTTTAATTAGTTATACCTCAATAATGTTGCAATTTTTTTTCCTCAGAAGAGAACCCGGCAAACAAGTATATTTACACAAGTATATTATAACAATTTGTTAATTTTATATTGGGATGTCGCCAAGTTGCGGTAGTTTCCCTGAAAGGGGTTTTTAAGGTTTTTGTTAGTAGGCATTTATTTAAAGAGAATACGGGGTAATTTTAAAATAACACAACATCAATATGATTGCCATAAGAAAAAAAAGTTGATGATGGTTTTAGAAAGTAGAAACGTCGAAACATTAATTCGATTAAAGAATTTTTTAAGAACTTAAAGGTATTCACGAATTTTAAAAATATATAAAAATGAATTATATTATATTTTATAATATTGAAGTTATAATTTACTTTTCTATAACTATATAATAACATATTTTTCGAAAATGCATATTTTCGGTTTTTCCTAAATATCTCAAAACCCTAAAAATATAGGGGCATTTTCTTTAGCGATTATACAATTGTTACTTTGCTCATTTTCCTATCTCTTATAGTTTCGAAGATAGCAATACACCCATCACCATCACATGTATATTTTTGTGGATATGCACAGGGACCACTTTCCCCGACTAGCTGCCACTGGATATGAGATAGTATTTTGCAGTTTGTATCCGAATACTCGTATAATATACGACTCCATTTCTAAAGAGTGTTTCAAAGGAAACGCGGGATATAATGTTATACTAAATATGTTATATTTAGTAAATACTAGTGTAAAGTGCCACATAACAACTGTCAAGGCTATAGGCATTGCCATTAAGTATGGTAAATGTCCTTCGCGACTTAATATAACATAAGCGAACTCTTGATACAATTCTGGATCATTTTGTCGCATAATTATGGCTCGATTTCGTTGAGAACTCTTAAGATAAGGAATTTTCACAACAACAAAAATCAGCTTAAATTCGCAACCTATTGGTCAATTGGTCATCATATTGATATCAAAGATTCTTTCGTTGTTGTATGAGATGAGTTGCCGCAATACTTGGAATGTCTCATGTGGTGTATAACAGGTGGCGACCAAGCCAAATTTGCTTGGTATGTGACTGCTGAAATTTTATAGTTAGTCTAATCACCGTCCTTTAATTTTCGCTTCTTTCTGAGTCAAAAGTGTGCACAAAATCTGCGTATTTTGCGCACAGACCGACAGACAGACTCAGAGTAATACATTTTAACAATCATCACATCACTCACTGTTCCATCGTGTAAGGCTTCATATTGACTAACCGCAACGTATGTATTACAGAATGTGATGTCATAGAACGTTGCCAATATTGCAAAACAAAACTGACGCACAATACAAATCCTGAATTTCTTTTGGGGCACCCTATATTTAATACATTTAAATTGTAGTGTAATGGCGTGTCCACATTTTGCCACTGAATGCCATTGGCACAGGCCAACGGCCAAATTCGTGTCAATGGCATTTAGTGGCATAAAGTATTAAGTGAACTCTTCATTTTGGATTTGCCGGTGGGCTTTTGCAGCTGGCCTTATCAACAGCATTCAGTGAACGTGCCATAAATATTACATTGCTTCTTACCGATCTTGTTCCAGGAAGAGAAATAATGAAGTCTGACATCGGATCTGAAAATAAAAAATACTTAGCCTTCTTATCTTGCACAGTATACTGGGGAGAAAATTACACCGAGGCCATGAAGACTCACGAAGATCTGTTACAAATAACGCAGGGATATGTAGCGCTGGGTGGGGGAGGACTGGCATTATTTGGAACAGCTTGTTTGTACACCTGGCCAGAAAGTTTCGAGGAAATAGTTCTCAGATTCGAGGATACCACTATAGTAGATCGAACTCAGTTCTTAGATGACAGTTGCTACAGGTAAAATCAGTTTTCAAACATTTTTTGGAACTCTTGGTCAATTTTGCCGTAGGGGAACTGTGGGCGCTTGCTTCTCAACTACTTTAGGCTCAGTCTTACACGAACTCTGTCACACGTTTGATTTGGGCCATACTGAAGACGGAATTATGGCAAGGGGTTTTGATAACATTTATAAAGTTTTCACTAGATCTCATTCTGGAGGGCAGGAAAATGTGTCGAAATCTTTGCGAGATAAGATCGAATTTAAAGAAGAATTCGAATCGGATAGCCTACTAGAAAGACTGCAAACTGAAAACAAGAAGAAAGAGTTTACCGTTATCAGAAAATTCGAAGAAATAGATGATACTTTTTTAACTAGAAGCTGTGCAGTTCTACTATGTTATCACAGGTAAATAATGTCACCATGAGTGTATGTACTTATCACCAACTCATAGATATTTGTGATATGAACCTTTATTATGAATCCCGAAATATTATGTGTTGACATATGTTTTAAATAATAAATAATTTTAGAATTTGTGATGACTTGAAAAATTATTTTTTTGCGTGTTTAAATTCCCTCTCCAAATGGTCTTGCCAAGTCTTGTATACGGATGACTCATCATATTTTTAGTTATTCTTCTGTATCATTTATACTCATATTTATTAGTTGCAAGTTTTTTTTACCTAGTACTTACATAGACATATACAGGGTGCTCCAGTATTATATAGACATATACAGGGTGCTCCACGATGAGCGGGCCTATCAAACGTTCTGGGAGATCTACAAATAATATGGGGATGATACAAATAATATTTGCATCGGGGGTTTTCAGGGATACTTGATAATTGATCTAAAATAATATTATGGTCTCTAAAATGAACGGTTTTCGCGATATTTCAGGATAAAACTTGAAATTGACAACCCCTGGAAAGATATTAGTAATTTTTGCTGCCGTAAAACTTGTAGAGGTGGGCAACTGGTAAATTACCTTTTAGGTATTTTACTTAAAAGGGTAAATTTCGGAAAGTAATAAACACCAAAAAGGAAATTTTCCTATAAATTCGTCTTAGAAAATCAGAAACTTGTTAACTAGAAGATTTTTGAAGATGTAGATATGCTTAAATTTATGTATAAGGTTTCTCAGATATATAAATTTATTTTTGTTCAATTATTTTTTTAAAAATGTTATATCATAGATTTTTTTCTGGATCAAGTTCAATTAGGGTAGGGTGGAGCACAATTGGACATTTGTTTCAAGAAACTGTGTTTCTGTTATTTGAAAAAAAAATAATGTCAATTTAACTAGCAATTCATACTTGACTATGTTACAAAAATAAAATAACTAACCAATAAAATTAAGGTTTTATATGAAAAAAAATATTTTTTTCTTATCATCATTTGTCTAAAAGTACCTCATAGGGGGGTACTTTTAGACAGGAGTGGGGCACATTGAGACTGTAAAATATACTGTCACTTCCTTAATAATATTTGCTATATTATTTATTCTATTAAGACACAGAAGGTTAGGCTTTCAAAACCATATACAGACACATACAAAATATATACAGACATTTGATAAATTTATTTCTTAAACTACAAGTTATAATGTGCACCATTATAATATAAATACATACATAACTTACTGAACATTGAAGTTTGAAAATAAAACACTGAATTTAATGTATGACGCCTGACGTGTAGTTTCCTTCATTTTCTTGGGCGCTGAAAGGATGGAAATTATGTCACTTGTAGAAATTGTGTTAATATCATCAATATCTGGATAGTAAAATTCGTAAACTCTTTTTTCCCTAAAAAAAAAAAAAAAATGCTTCGACATCTTTTAAATATTCACCCATTATATTTCCCACATAATGCAATATTTTCTTGGTGACAAATTTTACCAAAACGTAATTTCCAATTTCAAGACGATCACATTCCAAAAAGAATTGGAATATTTTCTTTTTCTTCAGTGGAATCCATATCGGAGTCCATATCAGAATTAATGCTTAAATCTTTCTCTATAAAACTTATTTTTGAATCTGAGCTGATATCATTATACCTTTGTTCTTTGTGTTGTTCTCGTTTTCTTCCATTAGTTAACTCTAGCTTTGTTTTTACTGCTGCACATTGCTTTAATTTTTGTAATCTTTGACGTCTTCTAAATTTTGCATTTTGAATTTCTATATTTTCTGAGTTTCGGTATATACACAGGACTTTTTCTTCTTTCTACCTCCTCTCTTACTTTTATGGGACAATTTGGGGAAGGGACGAACATCTTCTGGATTATAACTCACTTTTTGATAAAATATAAGTGATAAAATACTGTGGATTTGTTTAAATTGTACCTACATCAAGACGGAATCTCAAATTTTTCTTTTACTTTGTAGAACTTCCGTCACAACTTTTCTAATATTTCTATAATCTACAAAAGCCCGATTTGTTTTTCTTTTATAGTTCCTCACCATTCTGTAACAGTATTTAATTATATTCATAACAAGATTGTTTTAACCATAGGGTAAGTTTTGAATATGTCTATATCTGCCCCACCGTATTTGTGTAAATGTGTCCCGTGGATAATTTCAATGTATTCAAACTCCTAAATTTGAAATCCTTATATTTCTAACTGCAAATTAATAGGATATAGTATTCACTAGACAGGAGATTTTTAGCCATGGACCACATTATTAATACATATTTAGTATAGCAAGCAATAAAGACTTACAAATAGAAAACAAAATACTTACTTTTGGCACTGGATTTAATATTTTTTCACAACAAAAACTGCTGGAATCACATCCAATTATCACCAAGGTTCGCGCGCTTAATCTCGTAGCTGTCATTTCTGGCGAATTGTCCAATTCGGACCCTTGTCCAAATGTATCCCACCCTACCCTATATGTAAATAATATGACAATGTTACAAAACAAGAACCCATAACCCTATAACTCCATAACTCCATACCACTGATCATATAACCCCGTAACCCCAAAACCACGTAACCCCATAACCACTATCGCTATATCCCGTAACCCCATAACCCCATAACCATGTTACTAAAATCGCCATACTCAATCTCTCACAGCAAAACAACTATCGTGGCATGGATTCCACAAAACTAAAGCTATTATAACCTAGCTGTGTTAACCCTATAACCTCATAACCCGATAAATTCTAATTAAAAATACCATATCCCTAAAGTATCGGACTCAATTGTAAATCTATTTATTATTTGTAAACTGTCAGCATCAATGTTATCCGATGCACACCGCGAGGAGGTTGCGTGAAAAAAGCGAACCTATAAAATCTGTTATGGAGTTATTGGAGTTATGGGGTTATTTGGTTTAATGAAATGGGTTTACGGAATCTTCAACACCTGATAAATTTCCATAATGCAGATTGTCTGTGATGATTTATTTATTTTTTTTGTTAGCTTCTTGTTTTGTAACATTGATATAATGCAGATGGACTTTGATGATTTATTTTATTTAGTATCGGGGTTATGGGGTTACGGGGTTATAGGGTTAGTGGTTATGGGGTTATAGGGGTATGGGTTTATGTGGATTAACAGATTGGTTTTTTAGTTTAAAGTTTGAGTAACAACGTTACAGGACTAAACATCGTTGATTATAGGGTTTTTTTGAGGTTTTGGCAAAATCCTGACATGATGAGGTCAATCTGACCTTGGATTCGGATTCAGCGACCCCGAAAACATACAGTAAACATAGTCAGACCCCTGTGCCAAAAAAAATATTTTTTTTTGTGTGGCTGTGTAATTTTGTATTCTATTACTTTGTCATAATATTACAAGTTTCAATTAAAATATCACGACAAACTGATAGAATGCAAATAGGTTTCATAGCTGGAACCTTGTGGAACCTTCTAACGATGTGTATTCAGTATTGAAGCCATTACACAAGAAATAATTATAACCAGATGATACTGTTTCAGGTGGTTCAACCAGACAACTCCTAGGCAATGTTCAGTTCTCTCATTCGACAATACCAATAATCTAATAAAATCTACTTCAGGGATAAGAGTTGTGGAAATCAGGAGTCAAGATGTCGAATTGGTAGTACAAAGTTGGACTTTCGAAGGGAGAGTTTTGAAGTTCTCGTTCCAGATTCCCCAGGATGTATTCATCAGTTTATGCAATGGAAATTATATAATCTTTGTTGAGGATACCATAGGCTGTATTTTAAAAGAAGAATTTAGAGTGTGAAATGAATAGTTAAAATTATAACGCGTTTTCTTATGAGGAAATTCAGAAAGACGTTTTTTTTTTTTCGGTTTAAATCATTAAAAACACATTTAGGTGGTAATTTGAAAATTATAGGTTCACTCATGAAAAAACATGTTTTCTAAGATTTTTATATTGGGATAAGAAGTTTAAGTGGATATTATTGCACTGAAATCAATTTCATTATAAAACATATTAATACATGCTGGATTACAATGAGCTTACGATTCTTAGAAAAACGAACATGCATATGAGCAGTATTTATGGCTACTATGAGAGCCAATTTAGCTTAATACTTACAATTTTAAAATCAGATTCTGATAAAACAGCTCTATACCGGGTGTTCCACAACTACTTAGACAAGCGTTATCTCTAAAATGGTTTGATACAGTAACAAATGTTAAATAGAATGTTCTTCTGTTAAAAAAAAAAGAAATGCATGTAACAGTTTCATAATAAAAAAATACAGGACATTAAAAGCGCACAGTTATCCAACTTAAATGTTTCAAATGGAACTGTGTATTTTTCTATGTTTGTTTTTTTCTTAAATTTCTGAACAAGTTTTACAAACCATGTCTTTATCCATTTTTTTTTACAAACCTTTTACAAACCTTTATCCATTTGTGAGATACTTGCAAAACATTTTTGAATTGTCTAACATTTATGTGTAAATACTACAATAACTCGTAAACGATGCTCAACGAGCACCGACTCAAACAATAAACTATGCTTAAACGGGCGACTAATTTTCAGCACACACAACATATTTTAAATAACCCTGGAGAAAAAAATTGAGATGGGTCAGGTCAGGTGATCGTGCAGGCCATCTAACAGTCCCCGATTACCAACCCAGTCCCTTGCTAATCATACATGATGCGCATTATGTTGAAAATTGGGGATATTACTGTCTGATATAACTTATTTAGTGGATGATTTTATGACGGTACTCCAACTGGTGAAGTAATTATTATGGTTCTTAAGAAACATTATTCCTCATGTTGGTGAGGAACTCCTACAAATGGACGCCTTAATATGTGGTAGCAAGAAGCTGGAGCACTACCGCAATAACATAAAATTTCCTGAATGAGAGATTTCTAAACAATTGAATCAGTAATCGCGGACATGTTACAGCCAATTTTTGGTTATTTTGTCATATCGGCAAAAACCTCAAATGCCACAGTAGCGCATAGTATTATATTTGCATATTCAGATGATACTATTGTGTATCGTATAGGGGAATTTTGCTGAAACGATAATTTTATCTTTAAAGTTTGTTAACCAGTGTGTCATTTTTGAGAAAACTACCGTATAGTGTGGATACTGTATTCGATTCAATCGAATTACCGTTTTGTTTAAACTGGCATTTCATACCATATCGTGTATTATCGTGGGCTCTTAGGCGGCCTTCACTGATCTTTCTATGGGGTTATTTAAAACAAGTTCAGTATGCTGAAAATGTTTTAGCAATTTTAAAAACAGAATATCTCGTGTCTGTCGCCAATTAACTCAATGAATAACGGAAGTTAATCTTTGTACTTCTTGCGCAAAAAAACTTTTTTAGAAGGTGCGAGTTGTGTCGAGCAGAAAATGGTTGCTAGTTTGACCATCTTTTATCGAGTTAATGCTTGTTGAGTATAGTTTAGGATATTTACACATTTGTTACCGCAAAAATGTTTTTGGAAATATCTCATAAATGACTAAATATGAGTATAGGACATTTTAGCAGAATTCAACCAAAAATGGAAAATTATGTAAGGTGTTCCATTTGAAAATTTGGATAACCTGTGGCATTTTTAAACAACCTTACATTTATTATTATTACATTTTATACTGTTATTACATAGAATAACTCTAAGAATTTATCTTTAACACTTCTTTCTATATCAAACCATTTTCGAGATAATGCGTCTGTAAATAGTTGCGAGACATCCGCAATACGTATTCTAAATGTAGGCCGTTTAAAATTTTGGATTAAAGTGGACGATTTTAATTAATTTATTGTAATGCCAGGAAACCAGTAAAACATACTGTGCAAAGCCAGGAAAATGACTTATACACTATAGCTTTTTAGAAGACAATACTGTTAGCTTTAGACGAATTTAATTATGTAGGTACTTATAGCAAATTTGTCATCAGATCTATGAAGCTTTACCACTAATTCACTATTTACTATATACTTAATTACTAAGGATTTTGAGGACGAATTTGGCACAGTTAAAAGCGTCCAGCCTTGATTATTAATTTGTATATTACAATATACATACGTCCAAAAATAACAATGGTTATATAAATAAAGTCTTCCTATTTAAGACATAATATAGTTTATAAAATAGAGATTAGACATATTTAATATAGATAGTAAAATATACGCATTTAAAAAAGATGATAAATATTGTAAGCTGACACAAAAACTGTATATGTATATTTCATCAATGTGGATCATTATATAGGTAATACCTATAATGTTTTATTACATAAGTTTTGGAATTGTATAATTTATTTCTACCACAAAAAATAACCTAGCCAAATAATGTAGGCTGAGGATAAAGAAATTGTTTCATTTATAAATAATCAACACTAGAACTTGTATTTGATAGGAAAATGTATTTGTCCGCCTGCATATGTCTATTGCATTCATCAATTGCAAGTAGTATACACTGTTGGCAATGTTACATATTCCGTCTGGTGGTATTGTAATAGGAATTCATTGGTTAGAGGGAGGGGCTAGAGATCAAGTGATTCCAATTATACCCAGGGCTACAAGCTACATTCTTCACAGTGGCCTCACTCACCATAATACTCGTATTTATTTATCAGTTAGTAACGTTCTTTGCCCCCATCACCCATTAAATGAGACTAATACGGGAGATGTGCCTTTGCCGACCCTGTATATTTGTATGTTTACATGAAACTATAATTAAATCACGTAAGAAAAAAAGTAACACGGTATGAAAAAAATTCTTTATACATGTTACGATCGTTTTGAATTTCCTCATATAATTTTTGAAGTATAGATTATTATAGTTAGAACACCAGACATTCTAAAAAAGAGAATTTAATACGTAAAATATAATAATCAAAATATAGATACAATACTCTGAATTTTGCTATAAAAGTATTAGAACGTGGTAGAGGAAGAATTTTATTAGTTATATTTATTGTATTTATTTATTTATTTATCTTAGAAATAAAACGCTAACAAAAATCGATATTTATAAACTTCCTGAAACAAAACAAAAATCAATGTTTGTCAGGTTCTTCATGGGGCAAACATGGCTAATGAACAACTCAATTGAGTCCAAACAATTCCTAAAAAAATCCAATTGAGAAATAACTTTTTTATGAAAACTGCCGTTTTTATTTCACAAATTGCTATGCCTATTTTTAATCATCTTTGTTTTCTGTATCGGCTAATTTAACTCCAGTTCCTAATTTTATATTCCTGAAGTAAATTGTCTGTTGCGTTGCAGTATACTTCAAAGCGCAATATCCTGATATCAACTGTATACATAGCAAGAATACCATAACGCCTTGCACTACAATTTCCAGAACATACAATCCAAAGTATGGGTTCAATAGCAGAAATCCCTTGTAGTGGAAACTGAAGGAAGAGAGTCAGCATCCAAAAGCCAGCTAGTTCTGGAATCTGAAAAAAAGTTTCATTCGTTAATAAATTTTGTAAGTTATTAATATAAATATCAATAAATAATATTATTATATGTGCTTTTTACGATATTCCATCGTATTTTGCGATACATTTTGGTGTTAGGTGTAGCGATAAATGTGATATTAAATACATTTAGAATTTATTGAAGAATTTAAAAAATGCAATGATATATAGGGGGTTCTATAAGAAAAACATTGACAATGACATTTATGTACTATGTGGATGACCCTGTGTACTTGTCTATCATATCAAAAAATACGCAACTAAAACTACGCAACGTTTTTGTGAAAAATTTTTCCTTGAAGTTTTATCGAATTTATGCGCGACTTTTAGCTCTCACTGTACAAAACAGGTACCTTCAAGTTCACATACCTAATGAATAATGAGTAAAGTTGGCATACGGCAACGCAACACATAGACAACTCGCGTAGCGTGTGATGGACGTCGCCTCATTTCATATTTATTTCAATAGTCTCGTGATAGCTGGTGCTTTTGTACAACCTCCGCTATATGTATGTAATATGTTGAATGTGTGATATCATTTCGTAATAAACTATGGCAAACGTGCGGAAGACTACTAGTTACTTTCGTGTATTACACTTATGATGCGTACGCCTCGCCTCTGTGACGCGACTCGATTACGATTACAAAAAATCGAATTTGAAAAAAAAAAGTCGAAGAGATAATTTATTTACCCCATTTAACCATCTCTTTATCTCCAACAACATGCATAACCAATTTGCGACAGACTCTATACTCATAGTTGGATGTAATCTACAAGAACTGGAAGAGAGATTTTAAAAAATGGCCATTGTGTTTTTCTAAGTTGTGCTTTAATCAAATAGTATTTACAAGACAATCTAAAAAAGACTAATTATTCAAATGCAACCATTTTAATTAAATCCACTGTTCTTAATAAGTTTGGTTCAATGTATGTAGTAAACAGGAAACAAATGATACAAAATACGTTGTTATATACAGGGTATAAAAATTCACTACAAAGATTTTAAGGACGTATGTTTGGGGTCAAATAAGACTTCTTTTCTATAACTATGTGTCCTAAAATGATCCTCTTTCGAGCTATAAAAAGCTTATCTATCCGGGAGAAAAGTATCTAAATCTTAGTAGCAGCTAGCAACTGAATTTCATATTTCTTTAACTAAACTTATTTAACTTTATGTTAATTTCATTAATTATGTAAATCTAATAATCTTAATCTTATTACCATAAGTAGATATAGTTTTGTGGTCATACTGAACCTACTTGTACTTACCCTATCTCTTAAGTTTCCTTCGTAGCCTAAATATAATCTTAATGCTTCGACTACAAAGAGCGTAGCTATTATAGTTACTATTATAAATTTATATAATTCATTGTACGAGGAATACTAAAAAAAAGATACCAGAAAATAGTTTTAGTCAGTATTTATTAAAATTACTCACATTTTCGATAAGAAACAGCACAATAAAGACAGTCCAGACAGGGGCAAATATGACATTGAAATATAGTGCCATTTGTAATGGTAAATTACTCAATACATGTCGGCCTAAAAAAAAAATATATGTATCTGTTATCTGGAAAGTCTTTTTTCTGGATTTACAGAATTACATAGGACAGGAAGTATCACGTACCGTTTTTTATTGTTTTTTGTAAAATGACTGTGAGACTCAAAGGTACGCATATTGACTTTATATATACAGGGTGCTTCACGGTGAGTGATCTGTTAAACGTTTTGAGAGATCTACAAATGAAATGGAGCTGACAATTTGTATCTGGAGGTTTTCGGGGGATATATACATCTAAAATAATGGCATCTTTCTGGCACTTCCTGATATACCGGAAGTGAATACTAACTTCGTTATTTTAAATAGTATATTTTATTTCACGTTTCTACTGATTAATTTAGTCACTTTATATTATGTCTATGTATAAAATGATATTATGTCTATGTATAAAATGAACGGATTTTGAGATATTTCAGTTTTAAGAAAAAAAAAAACAATTAAAAAAAAAAACAAAAAAAAACAAATAATTTTCGTATAGATGAAATTTTATAGTTTATTTTAAGGATGAGCTTACTCTCAATAATTCTAGATACACATAAATAAGTTGAAATAATCGAAGACGGTAGATTTTGGATATAGGAAATGCTAGTATGTATTGAAAGAGGATTGCGAAATGAAGCGGAAATAATTATAAAATATAGTAGGTACATTCCGTTTAAAATAAGCCATCTAATAAAGGACACATTTGTTTAAGTTTGACTCTGCATTTTGAGCACCCTGTAGTTTTTTCCGTGTATCTAGAATTATTGACAGTAAGCTTAGCCTGTCATACTTATATGGTAAATAAATAACCATAAATCTTCACCTCTGAGAAAATTATGAGTTTTTTTATTTTTTTTTTCTTAAAATTGAAATATCTCGAAAACCCTCCATTTTAGAGATACTACCTAGTCATCTGTTGTTAATGTAACTTTTAAATAAATGCGTAGAAACCTAATATGGCATAAAACATATAGCATGCCATTTAAAATAACGAAGTTCGTATTCACTTTCAATATATCCGGAAGTGCCAGAAAGTCGCCATTTAAGATGCATCGCTGAAAACCCCCAGATACAAATTTTCAGCTCCATATAATTTATAGTTCTCCCAACCGAAACGTTTAATACCTATACCACCAAAACGTTTAATATCTATACGGCCTTGCAGCTACATACATAAAGTGTGACAAACTTAAAGTAAGTTTCTCATTCTTTATTATTTATCCTCAAAAATAATTCGAGCGAATTAAATATATTTCTTATGAATGTATTTATCACTACGATAATTGAATAGAGTTCATTTGTGAGTTTATATCTTTACGCACTTGTTATTTTAACTTTATATTGTTAAAGTGTCTATCTCCACTTTTTATGGGAATTGTCCTTCTTCAAGAATTTCCCCATTTTCGTTAATATGGAAATGTAGGGGGTGTGTGGATCTAGCGTCACACTTAAATTAGTAAATTGCTGAAATACATAAAGCCCACCCACAGCAATAACTCAAAGTGAATTAATTTGTTGTCGTTAATTGTTAGTTGATAGCTGCAGCTTTGCAAACTGGGTTTATTTATTTATGTTCGAGTATCACTTGTTTCTTCATTTAGCTTGTACTTTTAGGTACATTTAGACATTAGCTGGCACTACATCTCGCGGTCAAAGTAGTAAGCATTAAATTACTTTTTCTCATCTGTAGCTTTGGTTTGCCATCGACATCAGATCATCTTATAACATAAAACATGCGTTCTAAAAGTTCATACAAAGATCATATTTATGTAATAAATTGTGGCAGTGTTGCAGGAAATGATTTAAGTGCTTCTCTCTGATGTTTACAAAATAGCTAGCAATAATTTCCATCATTTCCCAACTCAATGTCATCATTTTCCAAACTCAAACAAACGTTTTGTGGGGCGAAAATGTTGATAAATTGAAAGCATGGAAAATCGCTTTAAAAATGAAAGTATGTTCCTTACATTTTAAAAAATACGATTATATGTTTTACACCTTTCTCTGTTATTTTTGTGTAACACTATGTTTATTTATGTTTTTATATGTTAACTTATCGATACAAGTACAAAAGAGTAGCCTTAATGTGCTTTACACGAACACACACAATTTAAAACTTTTCATTTTTTGTGAGCTCTCCGGTAATTTCGTACGATTTTTCTTTTAAATTTGACGATTGTAAAAAGAGAGCTGTAAAACTAAAGTCACCAACTTGAGATTTTTATATATCCTTACCACATTTTATAATGTGACCCTGCTTCTAACACTTCCTTATCTCCGTTGTACAGGATTCCCACTTACCCACTCACAAATGCTTTCCATATTTTAAAAAATCTACTTCCCGGCCTATTGCACGTAAATTTAATTGGACGATATTCTGCGCCGTATTGTGACATAATATCAAAAGTACTTCTCACACGTCAGATCCCATTGGTGTGATGCATGGGTGACAGAATATTGTACTGTAACGAGATGTGGGGTGGTTTTTAAAAACTTTTATTTTTATATTCTCGAGGCCTTCTAAAGTCGTTCTAAATGTGATTTGCAGGAAGATAATCCCCGTCCAAATACAATCAACAACAACCCAATCGACAACAACCCAATTTATATTTTTTAGCCAGTTTATGCTAGAAACATAGTGCTGAAACGTAAACAGATCTGCTCAGAAATTCTCTCAATTTATTATATATAAAAATATGTAGAATAACAACCTCAGTGACTGTCCCTGCTCCCTAAAAATGTAGATTAATATGAACCACACAAATTAATTTTGAAGTTTTTTAATGTAATTTGATTAAGCTAGTATTTTTTATAGTGTGGGAATAAAAATTGAGATGAGAAGTATGAAAATAATTGGAAAATACAATTTCTTTGAGGTTGATTGACGGAAAAATTGCTTAACCCAAAGCATAACTCAAGGGTATCATCCATTAATTTCTTTTACAATTAGTAAACCTACGCATTCACCTTTTTGATAAATATTGTTTATATAACGAGAACAAAACATGTTTTTAAGCACTTAGGGCTTACAATTAGTAACAAAAATATTATGACCGAAGTAATATTTAACACAGCTGCAACAAAAAACTCATTTTCTTACCCCATGGCCCATTATCCACTTTGTAATTTATTCCAGGAAAAACATGTTCTGAAACAGAAGTAATTGTCTCTTTCCAATCCATACTTTGTGCACCACTTCATAACCAACTTAGTACATAAAAATGAATTGTCCCGCAACAATACATTTCATGCTACTTTAACGCCAAGAGGGAACTTGGCATGTTTGTATCGTAACCCTTAGCAACGCAAATAAGCGTTTGTTTCTGTTATCAACTGGTAAATAATATGCTTTGCATTTACCTCAATTGTTAGAAATATTTCTTGATGAACTACATATACGTATTACATGAGTAAGAAAATAAAGAAAAGAAAAAAATTATCCAGGAGTTTCCATTATCTCATTGAAGAATCTGGAACTTGGGATACATCTACATGCTCATCATAGGTAATAGGTAAGTTTTATATACATCAACTATCCTATGAAGAACTTATACTATAAAAATTACGTCAATACAAAAATCTCGAGAACGGTTTATGGTGAAAAATATAAAATGATTTTCATTTTCACTAAATGTCTGCATTCTAAGATATCGAATGCGTATACGCAGAGACAAAATGAACCATTAGGATTTGTATAATTATCGATTGAGATTTGTAAAACATACTTTTTGTTACAGGTTTTTTCGATTTTCTTAATATTTACCTGGACAATTAGAAAAATTATATGTTTTATTCGCAGATGTACAATGTAATTAGAAGATATTATTATGATCTCTTGACTGTAACTGTAAATTACGGAATTACTAATTTCCAAAATTGGAAACATTTCGGAGAATTTGAGTCAACAGAAAACTTGGTGAAATCGGCAGGCAGCAACCGTTGTTTTTTTATGTCTCTGTGTGTGTGTATACTGTGAGGACGTAAAGGTTGGAACAAATTCATAAAACCGTTACAGGACGGGCAAAGAAAATCGCGCGGACACATCAAACTTAATTTTTGAATGCGCAATGTTTGACGTACAAACGTGTTATATGACGTCATGTTTGCATACTTTCAATATTTTCCAAACCAAAAATATTATGGAAAAATCTTTGGACACCGGTCAATTTTTATTTTCAGTTGCGCATCCTGGGCTATAATTAGAAGTAGCAGTGACCACCACTTTTTTGTACATGACGCCATCAATACTTTTTTTAAATAGAATACCTTATTATTTTTTCCACTTTTGAATTCTCCAGTAACGGACAATAATTTAAATATGTATGACATTTATAATCTAAAGTGATTCGTTCAGACAATTGAAAATCAATCCATAGTAAATAAATAACTTTAGATTACAAATGTTATATGTATACATTTGGAATTGGCTGTTACCGGAGAATCTAAAAGTAGAAATACAATATGTAGGGTGTTCTATTAAAAAAAATGGTCGATGACGTCATATAAAAAAAGAGATTACGTCACCGCTAGAATACTTTATATCGTATATTTAGTGGTATTATTAAATATTCCACTGCAATTGGTATACAGATCTACACTGGTATACACATATCTACACTGGTATACAGATCTACAGAACTAGCGTTAACGTCATGTACTTTTTCGTATATGACGTTCGTTTTTTTTTAATTAGATCACCCTATATTTAATTTTTTACATTTTTAGATTCACCAGTAACAGTCAATTCCAAAAATATATAACACTTGTGGTCTAAAGTTGTTTATTTGTGAGTTGACATTCATTTCTCTCTAATATGTACATATGTGTTACACGTTTTTTTTTAATTAGCTGTTACTGGATAATTTAAAAGTAGAAAAAAACACAGGGTGGTCTATTTTAAAAAAAAGATCGATTACGTCACGTACAAGGAAGTGGTGGCCTTACTGCCACTTCTAATAAACTTAAAAACATAACCTCAAAAAAACACCCTCTTTGCTATATCCGTTAAACTATATAGTTAATTAGTGGGATGAGGTCAATGTGTCAAATGTTTCAAAAAACTAATTTTCAGTTAGTCGACGTTTCGCAAAATTTATTTGCATCCTCAGGACTCTAAAATATGACAAACACGCAATGTAGATAATAACAAACGTAATACCACACAGATTAAAATAGGGAATCAGGATTACATGTTTACAGATAGCCGATGCACGTCTGGGTGACAGTACGTTGTATTCTATTATTACTGATTTATCAATGTTTCATTCATATTTATTTTTAAAAACGACAGCAAAAAGCTTATTCAATTGTAAGTATAAATATGAAACATGTAATCCTGATTCCCTATTTTAATCTGTGTGGTATTACGTTTGTTATTATCTACATTGCGTGTTTGTCATATTTTAGAGTCCTGAGGATGCAAATAAATTTTGCGAAACGTCGACTAACTGAAAATTGTTTTTTTTTGGAAACATTTGACCTCATCCCACTAATTAATTATATAGTTATATGAAACAGGTCACTAATCCTACATTACATATCCGTTAAAACCACAAACCCTATGGCTCCGAAACCTCATAATCCTATAATACAATAACCAACTGACCCCCAACCTAATAACTCCATAACCCTATAGCCACATAACCACATAACCCTAAAACCCGGTAAAAAAATGTTTCTGATGTGGGGGTCTGACTATGTGTACTACATGTTTTTGGGTTCGCTGAATTCGAATCCGGGGTCAGTTTCATCCAAGCACGTCTGGGTTCGGGCATAACCTCAAAAACCACCCTCAAGCTATATCCGTTAAAACGACAAACACTATGGCTCCGAAACCTCATAATCCTATAATACAATAACCCAATGGTTGTACATTACGTTGAATTACGGCATGTATATAGTAGTCGGAGTTATTTATTTATTCAGAGATTCATTAATTTATTTACTGATTTATTTATTTATAGATTTCTTTATGGTGTATATTTGCTTGAGAACTGTAAAATCAGTTTCATTGTGAGATATTGCGTTACATGATTACATCATCGAGTTAGGTAATTATGTTGCTTATGTAATTATGTGGCTATGTGGTTATGTGGCTGTGGGGTTATTGGGTTATTTTATTATAGTATCATGAGGATTAAGAGCCATATGGTTTGTGGTTTTACGGATATGGTGAATTTCAGAGTGTTTTTTTGAGGTTATGGCCGAACTCTAACGTGCTGGGATAAAACTGACCCCGGATACAGATTCAGCGACCCCAAAAACATACAGTACACATAGTCAGACCCCCCACATCAGAAACTTTTTTTTTACCGGGTTTTAGGGTTATGGGGTTATGTGTTTATGTGGCTATGGGGTTATGGAGTTATTAGGTTGTGGGGTCAGTTGGTTATTGTATTATAGGGTTTGTGGTTTTAACGGATATAGCAAATTTGAGGGTGTTTTTTGAGGTTATGGCCGAACCCAGACGTGCTGGGATGAAATTGACCCCGGATTCGGATTCAGCGACCCCAAAAACATATAGTACACATAGTGAGACCTCCAGGTCAGAAACTTTTTTTTTGTGTGGCTGTGTAATAATTAACGTGTAGTATTTATTCAAAATATTTTTAGTTTGGAAAAGATTGAATTTATGCAAACCTTTACGTCCTTACTGTATAGCAGACATGATTATACTGCCTGTGTTAATGGAAATTGTTGGAATCACAAACACAACTATAATTTTTATAACTACAACTTTGGTGGAATTAGAGTTTCGCTTTTGTTCCCGAAAATTAAAACTTATTTATGTTTTAGTTTTTGTAAACAAAAACACAATCCCAGGCGTGTCGGTTTGGTGGAAACCCGCCTTTATAACAATTGTTTCGTATTCCCAGATAAACGAATAATAAAACACTTTGGATTAAAACAATGACGATATGCATAGATAAATCAATCTGATAAAAAAAGATAAAAAACCTAATTAACCTACAGATCGAAGATTCTCAAAAATCACACGTGCTGTGAAATACCATGAAGTGAATAACCGAAAACGTTTAGTGTGAGAAGTAAATATCATATTTACAGTACGAATTTAATAATGAATTAATGACGTCATGGATACGATTAATATTTCGACATTAGCAGGGTACGTATGTATAATTTTAGATTAAGTATATAATCTGAACTGAGAATGAACACACCGGCATATAAACAGTTTAGATTAAAATACCTTATTTTTATTTACAATAACAACTATTTTCTTTTTTTTTTAATGGAATACGGCGGCGGCTAATGAAATTTGAAATTCTCGTATTTTCGTAAGGTAGCAAGTAGAAGGCTGTAATAGTAAAAAACTTCAAAGAAAACTTGTGAAAATTCGTTTCAAAAAGTATCTGCCATTGCAGCAGACCTTGGAAGTTTGCAAAATATTTGCGATATATATATATTTTTTTCAACTACCAACCGCTTGAACCCTCCACCCTATTTAGATAAAAACTTTTCGAAGGAGCTTCATATTTGTAGACCATGTTATGTCGTACATGTGGCTCAAATTTGAACATGCAACGTGCACATCTTGCATCGTTTGTGAATTACCAGTAGTCAAGGAAAAAGTGTATTATCCCCATATAACCTCCCTCAACCGATGAAGCTCAAAAATTGATATCTTAATACGTTATCGATTTATCATGCACACAAAAACAAGGTTAACAGAGACAGACAGACAGACGGACAGACAGACAGACAGACAGACAGAAAGAAAAAGACAGACAGACATATTGTGTTTGCTTAAACTTAAAATCTGACGTTCCAGAACATCATAGGCCTATTTAACAAATAACAAATTTTAAAAACGTCCTTCCACTCCAGTACGTGGAGATGGAAGTAGCATGCCATTTAAAATAACCAAGTTAGTATTCACTTGCGGTATATCTAGAAATTGTATACAGATTTTTATTGGATGCTTAGTTAATAATATGCGTTAATTAAATTTTAGGGCTCAAAATTATCTAAAATTAGCAAGTCCGAATAAAAGAATTTTGGGAGATATAAAAGAGATAATTTATTCTTGGAATTATAAATCAGAATATAACCTGGACGCTATCAAAAGTGATTTAGATGACATCGTTTCTGAATTAACTATTCTACATTTCGAAAACAAAAACGACACTCATTTATTAAAGAGTCTTCACTGGTGAGTAAAATTAGTTGACTAAAACCTAAACGTAACGTTGTTTACATTGTATGTAATTATTTGGTTTTAGCGTTGTACTCAACGAAATTTATGAAAATTTAATACCACTGATACGCAGCACTTTTTCCAAAGATGATCTGTATTTCTACGAAAGATGTCAGAAGCTTTGCAAACGCAACGTTAGACCTGGAGAATTTGGATCAAGCATTTACAATTCCGTACCATTTACGGCAGCGGTGAGAAAAATAAATAACATTAATATTTTTTTAAACTTAAGGCAGGAAAACTTTCACCTAAGGGAGGAAAAACTCTTCGGTCTCATGTAATACATATACTTTTTTCTCTTGTTTATACATAACATGAGAACCTTGAGAAACTTTACTTTTCTTTTGTTAATTAATTCTGTTATGATGATATTTTCGTAATGTTACTGATTATTTGGACACATGTGTTTTGCCGTTATGGATTGTAAAAATTGTAAGGACGGAAAAGGGCACCAAAAAAAAGAAACGGTCAAATATCATATATTAACAAAACCATTAGGTGTTATACGGGGTAATTCATAAGTAATGGCACATAGGAGAACATTAAATTCCCGATGTCAAAGTAATGTGATTTAGCTATACCTACTTACCTTAATCACATTGTTGATGAAAATTAAGATACAATGTTTTAATTTGGTTTCGATATTTCCAGATAATTACTTGATAAATTGAGAAACTGTAAGAAATTATAACGTTTTTGTTTTGGGGTTTTCGCACTTCTTTAACCCATTTGATCCCACAACAACTTTTTTGTAAAAAAACGCGAAATTCTCTTATTTCGTATAGAAAAGTCATTAAATAACAAGAAGAAAATAAAATTTAAGATCGAAGTACGTTAGTTTTTGAAAAAAATATGCGTACTCATTAGGGGACAGTGGGCACATAGGGAGGCAAAATTATTGACAACACTGAAACGATTAGATTGCTTTATATTGATAAAAACATAATTTTTTTTAATAATAATAAAATCAAAAGCAGGGAGTCTACTAAATTTCCGTGTAGAATTTTATGAAGCAACCCTTTTCAGTGCACAATACAACTTGACATTTGATGCACGTCCATCTAGCTTTATAATGACAAACACGACACGACTGATTTTCATTTTTTTTTGGGAAATAACCCCCTTCATCTTTTCGCAGGCTTCTCGAAACGGAACCGCTTGGACATTTTTTAGAATAGACGGCTTTTTCAAAACATCTCAAATAATGACGTGCGACATTCCGTAGAAAACTAAGTATATCCATTGTTGTAACATCACTGAAGAGTTGAAGATTTGAAGTTTCCAAGCATTGACAATGGTTAGATTTAACATATGAGTAAATAGGGGCCACCACCACTTTTTGCCCTGAATACTGGTTCGGTAATTATTTACGGCCTGATCTAACAGGTCTACACCACCCATTGATATATTATAATTGAAAAATAGCTTACGCTGTGTCACTTCAATTTGTTCGTGAGCAGTGGAAGACCAACGTTTTACATTGGAGAGTGGTTCTATGCAGTCATGATTTGTAACCATTGTTACAATACTATTGTCTTTCCATCTTACAAACAATAATGAACTACGAGCGTCATACCGATAATCGAAATAACCACGATTTTTCTTTTTCATTTCCGTGGTACATGAAAGAGGACATTTTTTTGTTCGATTTTCCCTTACTCTTCCTACTGCCCGAATACCATGTTTCCTTAGGGTGCCCAACAAATTATAACTGGTAAAGTGAGTTGTCAAAATATACCACGTGATCAGATGGTTTAGCAACTACTTATAGTAATTGCAAAACTACTTTAAAACTCAGTGGTAAATTATTTCGTTTTTCCTTTGCGGTTTGCGATGATGCTCCACAATACGTATTGAAATTGTAGCAGTATCCACACGAACTACACAGCATCCAATCCTTAAAACCGAATCGAACAGGCTTGCCCAGGATAAACTGTTTTGATGAATGGTGTCCAAAGTACTTCACCATGGCTTCATCATTTGAGAGGTTTTGGTAAAATATTCTCCATTGTTGAAAATTTCTGTTCAGTTTCGTCATCAGGAGCCTAACCCTGAACATTTTATCGCTTTTATCAATTGCAGAGTTGTTTGCAAAATGTATTTTTTTATTTCTTGAAAGCGGTTTCTAGACATACTATTTGAAACCACAGGTACAGAAAGATCTTCATCCAAAGATCAATAGAGGCGTGGTAATCTATGATAGCCACTGAGAAGAAGAATCCCTATAAATATTTTTATGTCAGACTGGTTCACAAGAAAATTGTGATTGTTGTTCTGAGATGCGTACAGATTGGTTTGTTCGACAATGTATGTCAAATGGTCAAATAACCGTTCAAAAGTTTCTACAGGGGTGTCATTCTGCACTTGTTCGTGAAGTGATCTGGAAGTGAAGTTTTTGTATTTGCGCATGCCAGCTCAGCCAGAGGAATATTGTCTTCTTCATCAGTATTGTAATGTACTTAACTCAATTTCGCCTGGAACATCTCTTGGTAGAGAAGAGGCCTGTAAATCGTCCTCGTCAATATCTTCGTTATCAGTCTGATAATCGGCACCTGGAGGAATTATGGCAACATCCAAGTTTTGTTAATAATCAGTGGTCGCAATTTTCTCTGCAGCAGCGTCCAGTGACCTGAAACGTTTACCATAAAATGTTAGAGGACTTATATGTTCAAATGCTTCTGAATCCATTGGCATTTATTACTATCCACCCTGAAACAAACACAAAATATATTGCACTGTCTTATGCCCACTGTCCCCAAACGAGGACAGTTCCATTATAAGTACACTAAATATGTATGTGTTGACAATAATGCGGTATATCATCATAAATTATTTTAGTACATACCTTGTACTAAAGTATACAATAAAAACAAAAAAATACAATAAAAACAAAAATACAAATACAATAAAAACTAAGAAAAGTCCAGATCTTATAGGCAATAAATGAAAAAGTAAGCACTATGACAGTCAAAAACAATCGAAAACACAATAATTAAAACTTTCACATTCTATACATCGGTTATCATCAACAATTGGACTAAGGTAAGTAAGTAAAGCTATTTCACATTATCTGGTACCTATTATACCTACTAATAATAGTAATAATTAAAGACGGCAGATCCGGGCGGCGGGTCATAACCATACGCGTCATACTACTTACTACTTGTATGTGCAAAAACAAAATTCATGAAAACAATAAACTGTTGCAATTTAGAAAGAGATGTGTTAAACTTACTCTGTTATTTATGTTCAGATATGGCCCATTGAGATGGCCCGCCGCCCGGATCTGCCGGTTTTAAATACACTACTCTTAAACACGTAAGACGACCAACGACCAGAGAAGCCAGCATATGGTCCCAAATATATCACAAAATCCTGCCAAACAAGGGAGGGGCAAAGCTTATGATTTGAGACTGACTTTCCTATATCGGTGTCTCTCCTCTTATTCTAATAGCACAAAGAATGGGCGCCAAAATTTATGTTAATATTCTTAATAATGGTGTGCTGCTTTATGAAGATGAGTAAATGTGCAACAAAGTGGGTTTTTATGCAAGACAATGACCTGACGCATGCTATTAAATTAACGAAGGCTCAATCGCCAGTCCAGAATTCAATTGAATATCTTTGGGTCTACGAGAAAGCATAAAACACAACTAATACTCAAAGCACGACGAATATTCAAGGCACAACCGACCACTGTTGAGATTTATGGCGTGCTGTAAGATATGAATGGTTGTCGATAGCTGCTGAACGCTCTCAACATAATATATAGTAGTTTCAATGCCAGTCCTATGTGGCTGTATCGATAGCAACGGTTTCTCAACACAATGTTAAATAACTTTTCTGCTTTATTTTTATCATAAAAGTCTTATGATGTGTTTACGGACATTTCACTTTTAAAAATAATATTGCTGCTATTATTTTGCACACTAGCAATTTTACCTATCCTACTTCTACCGACTCTGTAGTCTCTTGGTTCGCAATAGTAAATAAATATAAAGTAGGATCGGGAGTATTTATATACCGTGTGTGTAAAGTGTTATGAAAAAGGACAGACAGAAGAAGACGACAGATAAGAAGCAACCGCACATGCATCGAAGCTAGTGAGGGAATAAGACCGGCCCTCTCACCACCTGTGCTTGTTGTTAGAACGAGAAGTGTAGCATTTGTCCTTTTTCACAACTGGCCGATGTCGGCTTTACACAAACTGTATAGTTGTATTGTTTGCAAAATAAAGTGCTATGTGCTATACATTAGAATATTTGTTTTACTAGTTTTTGCCATAGTGCTTATACACTGCTATTATTTTGACTACACAACACACATTTGTGATATTTGAAACACACAGATGTATGTATCATATACATAGCTGCTGTAATTTTTCAGATTGTGGAGTTATCAGTTTTGGATAAATACAAAAGCCCGCTAGAGAAGATAAATTGTTTATGTTATACATACGATTTAATATTTGCCGACCTTAAATTGGCATTAGCGTCACTTATGTCTCAGTACTCAGGTATGTAAGTAGTGCATAATTGTGAAAGAATACAGATAACTGGAAAGCCACCACTTAATTATAAGTCACAAAGTAAAAAAAGGACGCACTTAACTTTCGCCAAGCAATATAAAATAAATTTAAAATGTTGAATATGGATTCGTTAAGTAAAAGCACTTACAGGTTAAGGGGCGTCCATTAATTACGTGAGGCGTACAGGGGGATCTAATCTTACTTTGGGGAGGGGGTCTCGGCGAATATCGCGTAATTTTTTTTTCAGCAAAAAAAACAGAGTAAAATTGCGAAAAAATTGAGTTAAATTAAGTAAAACATGTTCTTTCACTAAAATGTTGTTGGTTCCAATAGTTGATTCCAATAGTCACTCTTGAGACCGTGCATGAGTCTCCGTGGATTGAATTGGAATAAATACTCTTTTATTAATCTCAGTAGTTACGATTTAAGTAATTTATTGTTTCATTCTCACTGTGATTCTAACCAAATAAAATTATTAAGCGAATTATTTTTTTTTCAGAATACATCCAACACATTTACACTAGAAACACACGTTTTGAAAAATCTCACGTGAGATTGGGGGATGGAGGAGGGGGTGTGCCAAATCTCACGACATCTCACCAGAGAGGGAGGGGGTGTCCGAAAATTGCCAAAAACGCCTCATGTAATTAATGGATGCCCCCTTATGTCGTATAACACATATGATTTCCCTCTTTGAAATATGCTTATTTCATTGTCAATACAGATCATAAAATTTGATATTTAGGGATACCAATCAAATTTGATAAACATAGTTAAAGCGCCTTACTTCAAGACAGACCAAACTTGAGATTTGACTGATGTGGTAAATCTTAACGAACCAACTATTGAGCGGAATTTAAAATAGATAAATTGAAAAGAGGTGGGAAATTTAAACAAAACGAATTTAAACAAAATCGACTTTTGTCGCGTACTATCGCTGACGATGAAAAAACGTGTCATTTTTTTTTTTGATATCAAGAAAATAAAAACGGCCTAGTCCTGACGGAAAAGCGAAGCTTAATGTAAAAGTTCATCCGCGCAAGGCAATCTGCAATGAACAACTTGGTATATTTGATCCCGCATTTTAAAATAAACTAGAGGCAGGTGGTTCTATATCATAGTATAATATACAACGTATGTATATGATTAATTTTATAGAAGCAACTATCCAAGAGCTCCGTTGAGAGATTATTCCACATCCATGCTGGTTGGGAGGTTTCCAGACATTTCTCCACCTCCACCATACTTCCATTTTTACCAGTTCTTATCCATAATTTTTAGAAACATGCTATAGTAAGGATGTTGCCTTTCGAAATCGGCTTGATCTTTGCCCAAATCCAAAACACCTAAAATTTAAACGTGGAATAAAATAAAATATGAGAACGTTGAGAATGAGTAGAATGCAAATAATTTCAAATAATGCATTATTAATTAAATAATGACATTTTATGCATCAACCTTATTAAATTAGACTTATTAAATACACTTAGCCTTTATTATCAGTATTTCATGAAACAGAAACAATTGCAAACACTAGTGGTGGCTAGTGGAAAGATGTATCGTTTATTAGTATCTTCCTCTAAATCATGTTTTAGAATGTATTTAACTATGAGCTTAAAACAAAGAAAACTCTACAATGTCATTTTGGTTCAAAAATCGTTCTACAATGAAAAACCACAAATTGTAAAATATGAAATATTCTATTTTCACAATCACAAGCTGAAGACTAAATCTTACCCATGTTTTCTTAATCCTTTGCGGCATAGTCATCGATATATCGACCACTTAGCTCAAGTCAATTTGTTATTCGGAGGACTTTGGGTCGCTGATCACGAATATGAAATTAAAAAAATATAAAAACAGAACAAAAAATTAAAAACAGAAGAAGAATTAAAAAAAACAAAATGGAAAGATGGAGACAATTACCGCCACGTTCTCGTTCGCGTCTCTGGGTTTGGCTGAGTGTAATAATAATTTGGAGAGGAAAAACATCTACATTGTATTAAGCTGAAGTTTAAACAATTTTAGTAATTTCAAAATGGGTGAAATCACACACACAATCAAGACAAATAGGCGAACATGTTTCATAAATGTAGCTAAAATTATGGGAAAAAGTGGTTTAAGCCATGCTGATTTCAAGTCCCAATGAGTAAAATATTAGTAAATAGTCATTTGCAAGTTGAGAATATCACTAACAATTTGTTTTAATATAATTCAGCTAACTCTTTCATTATAGAGTACCTTTACATATACAGATGTATATGTTCACTGAAATGGGACTTGTTTTGCAACCGCACTGAAATAACACATATTCAAATAGTGTGTTGAAACTCGTACACAAAGGGGTAGCTATGGGGAAGGGGAATAATTGTGTGCAATCCTAAACAAAGACACTCCGGCGAAAGGGGACCCCCTTTAACTTTAACTAATTAACTACAAGGTAAAGACACAGGCATCTACGAGTATACGAGCCCTCCTTAATTCTTGTAGGATGGGAATATCCCCAGCAAAGGGTCTATGGCCCATTGATCTATAGCTTTGCCACTGCTCATACAGTGAGAAACTTACACTCGTACAGTGAGCAATACAAACAGTTTCTTTGAAAACTGTTCACTTTGATTGTGGAGTATCCACTTTTATTTTAACAGTTATTATTTCACTTTAATATAAGTACATATTATTTGTGTTTTAGAGAAAGAATATGAAATTCCAATAATAAACAATGAAGAAGTAGAACCCATTTTGATGGTAGTCGTAATCAAATCTAAACTGCTGTATCTACCCAGCAATTTATTTTATATAAAAATATTTGGTGAACATATAATAAAGGAAAATGATAACAATAGGTACAGTAACCATACTTCATCAGATGTATCATAGGATTAAAAAATGTATATATTATCATACCTTTATTTTCAGGACAATTTTAAAGGCCTTCGAAAGGGCTGTCACAAAGTTAATCGCAGTGAAAGAAAATTCAATTGATCCCTATGACGAGAATAAATTAGCTCCTCACTTAGACGTGTGTAAAACAATGAAAATAATGGCCTTTGCGGATAAACAAAAATATGAAAATGATGATGCAAAACTCAGAGAAGAAGAAAAAAAGAGGCTGGTCTCACTGATTACGACATCGACGGCGGAAAAGAATTTTATTCCTTTGAATTTACCGAAAATGTTTAGTTAAAGAAAATTATATTAATTCATAATATATAAAACATAAAAAAGAGTTATACTTAGTAGAGAGGAGGTACTTTATATTGACAGATAATCTTTATTATAATCATACTACTTGAGATTTATGTTACATTAAACAAAGACTCACACTATATACATACATGGTGTCAATTTGAAAACGAACAGCATTTAATATTGCCTAAACTAATGACAGTATCAAAATTTGGCGAAACACATCAATTTACATATCAAGGGGGCAACTTTTGAGGCATTTGTTGTCGTATTACTTTCAACCCCCTAACCCCCACGGCACCTACCCCTAAAATTTTAAATGGCAACCCCTATTTAATTTCTAAATTGAAATAATGCAACTTTTAAAAGTATGATAATGAAATACTCAAATTCTTACCTTTATAATTACTTTATTAATTGTTCAAAATGGGTTCCATTGTTTTCTAAACACAAGTACAGCCGATATTCAAACTGTTCGCGGACGTGTTGAAGAGTTTCAGGTAAAATAGCCCTACATTCTCGTAAAATTCTTTGTTGCAGTTGTTCAATTGAATATGGTTGAGTTTTGAATACAACTGATTTCAAGTGACCCCATAGGAATAAATCGAGAGGTGTCAGATCTGGTGACCTAGGTGGCCATTCGATGGGTTCTCTCCTACCAACCCACTGGTCAGGATAATGATTATCCAACCACTCTCTTATTGGGCGCGTACATAATGAGGAGGTGCTCCATCCTGTCGGAAGTGCAGCAAATGTTCATCTAGAGCAAGATTTCCATTGGCGTCTAGTTTTTCAACAGATATTTTTTAATGAATGGATGTGACTGACATGACGGGTCAGTGAATGTAACCCCTTTTAAAATATGCATTATGTCAGTTTAGAATATAAATACATTTCACACATTCGTGAGGTTAAGTACTCCAATTTTGAAAAAAAATTATGGAGTTCATATAGAATTGTACAAGAAACTCAAAAATGGCAAAAGAAATAGGGGTTGCTATCTAAAATTTTAGGAGTAGGTGCCTTAGGGGGGCAGGGGGTTGAAAGTAGTACGACAACAAATGCCTCAAAAGGTGTCCCCCTTGATATATAAATTGACGTGTTTCGCCAAATTTTGATACTGTCATTAGTTTAGGCAATATTAAATGCTGTTCGTTTTCAAATTGACACCGTGTATGTAATTTGTAAGTAATGCGTTGAGGACTGAATGTCTGTTGTGGTGTTTTGTATCTTAACATTAATAAGTATGCGGCAATTATTCGGCATTATAATCGAAATTATTTGTAGAAAAAACATTTTTTTTTTTTTTGGAAAAAAATAAGGTGCTAGTGTTAAATGAGTTTTTCCTTACTTTGTTTTAGAAAGTAGTAGTTAACATATTTATTTGTTTTTTTTTTTTTATTATACTAGACGACAAAATAATGTTTTGTCGACGAGTGAATTAATTTCACCCATGTAATGATTTACCATTAGATGACCAATCGTACGTAAGAGAGTGTAGTCGAAAAAGTTCGCATTATATAGGGTGGGCCAATGGGATTTGACGGTTATCAACACAACTCTGTGTCGCAAGGAAATTGGTGAAATTGTCAGAAAAATTGCAGCAATTTTTATTGCATGCATGCGTATTTATGTTTGTTCGTGCCATTTATTGCAGATAAAAAATTTCAAGCACGGAGCTATAAATTGCGGGTATCTGTAATTTTACATGTTGCCAACTGTTTGACATAACTTCAAAGTTCAACGTGCTGTGCCATCGTTTGTATCGTGTTCTGTGACATCTAAAATTCCTGAATTTTGTGGTTTTCTGAATTTTTCCTCACTGAGATTGATTTAATCATGTCTATTTTGTTTGTTTAAATTGGTTAAACCTTTTTGTAGCAAATGAGTTTTTTTTTAGTGTTGGGAATAATCGAATTATTTTCACTATCGAATATTAGTAGGTAGTATTTAAATTCATATTTAAAAATCGAATTAATAATTCGAATTATTATTAGTAGAATTATAAATTTAAATTATAGCGAGGGGCGATGGCTGCAGATAAAAGAAAAAAGCTAAAAAAAAAAGGTCACCACAGGCAACGGCAACCGCAGTCCCCCGAGTATTTCCATTTTTACTTGACCCTTTGAGGGGGGGGCGCGATCGGCGGCAGATTAAACAAAAAAGCTAAAAAAAAAAGGTAACCACGGGCAACGGCAACAGCATTCCCCCCGAGTATTTCCATTTTTACTTGACCCTTTGGCTACACTCAACCTCCATCGTACATATTCGATAGGTATAGGCGTATACCAGTTGAATAATTCGTAATTCCGTTTCCCGTCGGAGTACTACTACTAAATAATAAATACTACTAATTTTTATCTCGATATATCGAATTAGATAATCGAATTAGTTAGTTTTAATTATCTATCGAATTAGTCGAATTATTTAATTCGAAATTTCGCAACACTAGTTTTTTTATATTTTGGTAACAGTGGCAAACAACTAAAATTAGCAATGAAAATTGCAAACTGTAATGGCGGCACTTCACTTGGCGTAGCGTATTCGTATATTTGTTGTATTTGCCCAAAAACGGCGGTGTAGAGAACCTATTCGCTATATTTGCTTTATTTGTACAAATAACGCGAATAGCGCTAACAGCAAATACGCGTTTCCGTCCATTTGTCGGTTTTCAATCACACATCAAAGAAGTCAAATAAGGCGAATATTAGCGGTAACCGTCCATACTTGGTTCCACCGCGCCGTGTTCGTCATGGTCTTTTAGTAACTTTGTACTTATGTAGATTTAACATGTATTGGTAATAAGAAGCATCCAGGTAATAAGTTGATGTCGCTGTCAACACGTCGGTCACTGGTTCTAAATATTCAAACATATTTGGTATATTTGAGTATTTTGATACACATATGTGTGGATGGCATATTTGGAATATTTGAGAATACATCAAATATTTGGACAAATACAGCGATTCTCAAACACAAATACGCTATGCCAAGTGAAGTGCCACCATAAAGTAGCATCGAAATTTCTTGCGCAATAAAAATCGCTGCAATATAAATTTCCGCAAGAAAAATTGCGAACTGTAAAGCGCCCTTTAGACATGTTTAGTTGACCAGTAAATCAACGCATGAATGTTAAATATATGCATCAATGTCTTAAGACCCATGTTTTCCGGTCGACTAATTTCCCGCGATAGCGACATCAGTTGGCATTGTTGGCAACCCCGGTCACCTAACCTAATACTTCTAATAGCACTACACACGATATAAAACCAGCAATGGTTTTCTATGCTACACACTACACTCTCGTCAAAGTTACTCGAGGTTAGCCAATGATATGAATATGGGTTGTTATTTCTGCTATCTATTTCCCACAATAACAACAATAACAGATTCACGATCAACCTGCTATTTGCATGGGTCTGCTGGTTCCGGTGCACAACAGCAACAGCAAAGTTAACAAGCGTTGGCCAACATATTGCCCACGCAGTATGCTATTTAGAAACTAGCAGTATAACAGATGAGAAGCTTCATCGCTGGCTGGCTACTGTTTCCAACGACCGTTTTCACCGCCATTAAATTTCAGAACGTTGTGGATTTGGCGAGATGTCCGATGATTGCTGTTGTTGATATAATGTACATACATATATAGAATTTAATGGTATTAATTTATTCATAATTTACAACTATTATATTTATTAAATACATATATGTATATGTGATAATAAAAAAAAGATAGAAAACACGAAAATGCATATGTATAAAACTCCAATTTAATTTTGAGTTTTAGATGTTAAAAAAGAAATACTAAAGAAACTAAAAATTAAAACAAAACATAAAATACGTTAATACTACTTATTTATTAATTGAAAAATAAGACCAGCAGTGTCTATAATAAAATAAAACACTGTTCTAGTTCGAAACAATAAAGTAAAAATAATTGTAGCTAATTCAATATAAAAAAAAATCACCTATGAGCGAATAACAGTATCTATGACTATGAGAGAATAACAGTACACTCGACATCCGATGCGAGAATACTCTCGCTCTGGGGCGTGCATTTCGAATTGATCCTAAATATTTACAGACTGTTATTTCCAACCTGTTATTGAAAGCTGTTGTTTGAAAATAGCAATAACAGGTAACAACTGTTATCAAAAAATACCAGTTTGGCCGATCCCTAGCCGAGGACGAGACTGGTAGGTTCATTCACTTCGCTTCGTAGGTGATCCATGCCCGTCTTCTGTTCGGTGTCGGTATTTTGTGCCGAGTCAAAGGCTGCGAGTCGCGAACAATCTAGGTACACTCGAACCCCTCTTAATTCACCAAATCCGTGCATCATCACCTCGCTTAAGTAGCGAAATTTAGTCTCGCTTAAGTCGCGATCATAACGTCAATTTTTTTCGTGTTTTAGCTGCAAAAAGAAATATTTAGAGATATACCACAGCACTTGTTATAACGAAAAATGAGCAAACTGAACAAAAAAATAAACGTAAGTTCAATTTTCCACGAATGAATATTTTAAAGGTTAAATATTTTTAACACCTAACCTATTTTAAAGGTTAATTGTCCATATTTAATGTATTACACAATCATTTTTTTTCAATAAAAATTGTGGAGTGGGTACGGGAACCTTCGGCGTAGAAACAAAAAAGTTGACGTTTTCCACGAAACACCGAACTACTACGCTTTTCTCAATTTTTTTTTGACCCGCGTTTCGCCAACCAAGTTGGCATCTTCAGGAGAAGGTTAAAACTAAATTCTAGCTTACACACTTGCACTATTTATACCAAAGGACCCCGCACAAAATAATAGGATTTCTGACCTCACTAAAAACTTCTGAAATTTTGATATGTTGTAGGTTATGACCCCCCGATTAAAAGTTCTCATGGGCACAAGACCCAAAAATGGACAGATTTTGAAATATAGAGGTTAGAAGGGCATTAATTGCCTCTACGAGCGCCGTTGTGTGTGAATGAGTGTGGGTGTAGCTGTGAGGCTTTCTCTTTTGATGTATGGTTAGTGTTTGGTTCGCGTGAGTTTTCACTATGCTTCTATCCAACGTTTACAAACAAACGTCGGGATTTTCCATATCCACCACCTGGGGACGCGCCACGTCGAGGTTCACCTCCCCGCCCTCTTAGACAATGAATAAGGTTCGTGGTGCGTGCGTGCGTGCGTACGGGTGTGTGTATGTGTGTGCGTGTGGGTGTGGGTGGGTGTGTGTGTGTGTGTTATGAGAGATTTATCTAATAAAATATTAGTCATTGGTCATTGATATTTTTAAGTGGTAAACTAAGTTATTTATTACAGTTGGTTATTAGACGTCAATTGACAGTTTAGACGTGATTACTTGTTAAGTATTGCCAATATTGCTTTAAGTTGGTCATTAATTGCCGACATCTAAATCCTTGATTAGATTAGTAGTAGCAGTAGGTGTACTCATGTACCTACACTGTCCTACTCAAACCTCCCTCTACCTTATAATATATTAACCGGAGAAAAAAATGACAAAAGATGTAAGAGTTTGCTCGTACAATCTAATGCAGTCTAATCCTTGACTATGACCTTACCCTTGAAGGTCTTTACAAGGTCTAACTGATTTTCATAAGTGGGACCCTATGATTTTGAGCCTGGAAATCGAATGAAGGGAAAAGTTCGAATATGACTTGACCATGACCTTGATCTTGCGCTTCAAGATCATTCAAGGTCAAACCATTTTATAATTATATTACTTTTTCACTCAGGAATATTAAAATTATTCATATATATCACTCTATTATGTTATCAACCATTTTTCTTAAATGGAATCCCATAAAATACCACGTATGAGGTCTATTGAATGACTACAATCTAAAAAGGGATTTATTAGATAAATCTCTCATAACACACACACACACACACACACGTACACACACACCCACACCCACACGCACACACACCACGAACCTTCTTCACTGTCTAAGAGGGCGGGGAGGTGAACCCCGACGTGGCGCTTCCCCAGGTGGTGGATAGGGGAAATCCCGACGTATGTTTGTAAACGTTGGGTAGGAGCATAGTGATAGTGAAAACTCACGCGAACCAAACACTAACCATACATCAAAAGAGAAAGCCTCACAGCTACACCCACACTCATTCACACACAACGGCGCTCGTAGAGGCAATTAATGCCCTTCTAACCTCTATATCTCAAAATCTGTCCATTTTTGGGTCTTGTGCCCATAAGAACTTTTAATCGGGGAGTCATAACCTACAACATATCAAAATTTCAGAAGTTCTTAGTGAGGTCAGAAATCCTATTATTTTGTGCGGGGGTCCTTTGTTGCCACGGTTCACTGAACCGTAACTGTCTTTGTTTATCAGAGCAAACAGTGGACTGGTGGGTATCGGACCGTTGTCCTTATTCATACTATTGTTACACTTAATGATTTCTAAACTTTCAAAAGCATCCAACTGTCTACTGTTTGTTACATTTCTAATTAATTTTAAATTATTTATATCTATCCTATGGTTGTTGTCAAAAGCGTGTTGGGCAACACAAGATTTAGAGAAAAGTGTAGTAGTTCGGTGTTTCGTGGAAAACGTCCAATTTTTTTTTAATAATAAAAAATTGTATTCATGCGAGAATCCAATTTCCAAACGTAGTTCTAAACTTTTACAGGCGGCGACTTAACCGGGACGGTTTCGCGACATAATAGGGGGAAACGTGGTGAAATAAGAGAGGATGTGAATTAAGCGAAGGTGAATTAAGAGGGGTTCGAGTGTATTTACTATTTACTGCTGGGCCTCGCGGGAATGGATATTAATATAGAGGGTCACCTCGCTTCACAAACGAGTGAAGAGAGGGAAGTACGAGTACTTCGTCAGAGCACTTCAACTGATAATGTAGAGGAGCTATAACAGCACCATAGATCTTTTATGTGGATTTTTAGTCATGTTTAAATACCGCAACATACCTCGAAGTCTGAGGCAACTAAAAAATAACATATACTATTTTCTTGTAAGTTACGCCGCGTGACCGGTGTAACAATGAAAAAATGGTTTGATTGACAAATACAATTTATTTTTGATCAAAAATATTTTGATTTTACAATGATTTGGAATTTTGAAATGTTTGCCGAACAAAATTTTAAACCCGAATGAATATAAAAAATGTGGAGTTTTGCTTCTCGTCGGGATGCCATGCTGGCCGAGGCAACGGAGCGGTTCCCGAAATGCTGAGGCAGTGGATTCCTGGTGGCGTGACCCATGGCGTGATGCAGGCAACGGCTCCAGCCAGCGGTAGCCCACAGGGGCGCGCCTCCAGTGGCGGCGTCATAACTCCTTCATCCTTAAAGTGAACTTTAAGCGGAGGTTAAAGTTCAGGAGGTGCCTGGTGCGGATTGGCCTCCTGGGCTTCTGGAAGTCGTCCCCCTTATCCTTCGAATTATATAAATACTAAAACATAATATGAGGGATGCATATAGTAAAACTGTCCAAACGCTGTGCTGATACCAATGTGATGTTGAAGTGATTAAGTTTAAATTTTGCCCATTTTGTTCCATTTTATATTTGATACGACTTAACTAATCGAGGTTGGTTTGTAGTAAACTCAGGTTCCTTATTTCATAATCATTGGTAACATTAATTTTGAAATCTAATCGAGGTATAAGTATATTTCCTCTGTTAGCATTTATTTGTACATAAGCAAATTTTTGATTTGAAATTTGAATGGTATAATTCTTATAATTTTTTATTATATAAGTTCCTACGGTTAAAAATATTCTTTCTAATATTCCGTTACAGTAGAATCCCTTTGACTATCTGAAGAGTTCACAACTAATAATTGATTGTCTTCAGAAGGTTGAATTTTGATCAGTTAATTTTAACAAGTGTACTTGACAATTAGAGTGTGAAATAGAGACTAATAAAAGTTGCACTTCGTGTGGTTGGTCAATTCCTAAATTTAGTAATTCTAAATTAAAGCAAAAGTAAGTTCCATTTACTACTTTACATGACAACTGTAATATTGATCGGATATCTATCTAGATCGAATCTAAAGGTATTTTTGCTCTGCAGAACAGGACATGAATACAAATGGTAGACACTATATATATTTTTATCCGTTATTGGAATCTCCATGTTGAAATGTATATTAGCATTGCTCTGATAAGCCTTTATGACAATTAAACTTTCAAAATTTAGGATTTGGTCATCAGTCACAGGAAAAGGTAGATCGATTTTGCTTATAATATGATAGACTGTCTAAAAGATCACTAGGTTCGATGATCGAAGGATGCATAATGTTAATTTTTGCAAAGGTTATAGCTTCCTCGAGAGTTTCCAGGATTTGCAAAATATTTTGTGCCGTAGAGTTGATCAGGGAAAATACTATGTTGAATTGGAGAGAGTGATGTAATTCCATGTTTTGATCCTTGAGTGCTTGCTCAACTTATGTGATCCTTAGCTGCAATTATCATCTGATCAGTGGTCAAATTTTTCAATGCTGATTTGAATTTATCTATTGCTTGAGTTGTTAGGGTGACTCTAAAAGTTGTTTTTCGTTCAGCTGATTTTTTCCCAGTTGTTCTAAATGTCGTTGTATTCTTTCTCCGTCTTCGTTATCTAGATTTCCAGTGATAGTCTTCCAAATTTGGCCTAGCCCGTTTACCAATCCTCTCTTGATTCGAGATTGTGGCAGAATTTGATTGCATTTTTTGGAAATTTCTTCCAAGGTAAACTTCATTATCTTGATGAAATCTTGCACTTGTCTTTTATGAGTGTACAAAGTAGAATTAGCATTTAACGTATCTTCTAAATATTGAACATTATCTCATAATCTAATATATTCATCTACAAGCGGCTGTAAGTTTATGGATTTCACTAGGGTCCATCTGTTTATTACGTTCCTATTTCTACCTAAGCGAATGGGTAATAGCCCGGGATTATCTTCTAACTTGTGGATTCGTTCATCTCCAAATGCGACGGGGAGGAATCTGTAACAATAGGGTGTCGTAAGTTTCTCAAATGAATTTTCTTAGTTGATCTTGTTCTATTATCAGTAATTTCACATGTGTTGGCGGGGTACAATTTGATAATTATATAGGGTCCTTGGTAACGGTTTTGCGTCTTTGCACGACTTGCCGTGGGGTGTTTGAAATAAACCGTTTGTCCTTCACTAAATATGATCTGTGGATCGTCAATGTTTCGATTTACTCCTTGATGAACAGTGTCCTTGACCGCTTGACGTCTTTGTTTCACAGATTCATAAACTCTATTCATCTTTGTCCTGTGTTCAGTCGGGTAATTGCTGTAGATGGGTGATTATAATATACGTCAAAGGGGTTGCGACTGTCCGTATGCCCTATGACTAATTCAAAGGGCATCAATCCTGTGGTGGAATGTATAGAGCTGTTATACATATGCTAGAACTGCATATCTCATTTGTGTTGTGACAGGGTCCGTATAGATATTTTTTAATATCCTAATGTGCTCCAAAAGGGTCGAGTGTAGTTTTTCGATGAGCCCGTTACTTTGAGGATTTCTAACAGTTGTGAAATGGATTTGAATTTTGTGAAGTTTCTGTTGTTAATACAGTGGAATAACACTCGGGTGCACAATTTGGTAATATACTTGAGCCTTTATTTACATATGGAATACTGAGTTGTACGTTATTTTACTGTCACCGGAGAGTGTCATCGCTTCTCACGCGAGCACGACTCGACTCGTAAGCTCTCGTTGAAAAACGGCAAATGGGCGGAGCTTAATGAACAAAAGCTCCGCGCGTCGCTCTATTCGCTCTCTTATCCTCCGCCGTTCCGAGTCAAGTCGTCTCCGCTGGTCTCCCTAGTGGGACCTGCCTAACACTGCTGTGGTACGTTTGGGAGCCCGCATCAACAACGTAAGTGGTTTAATTTCTTTCCCACGTCGTAGAGTTCCGCACCGGAACCCTCGACGTGGGAGAACTTCCCAAATTCGCCACTCAGGAGACACAACGACGCTGCACAACTATTTCCATAGCGTGTAGCGTCCCCACGTGGCAAGGGACGCACATCAACATCGTTTAGAGCCTCATTCATCCAACGGCATTATCACAACCAAGCGTCGGCGCGGACACCCATAGCCGGGTACCTCTTGCCTTTTCCCCGCACCGCGCAACGACGATATGACATCTGACATTACAATGACAATTACATCAGTGTTACCAACTTGACTCAGCCAAATATATTACAACACCCTCCCTATTTGGTGAGTCCCTGATATTGAATACACCTTATCAACTTCTGGCGATCCAAAGCCTTCATTAAAGAATCTGCTACCATCTGATTAGTTGGAATGTACTGTAGGTTTATTTCCTTCTTCTGCAATCTCTCACGCAAAAAATGTTGGCGTACGTATATGTTTGGTTCTTGCCTGAAAACCACCATTAAGAGCCAAATTTCGTGCTTCCTGATTGTCGACGAAAATGCTAGTAGGATTGTCATTAGAGGGAATGATTTCTTGAGACAATCCTCTTAGCCACAAAGCTTCTTGAGTCGCAGCAGACATAGCCATGTTGAAACGGTCCAAAATCTGTTCAATGTAGGATTGCTGGCTAATCCAGATTTTCTTGGCCTCTCTCCATTGAATTCTGTCATCACGATTGATAGCAACGGTTGTAGGATCTGACGGCTCTACTGTGAATGCAGCATATAGTTCAAAATCCTCAAGTGCTTTAGGAACTTTGCGAGTGCGCTGATTCCTAGTTGAGACTTCTGCATCGTGATAAAAATCAATTGGCTGGGAAGGTTCAAAGTCTGGATCCTCTTCATTGTTTTCCTCATTCTCACTGTTGAGTGTCTTCCGAATCGTTTGTCATGGAGAAATTTTCTTCCTCGTTTTCTGTGACGTCTTCCCTAGTACCTCGATCAATTGGTACATCTGTAGGAAAGATTAGTTCACATTCTGTGGTTTCTGATTTTTCTAAGAGAGAATTTCCTTTTTCTGTCTCAAAGAACGTCACATCTCGTGATTCAAAGACGATTTTCTCTGTAGGGTCATACAGCCTGTACGCCTTGGATTCAAGGCTGTAACCCACAAAAATGCATGCTGTTGCACGGTGGTCTAATGTCTTCCTTTTTTCTTCGGGCACATGAGCGAATGCCTTGCTACCAAAAATGCGTAAATGTGACACACTTGGTTTCTTATTAGACCATAATTCTTCTGGCGTCTTTTGTGCACATCTGGATATGAAAGGGTTCATCAAATACACACTTGTGTATGCAGCCTCGGCCCAAAAATCGTTGGGTAGGCCTGATTCGATCAGCAAGCATCGAGTGCGTTCCAAAATTGTGCGTCCTAGGCGTTCAGCGAGGCCATTTTGCTGTGGTGTGAACGCGCAACTGGTTTGGTGGATTATGCCGTTGTCTTCACAAAAAGCTGCAAACTGTTTGCTGCAAAACTCACCGCCATTGTCGGTTCGGATGACCTTGAGTTTTTGTCCAGTTTGTGTCTCGGCTAATCCTTTGAATGCTTTGAAACAATTGAGCACCATGTCCTTGGTTTTTAGGAAATACACAAATGATTTGTGGCTGAAGTCATCTAGGAACGTCAAAATGTACCTGGAGCCTGCTAGGGAGTTGACCTCCATTGGACCTATGAGGTCGGAGTGCACAAGTCCGAGTAAGTTACCGGCCATGGAGCTACTTGATTGAAAAGGTAGTCGATGGCTCTTACCAAGAACGCAGGTTTCACATTTTTCATGGAGATTTTTTTCCCGGTGAAAAATTTATTCCTTGAACCATGCCTTCCCCCTATCTTGATTAGACTGTCGCAGTTCAGATGGCCTAGACGTTTATACCAAAGGTCAAGGTCATTAACTTCAGTTATCAATGCTGTTGCTGGATCAGGTTTTCTGGGTACATCTAACTTGAAAAGGTTGTTTTCAATTGAACTTGTCGCAATGACTTCTTGCTTTGAATTCAGAATTCTTGCTCCGGAAGAATTGAAAATCACTGTGTTTCCTTTCTGTACTAATTGACCAACGGATAGTAAATTCACTTTCAGTTCTGGAACGTAGTAGACATTACTTACGTTCACATCAGACTCGTGTCCATCAATGTTCACTGGCAGATTGATGTTTCCAACAATGTCTGTCGTCATTTTTTCGTTGTTGGCAGTGATTATGTTCAACTTTTCCACCTGTCTAATGTTTTCCAACGTGTTGTTGAACGCTATTAGATGAGTTGAAGCACCGGAGTCCAAAAACCATTCAGCAGTTTTCGTTGATTGCACAGAAAACGCGGCAAAGAAAGATCTGTCATCTTTTGTCTTTGGTTTGTTTGCATTCTGATCACTGTTCCGGTTTTTATCACTGTTCTGACTCTTATCACTGCTCCTGTTCTTGTCACAGTCACGTGCGAAATGTCCATGTCGACTACAGTTATAGCAACGCGGCCTCTTTTTTCGGATCGTTCCGCAACCTGTCCGAATTGTTCGAATGGTTTCGGTTCACTGCACAAGGTTCTTTGCTCCTCTGACCGTAACCGTAAATTGCAAAGTTTTTCGCGCATCCTGTAGAAGTTTGTTCTTGATTGCGTCTGCTGTACCCACTCCTCTGACACATTTAAACCAATGCTTGATAGCTTGAATGCTGTTGAGACAATCGTGTTCACGTACTCTTCCACTGATCTGCAACTTTCCAGGCGTGTAGTGATTAAAATTCGCAAAAGTCCTACACGACGAGTTAAGCCATTGTCAGAAAAGGCTTCGGCAAGTTTGTCCCACGCTTCCTTCGATGTGGTTGTGGACTGAATGTGAGCATAATTTACTGGGTCGATTAAAAGGATAATTTTTGCTCGACACTTTTTATCCTTTTTCGGATCAACTGCAGCTATTACGCCCTTGGTTGTCGTGGGTTCTACACATTCCCACAGCTCGAGATCTTCCAAATACGCCTGTACAGCAAAGTTCCAACTGTCATAGTTCTCACGGCCCCGGAGTCGTTCAATCGGCGGGTGTTGAGACAAAGCCATGATTCATGAAATTTTGTTATACGGCTCGCACTGTGTTCTGGTACTGGATTGACAAATACGGACCCTAGGCCCATAACCTGTTGTTAATGCAGTGGAATAACACTCGGGTGCACAATTTGGTAATAAACTTGAGCCTTTATTTACATATGGAATACTGAGTTGTACGTTTTTTGATATCTGACATTACAATGACAATTACATCAGTGTTACCAACTTGACTCAGCCAAATATATTACAACAGTTTCAAGAGTTCCTTAACGAGTTAATTGTTGAATTATGTGCCTTGTGAAAACACCTGAAAAAATTGTGAGTGATACAATTTTTTCAGGTGTTCTATAGGAGAAATATGTGTTTAGGTGGTCTGCTATGTGAATAGCTGTCTTTGCTGTTATTTCGAATGCTTGTGCCAGTTTACTAAAAGCGTCGATGATGGTTTCTGTTCCACAACTAGCGTGTCGATGTGAAGAATTCTTTTAACATCATGGGAATATGTGCTGGTGTTCTTTCGTATTTTTACGTCTTCTTGCATATTAGGCCAATAGTATTTCAATTTCAGATGGGATGTGGTTTCTCGTATTCCCCTGTGGTTTGTCTTGCCTTCTTGTTCTTCTTTGTTTAACACATCAATTAGACGTTTCGTACACCTAACTATAATCGAGGGGCCGTCATTAAGAAACCTGCTGGTGTAAACTTCGCATAGCTTTTTATACGTGTCTTCCTGGTCAGTGAATACGTGATATGTACTGTCTATCTGAGGTTGTGAAGTTTTTGAGTAGCTCAAATAAATTTTCTGTTAGGTTTTCCGATTGCACTTCGGCTTCAATGATTGTGTTTTGGCCCTGGTTTGTTACTTTGGGTACCCTTGGATTTAGTAAGACGGTCTTGATGATAATTTGGTTTCTTTTGGGGTTAATGGCTTCGTCTAATATAGGAATGGTAGACGTGGAATATCGAGTGCGCTGTATCAGACGAGCTGTTCTTCCTCGAAGGTGCTCTGTTTGTAGAGTCACTAATATCAATCTGGACTGAAACTTGTCGAACCTTTTCTGGAACGGTCGCGTTCGATTCTCGTTCTTGTGCCATTGCATCGTCAATATCGCGAAGTATGGTTTCTAAATCTCGATCAGTATTTACAATCATAGATTCCGAATCCATAGGGTGGATTTGGATTCTGGATCAGCATTTGTTTTAAATTTGGCCTTTTTCTTCTTTGATCTTATGGAATAGTCTTAATTACTTCTTTAAGGTTGTCGCCATCTGATTTTAGAGGGGTTTCTTCTTGTTTCATTAATTTTCCAAAAATGTAGAGAGGTATTTTTGCACTTGGTGTTTCCAAAAGTCCTTGTTGAAAGTTTACAGTAGCTCTTAGTTCTGTTAAGAGGTCTGCACCAATAAGTCCTTCGTAGTTTGGATTGCAAAAAAAACGTAGTGTTTGTACTTCTTGTTTGGAAGGCCCAAAATAGTAGAGATGGGAATGTCTGCGCTATGGTAATGTGTCGTATTGTTATGAGGCGTTGTGATGGAAAATGGATCCTCTCGGATATAATTTTGAAAATATTTTTGAGCAATTTCCTCATTAATAAAAGATTTGGTAGATCCAGTATCTATCATGAATCAAGAATTTATTTCTGGAATCTTAATATATGGTAGTCGATTATTCGTAGACGTGTGAACTTTTATTAGTTCGGTGGGATGGTTTCCGAGGCTTCTAATGGAACATTTACGTTCCCTTGAGGATCTGGGTTAGGTTGAATGTCGTTTATATCGTCTTCGAAGTATATAGGCACATCTTCATAGTGATATTCGGGCGGAGGACTGCATGTTGGGTCCAATTCGTCGGAATTTTGATAGTGTTATAGTGAACCACTAGCACTTTTTAGGTGTGTACCTGATGATGATGGTTGGTGGACTGTATTTATGGCTGTGAATGTGAAGGGTTTATTCTCAGTTGATATCCTTGTTTAGTCGTTTGTACAGGACTAATGCCTTGATTATAGGGTGCATTGATCTTTGATCGATGGTAATTTATATTTTCTTCATCGATGACGATTTGGATAACTTCTTCAATTATTGTCTGTGGGTTCCTACAACGGAGCAGGTGGCTCAGCTGCTGATTGACTCCGGTTATAAATGTTCGTAATGTGAATTTATTATATAAATCGCCTTTCATTAGCTTAATTTCATTGCTGATATTCTGGCAGGTTAGTTTCGAAATCAAGAGACACCTAATGTCGATGCATCTGTCTGCAAATTGTAATGGTGTTTCTCTGGGACATTGTCTTAATGTGTTTAGGTCAGACAAAAGAGATTCTTCGTTTCTTTGATCTCCAAAAAGTCACATTAATAGTTGTTTTAGTTCCGGAAACGTGTGAAATGTTCTTGCTGCCAAAAGGGTTGACGCTTTGCCTATTAATTTGTTTCGGATGTGAAGCATCGTGAAACTGACTGCTTGGTTCATTTGTTGGAGCCATGAGAGAAAGTACATTTTCGCAAGAATTAATGAAATTGGATAATTTCGTTGGTTCGCCATCAAATGTTGGGATGAGTTCCAAATAATCTCGAACAGAAATTTGTGGTAGAGCCATCGTGTTGGTGTTGTTTGATCGAAAATTTTGTGGTTGAGCAGTATGCAGGTTTGATAGACGATCGGGTAGTTCGTCGATAATGCCGTTCATTCATACGACGTTGAACAAATAATGTTAGTCACACACTTTGGTTTTATTTATTTTATTGCAGACTCAATACATACGGTTACCGAAACCGAGGGACGTACTGTATATAGACACAGCAGTGCTCTAGTCCCAGACTGTGTGTAAATTGTCTGCAGGGCTTGGGGTTTTAAAATTGTTTATTCCTTAAATATAGTGTTAGTTAAAGCTTAATTACGGCGGATTTTGATTTCCTGTCCTACTCAGTTCAGACAGTAATTTCGAAATCTTAGGAAAAAAAATTGACAGTTGAATTTTCTAGCTAATTCGAAAATTCAGAGCGATAAGGGATTTGTGTTGAGATGGTGGGAAAGGAGGATAAATGAGAAAAAGCGGACTGATCAATATCACTTACAAAAATACAATTAAAGATGTATTCATTCTTCAGACGTTGGCGAGGGAAGTACAGCGATACGAGTGACCTTCCTAGCTAATGTAGAAACCGTAGCCTGCCTCATATTTCCTTTCGTTTTTTTTGCTCGCTTTGGTTCTTTTGTTGATTCGGGATGATACTTTTTTTTCTTCCTTTTTTTCTTGTTTTGAACGGTGGTTCACTATCCGCGATGGATTGCTGATGGATGCTGATGGATGCTGATGGATGCTGATGGCGCTCATGCTGGATGCTGGATGCTGATGCTGATGACAGGTCTCCAATGGAACTTTGTTTATGTAAATGGCCATTTTTTCATGGTTTCGGCGTGACAAATAAGAACTTCGGCTGTACTTCCGTATACGGACTATCTCCAAATCGTTTGAAATTTGGTATACGGGGGTTTTTTTGATGTGCTGAGTACGAATCTGCATATACAAATATCCACAAGTGCCCGCAAGTGTTCAAACCGCTACAAGTAAGGTTAAAATGCGTCAAAATCGCTAAATGAAAGTGTTGGATATCTCGCTTATCAGTATGGATTTCAGTATTCGGCGCTATGTGTTTTTTTATTAAAGAAAGGAAAGTTGCTTCGTCTGTCTTATTCTCTGGGCAAATTTCGATCCTGTATTTGTCTGGTTCTCCGCATACGATCATTCCGAGAAGCCATGATCCTTCGACAACTCGTCTATGTTTATACTTTCGACGTTCACTTTTACACTCGTCAATCTTAACAATAACACCCTCACCTACAATTTGGCCTTCCCCGACAAACTTATTAGTAGTTCATGAAAAAATTTTTTCAAATAAACCATTTCAAGTGCCACATAGGAACTGGTATACACCAATATTATAATTTAAAACTTCCACCCTCGATATCTCTAAAACCAAGCGAGATATCGACTTTTTTTACAGGAATAAAAAATGTTTATTTTGGCCTGTTCTGTACGAATATACATGCGCCTATATAAGTATTTATTTTACGGCGCCACAGAAATCGTAATCGTGACATTTTAACCTTACTTCTCGGCTTTTCGAGGCACTTACGGACACTTTCGTTCACTTGCGGGTATTTTCATAAGCAGATTCGTGTTCAGCACAGCAAAAAACATCCGTATATCAAATTTCAAGGGATTTGACGATAGTCCGTATACAGAAGTATATCCAGAACTTCTGCAAATACTGTCTATTTAGATGTTTTGCTGCAATATTTCAAATTCAAATTGTGATATTCCGTGTCGCGACTACTGCAAGTAATAAACATTTTTTTTAAGTAGTGGGGAAATGTCGCGGCGACATGGCGAAGCTCTGAGAACCAGGCTTAAAAGGTTTAGCTCCTTTTGAGATTAAATCCTAGGAGCGAGTCATTTGAGAGGCGATATGTATAACTCCTATCGTGAGCGATATATGTACGCTCTGCAGAGAATAAGATCTAATCGCGATGGGATTCGAACATACTTAGGTCGTTTAGCTCGCCTCGGGAGTTAAACCTGAGCGATACGCAAGAGGTTTTACTCCTCGAGCGAGTCAGGCGAGTCCATGGTACGATTAAATACTTCCAGGAGTTAAACCTCGAGCAGTGCGGCAGGGTTTAACTCCTCATGTGATTTACGCATTTATAAGCGTGGCTACTGCGTGTTTACTGTGGGCACCGAACATAAAAAACTAGAAAGTCCACTCTAAGCTCCACCCCCTAATGCACTCTCCTTGCCCCGTCCTGGATCTCATCGGTTGTCGGCGGCCGCGCTCATACCGTCTGTCTCAGCATAAAGCTGAAGTTCATTCGAGAGCCGCGGGCAGTTCGCTATACCGGACGGATCCTATATTTATTGATATTTATGTGGCTTATGGTTCACAATTTATGAATTATGATTATTTAATAAAATATCTGACTTCATAAGTGGATATTTAAAGACACTATTTTTTTTATTGTTTATTTATTGACATTTTGTGACTTGTGCTTTAAACTACTAGTTAGTAAAATGACGTGTTCTACCTTAGAAAATATTACCTAGTCACTTTTTACAATAATGACAAACTTAAAGAATACCGACTTGTCCGCAATTAACCGATGAACACCTACCTATACCCGAATAATTTCCAAAAAATGAAAGTCAAGTATGCTTCACAAGTTTTTAGTCATTCAGTGGTCGTTGCTCTTTTCCACTTACATCGATTTTAAAGTTACAGTGGGCGAAAAGTGACCCCATAACTCAAACTGTCGAACCCCCATAACCCCATAACCTTAACTTTTAGACCCTCATGTACACAAAACTCAATTTTTCGACCCCGACAACCCTAAAACTAAAGCTCTTATGTCCCAATATCTCTATTGGAGATATTAGAGAGATATTATGGAGAGTTGAGGTTATTGAGGCGCTCGGGGTGGGGGGTGAATAACGAAAAAATATATTTTCGCTATTGCCAAACAATTTTTCATCATTTGAGATTATGTCTACACTATACAGAACATTTATATCAAATATCAACCAAAGATGGTTTATAAATGAACTTAATAAAAAGCAAATTTAACGCAGTAAAAATAACAACAATTTTGGTGTTAATATTCAACGTAATTAAAAAATATCATAAGAAAATCTTACCTTGTTCTCTTAACAAGCAAACTACACCAGAAATACCACAGAAGGTTTTGGGATGGATGTGATTTACTTGGATGAAGTTAAAGCGCGTAATTTGAATTAATTATCTAGCTTATGCGAAATATCAAAGTCACCCCTTAAAATCAATTTCACCCCACCTTACAGTATTGATCTGTACACCACCTAATGGGACGTCCCTGTAATGCTTGCATTACTTATCAATTTGTTTTAGTTACTCTACCTTTTTTAATACTTATTTTTTGATTTTTAAGTTTAATAAACTGTTTTGGTTTTTTATAATTCTTTCGTATTTTTCAATTTGTAGTTTTTTACAACTTCGTTCTTTACACTTTATTTCATTTCCATTTTTTTTTATTTCATGTGATTAGTCATGGCTGATAACAACTAATGATTGATGGTTACTCATGACTAATGGCTACTGATTGACGGTTAGTCTTGACTAATGAATAATGACTAATTTATTCATGAGTGATTTCCGTGACTAATGATTAATTTAGTCATTAATCATTTTTGTTATGATTAATGAATAGATTAGTCATTAGTCGCTTTCGTTCATGACTAATGACTAATTTAGTCATCAATCGACTAAAATTTGCCCAACTCTGACTGTATTACAGTTTCGCGAAATATGGGAAAATGAACCCAAAGTCACTCGGGGCCACCATCGTTCCCGCAGACCTGATCGGATTTGACCTGCGATTACCAATAATCCTTTCCGATATTATAATTACCGATAACACCGAACATAAACTAGTTTATGTTCGGTGCCGATAAGAGAGTTAAACTCGAGCAAGGAGTTAAACCTCATCGCTCTTGCTGCTCTTCGGGTTTAACTCCTTTATCGAGTGAAACAACAAGAGCTGCGTGAGGTTTAGATCCTCATGTAGTCGCTCGCTCAAAGGAGTTAAACTATATAAGAGTTAAAGGTTTCGACTCGGTAGATGGATTCAATCGTTAGAGGATTTAATCGTTGAGGAGCATTTGCCTCGCTACTCGGACATCTCGTGCTCGCTCATGGAGTAAAATATGTTTTAATCAAGCAGTTAAACTTAAGAGTAATGGTGGGTTCATGCAGAAATTTTTAGTAATAAGAATAAGAATAGTAATAAGCATAAAAGTTAAACCTTCGTTTTATAATGACCCAGTTCATGCAGTAAACATAATTTTTAGTAATAATTTTAAAAATAAGGATTTGCTGCATGAACTGGGTCATTATAAAACGAAGGTTTAACTTTTATGCTTATTACTATTCTTATTCTTATTACTAAAAATTTCTGCATGAACCCACCATAACTCGCTCAGGATTTAATCGTAAGCCCTGCTACAAATACGCCAAGAATAGCTTTGCCCGCGAGTTGCGCACAACAAACACAGCACAAGGTAGAACGACCATACTCGAGAGATATATGAGAAACCCACAAACAAACAATAACACACTGTGCTTCTCGAAGCGTTCACGACTGCAACTATAAAATAATTGAGCACAATTTCAGATTTTGTCTACTGCGGCCAGGGGCAAAGCTACTTTTGGTGCACTGTAATTATAAATGCATTCACAGTTTACAGGAATAATCCGCAACAAAATAAAATTACGTTATTTTTTTATATATCTTCTTATTGTTACGGACATAATAATTATTGTTATCGATGATTCATGCAAAATGTAAATAGGTGTACCGATATATTATATATCGTATATATAATATCGTATATATAATATAAAGTATATATACCGAATAATTCTCAAATGTGGCTCAACCCCATAGGTTTTTTGTTTCCAGAACTAACAATGAAATTCTAGAATTGGATATTAGACATAAATCTGCACTTGTCACGTATTGACATTGTCGTCATTTTTTATTTTAACTTTAACTTTGGTTTAACTGGGAATGAGCCCGTCTTTCGAATTTTTAATGGCACGTCATGTTTTTCACTTGTGTTAATTTAAAATGCCTCTCTGAGCACAGTGATACACTATTTGTCACTTGTTGACACATGATGTCTTTTATTTTGACATATAACTTTGACACATCTTTTTTTTATGCGGAAGTGCAGATTTATGTCTAATCAGGGGCGGATCTATGGGGGCTGCCTCATCCAAATTTTGTTAGTGAATATATCGAAATAATATGAACGCCCTATTTAGTAACCTATTTAGTAATTTTGTGTTAATATACAGGGTGTTTCGCATAGGTAAGAACCGACACAGAGCAGGGGCATGTAGGGGAACCTAAAATATGGTGATTTAACGCAACTTACCTTTATACTAATTTGCACCCCTGAGAAGTTATACTTATGCTTTCAAAGTGGGATTTCAAATTTTGAAAAAAAATCAATATCTCAGTTATACTTGAAAAACCAAATTTGGTAGACGTTGTGAGTCTACAAGAGCATTAATCGACAGTAAGTAGAGTTCAATTGAAGCATTTTAAAGAGTTGATTAGGGATGATGCACCATTAAAATGTGACAGAATTTTGTAACCGGTTGGCGGTTACAAAATTCTTAACAACAATTAAATTATCGTTTTATGGGGAATTCAATTCTAAAACTTTTCTTCCTCTTGTTATTTTTCAAAAAACTTTGTCGTTTTCAAGAAAAACTCGAATAACTAAAAACACCTATTTCAGCAGTGTTATTTAAAATCATCGAAAATTCAAAAGTTGGCTATGAAATTAGACGTCAAACTTGACAATCAACCAACAAGTTGGAATAAGAATAATTTAATAGAAAAACAAACTTAAACAACAGAAATAACAGAATTGCACTGATGAGTTATAGAAATTGTTCAAAATGATCACCGTTTTCTCTCAGGCATAAACTTGTTCTTCGTCGAAACAAGAAGTCTAGTCTTTCCAATAACCGCTGATTGTTTCTAATGACATTACATTTATCTGTAATGCGATTCCACAATTCTGCTCGGGACGCAACTGGCGAGGAATAACAAATTCTTTTAACGTCCCCCAAAGAAAGTTCATTTATTTGGATACTGGTGGTTTAAAAAGTCTCTAACCATAATACTCAAATGAGGCGGTGCTCCATCATGCATAAACAAATGTTCCAGTCTGAGTTGTAGTGGCACCTCGTCAAGTAAATCCGGGACAGTATTTTGGAGAAATTCTAAATAAGTTTCACCATTTAGTCGATTCGGTAAAATAACTGGACCAATTACATAAATACCGATCAATAACAACAATCCAAACATTTATTTTAAACTCGCTTGGAAATGTCGAGGAGTTACTTAATGAGGGTTTACATCGGAATACTCATGATAGTTATGTAGATTTGTAATACCTCTGCGGGTGAAACAAGCTTCGTCAGTAAAGATAATTTTCTATGAATGTCTTGTTCTTCTTAAATGAATGACTGACAGAAAGTCACTCGTTTAACCAAATCTTCCGGTAACAGTTCTTTGATGCAATGCACTTTTGAATATGATATGGGTGTAGCAGATTACGTCTGATAACTCGGTGCACAGAAGTTTGCGATATACCAGTTTGTCGAGATAATTTTCTAGTACTAATATGTGGTTCATCTTCAATTGTGTTCAAAATCAGTTCTTCGTCTTGTGCCCTGATTGCAATAGAACGTTCACGAGTGCTACTGAAAAACTTGCCTGTTTCTCGAGACCATCTTTCACCATTGGAAAATATTTCTCTATGGGGGATCACATGATTAGGAAATCTCCGATATTCTTCAACACTTCTTCTGCTGTTTCCTTGACAGAAACCTAACACTAATAGCATGTCAACTTGTTCGCTAAATGAAAACTTTCCGGCTATTTTCAAAACACTCAGCAAACAATTAACTAAAATTAAGTAACTTTTTTCCTGATTGTCAAGTTTGACGTTTAATTTCATAGCCAACTTTTGAATTTTCGATGATTTTAAATAACACTGCTGAAATAGGCGTTTTTAATTATTCGAGTTTTTTCTTGAAAACGACAAAGTCCGCCAACGGGTTAAAAACTTCTGTCACATTTTAATGGTGCATCATCCCTAATCAACTCTTTAAAATGCTTCAATTGAACTCTACTTACTGTCGATTAATTAATTAACGTTTACCAAATTTGGTTTTTCTAAGTTCATGTATAACTGAGATATTGATTGTTTTCGAAATTTGAAACCCCACTTTGAAGGCTTATAACTTCTCAGGGGTGCAACTTAGTATAAAGGTAAATTGCGTTAAATAACCGTATACGAGTATTAGGTTCCCTTACATGCCCCTGCTCTGTGTCGGTTCTTATGCGAAACACCCTGTATAAACATATTACTTCATATTTTTTGTGTTATTTTATGAGCCCCCCGGGTTTTTAAGTCCTAGATCCCCTACTGTGTCTAATACCTAATTCGTATAAATAATAAACTTTCGTTTATTTATCTCTGAAAACAAAAATCGTATGGAAGTGAGCCACTTTCGAGAATCGTCCGGTATATATGTATATTATATTATACAATACCAAAAGCACAGTTATATACTGTGTGAAAAGTTAATTTATGCAACTGTGAAATGATTTGGGTTCAGATTTTGACAAATGGGCTTAGTAATCTACCGATCCCATCCCGAAAAGGGGCGAGGAAAAATCTCTTGGTCTGGGGAAGTGGGTTTTATAGCCTCGGGTTCGGCCACGGCTTATGTACATATATGCGTGGTCTTTATAATTTGGGGAAGGCCTGCTTATTAAAACACGCAAAAAAAATACAAGCTATTTATTGACTAGATATTCACGAGTGATTACAGACGTGACTAAGTACGTGATCCAATTAAAATAATCTAAAAGCATACATCAAAACAAAAACAAAAATTACACAAAGACCAGGCCAAAAGAGATAAGCGTAAAATTTAGAATTTCGAAACTATGTAAATATAGATCTCAATTATAGTGTCTGGGCGGGACTCCCCAAATACTATCCGGTTCTCACCTATACCATGAAATTTCCGAAAGAACCGTCTTCTTGATTCGCCGACACCTACCCGCCAACTCCCTTTCCGGACCAAGACGGATTCTCCTGTCTTCTTGAGCCGCCGACGTTTACCTGCTAAAGGTGGATTTATATTATCAGCTCAGACACGGGACGGGAACGTAGCGTTAACGTTCCGACAAAGACTGGAAATGTTTATATTATCAGTACTATTTATATCACTCGTCTTCAGACATATAGATATATTGTAAGAACACAGTGAACTTTCGTTAAGAAAGAAGAAGAAATATTATTGCTGCATTCCATATCGGTAAAATGGCTTCTTTCTCACTGGAAGAATTATGCATGATTGCCATATTGTTAAACGAAGATGAGTAACAAGGTCGTCGTCACAGCCGTCGGCATCGTTTTAGTGTTCATAAATTGTTAAAAAAAGAAAGACCCATGGGAAATTTTGGACAATATTTAAAGAACTGATGGACGATGAGCAAAAATTTTACCAATATTTTTGAATGCCTCAATATCTGACAGGCTCAGACACGTATCGTGGCAGACAAACATTCTTCTCAACAATATCTGTGGGGAATTTAGCGACCTTCTTCTCTATTAGTTTTTTTTTTGTTTGGTTGGATTAGGTCCAGGAGTAAATAACAACTATTCGATTTTTGCCAACGTTTCGGAGCTTTATTTCTCCTTCATCAGGGCTCAATCAATGTTGTTATTGTTGTCATGTAAGGTGGTACGTTACAAACATTGGCGGCACTGTCTATATACATATACACGGTGGAGACTTTAACTGGAATATATTCGCTAGCGGGGTGGTGAATGATTTTTCAAAAAATTCCCGAGACACATCAACTTTTAAATGTATTTACCTACAGTTTGCAAGTAATATGAAAAATATAGCCCTTCAGGAGTGGCTGAAACCACCCTCGACATGATTTTTTCAAATGCAACCCTATGGCTTGTGACCCCTCGTTGTAAAGCTGGTGGAAAGAGGAATCCAACGCACTTATCAAATTTTAATTTTTAGTATGTTTGTAGGGTTGCATACAATTAAAACAATTTAAAAATGTTTCTGAATGTAAACCCTACTTTTAAGATGTCCCCATAAAAAGAAATCCAGTGGTGTAAGATCTGGAGATCTTGCTGGCCACTCAATATTACCTCGCCTCCCAATCCACCTACCGGGAAAAATTCTGTCCAGATACTGACGAACAATGGCAGCATAGTGTGGTGGGGCCCCATCTTGCTGAAACCATAACCTCTCGTCGGTCAAGTTAGGGTTTAAGGGGTTTGGAAATAAATGACATAGCACTGGCATTAGTTCGTGCTGGAGTAAACGCAAGTATCTTGCTCCATTAAGAGTGTCATCAAATAAAAATGGTCCTATAATTATATCTTGTATTATTCCGGCCCACATATCAGTTTTCTGTGGGCGCTGAGTATGAAGTTTCCTCATCCAATGGGGGTTCTCTTCAACCCAGTAACGACAATTTTGACGATTTACGTGCCCATTTAATGTCATCAATACAACGCAAAATTCCAACCGTCGATCTGGATCATCTTCAAGTAGCTCTTGAACAGCTTGCATTTTATATGGGCGTTTTTTCTCATATTTAAGTATTTTTTAAAACTGTTTTGTGATTAAGATTACTATCACGGGCCAGTTGACGGGCTGGAGTGATTGGATTTTCTTCTAGAGCAAGCAACAAAGTCAACTTCGTGTCGTCATCAAAAAACACTAGCAAGAAATAACAAATATCAGTTGTGGCAAAAAATTGCTTGGAATTTTTTGTGGGGACATATGAAAAGTAAGGTTTACATTCCAAAACTAAACAACACACATTTTGAGTACGAAATTGTTGCGTTAAAAATAAATTAAACTATAAAATTATGTTTTAATTGTATGCAACCCTACAAACATACTAAAAATTAAAATTTGATCAGTGCGTTGGATTCCTCTTTCCACCAGCTTTACAATGAGGGGTCACAAGCCATAGGGTTGCATTTGAAAAAATCATGTCGAGGGTGGTTTCAGCCACCCCTGAAGGGCTATATTTTACACATTACTTGCAAAATGTAGGTAAATACATTTAAAAGTTGACGTGTCTCGGGAATTTTTTGAAAAATCATTCACCACCCCGCTAGCGAATATATTCCAGTTAAAGTCTCCACCGTGTATAGTAAATGTATAAAAGATAAAGACAAAACACTATTAACAGGACAATACACTTTAAAAATTACTATAGTAATCTATTCATCATTACTATAGTAATTTTAAAGTGTATTGTCCTGTTAATAGTGTTTTGTCTTTATCTTTATACATTTACTATATATGTATATAGACAGTGCCGCCAATGTTTGTAACGTACCACCTTACATGACAACAATAACAACATTGATTGGGCCCTGATGAAGGAGAAATAAAGCTCCGAAACGTTGGCAAAAATCGAATAGTTGTTATTTACTCCTGGACCTAATCCAACCAAACAAAAAAAAAACTTCTCAACAATGACGGACGGTATGTGTATGACACGCAACGTGCCTCAACGGAGCCGATTTGCTAAATATAAATACATGTATAAGAAATACAGATCACGATGTTTGTCTTGCTAGATACGTAACGTTTCCGCACCATGTCTGACCGGATAATATAAATAGACCTTAACTACTCTCGCTTCCTTTCCTTCGCTTTCCACCGGTTCTCCATCCGTGGGAGTTAGCAACCGTGAACAATCCACCAAATCGGTGGGCTATCTGCATTGTCAAATAAACCTAATGTCTTAAATGCGCATGAGCACGTCATTTTTATATATAGTTATAGTATAGTTCCCATAGTTAAACCTGGGAAGGACTACTCTCAGGCTAAGGCATATAGACCCATAACTCTATCATCTTTTATGATAAAGTTAATGGAAAAACTAGTCGAAGTGCATGTCAGGGAAAACTTTCATAAGGAAAGACCATTACATGTAAACCAACATGCATATCAGGCTGGTAAATCCTGTGAAACGGCTCTGCACCAACTCATATTGAGAATAGAGACGGCTCACAGGAATAAGGAAATAGCTCTTGCAACATTTCTAGATATAGAAGGGGCATTTGACAATACCTCTTTCAAATCAATGGGCGCATTCAGGGACGCTCAGCCGCTGACCGCTATGTGTTAGTAGTTAGCCTTTTCTTGACAGTCAGCGGCTTAACACTCCCTGAATGGTTTGTTAAAGTTTCGCAAAGATCTAGAAAACTTAATATGTTCTATGGCATAGATAACCTTCATGAATCATGGATTGATAATTCCCTGCCGTGTTCTGTGCTTAAAGACACTTAAAGGACAAAGGTTCGTTTTCTTTTCCATAACTTTTGTTTAAAAACAAGGAATATTTTCTTTTCTATAACTTTTATTTAAAAGTGGGTTAAAATCCAGTTGCTCACAGCACAGATAAAACGACAGAGAGAATCATGATAAAATTATTATCAAGTCAGCATCTCAGCTATAATATTTTAGGCTTAGTAAATTGGTCAGCCGCTGAGATTAAAAAAGTGTCAGCCACGTCCATTCAGGGAAGTAGCTAAGTTAGCTACTCAGCCGCTGACCGTCCCTGAATGCGCCCAATGATATCGGCTATAGCAAAGCGTGGCGTTGACGACACCACATGTAGGTGGATAAAAAACATGCTTAGCAATAGGACAGCTGAATCAACACTGGTAGGTGAAACTATGGAGGTGTCAATATCCAAAGGATGCCCACAGGGCGGAGTTCTATCTCCGCTACTGTGGGATATGGTAATTGACGAACTGCTAGTAAAACTTAACAGTGAAGGTTTTTATACCCTTGGGTATGCTGATGATGTACTCATACTTGTAGAGGGGAAATTCTGAAATACAGTAACAGACTTAATGCAACAAGCTCTGAAAATCGTGGAGAAATGGTGCCAAAAGGAAGACTTAAAAGTCAATCCTTGTAAAACAGCGCTAATCCCCTTCACGAAAAAGAAAAAAGCTAGGAAAATATAACTGCAAATAAGCCAGGAGGTGAAGTATCTAGGAGTTACACTGGATGCAAAACTAACCTGGAATACGCATTTGCAGAAAACCATGAATAAAGGAAAAATGGCACTAATGGCTGCCAAGAGGGCCATAGGCATCAAATGGGGACTTAAACCCTGCATGGTACATTGGTTGTACACAGCAGTAGTGAGACCCATTATAACCTATGGATCACTTATATGGTGGACCAAAACGATGCAAAGAAAAGCAACACTGGAGCTCTCGAAACTTCAGAGATTAGCCTGCCTTTGCATCACTAGTGCAATGAAAAGCACTCCAACAGCGGCAATTGAAACCATATTAAACCTTCCGCCATTAGATATTTATATCAAGGCGGAGGCAAAAATGGGGGCCCACATGTTGAAGTGTAATGGTAACTGGCAAGACGCAACTTTTGGTCATGCCAGTATAACAAGTACGATCACAGATCCATTATTTTTAATGACAAGTGACGAAATGACACCAAGAACTAACTATGCAAAATCTTTTAACATTCAGTTAAATTGGGAAGCAAAAGAAGAAACCAACTGTCAGGAAGGAAGACTAGTGTGGTACACTGATGGATCCAAAATGGACAGTGGAACTGGCGCAGGAATCTATGGTGAAAGACCCAGGTACAGAAAATATGTACCTCTAGGGGAATATGCCACAGTATTTCAGGCAGAGGTACATGCAATTGAGCTATGCTTAAGGGAGAATATTGAAAGAGGATATAGAGGGAAAACAATCCTCATACACTCTGACAGTCAGGCAGCCCTACAAGCTCTAGCATGTAAAAAAATAAAATCAAAATTGGTCTGGGACTGCCTAGAAACCCTCCAAGCTCTGGCAAACCATAATAAGGTAACACTTAAATGGGTACCAGGACATAAAGGGGTCGAAGGCAACGAAGAAGCAGATACCCTAGCGAGAAAGGGCTCTGCAACGACACTCATTGGTCCTGAACCAATGTGTGGTATACCAAAGTCCTCAGTGAGGCTCTGGTTGACTCGGTGGAAAAATAAAGAACACCAGTCTTACTGGAACCACATACCAGGACAAACAAACAGTAAATGGATGGTAAAAACACCATCAAAAATACTGACCGACGAGATTCTGCGTTTAAGTAGAAATCAGATAAGGCTTGTCACGGGACTCATAACCGGGCATTGTCACCTTAGGAAACATCTACACAGAATGGGCATATATTTAGATGAACCTATTAGTAGACTGTGTAATGAGGAGGATGAAACATCCCGACACATTATACTAGAGTGCCCAGCACTAACACACTGGAGATACGGTCTTCTGGGAATAGAAAACCCCCAGGAGGCCTTTCCAAAGAAAAATCTTGTGAAAAGGCTACTAAACCTCATAAAGGTAACAAACCTAGTCACATGAAATAACGATGTAAACTGGAAATACAATAAGCCTGAAGGCTGCAGTGTTGGAGGCAAAACAAACCCCAAACCAGACACATCGGAGAAAAAAAATACCATAGTTTTTGACAATTATCTCCGTATCAGGATTAAAATTTTCTTGCGCATCCCCATTCACTGCTTATCTAGTTTCATTATAAATCGGTGGAACAATCCCGCTGATTTCAGCAATTCTGCAATTTTGCATGCAAGAGACCACCTGATTTCAACCGTTACGTTTATCAATGCGACATTTCCGTTGATAATTTCGCCGATGTTCTCATACAGGGTGCTTCGTGGCTTAACTTAACCATAACTAACTACCAACAAAAGCTAAAACAACAGCTAACGGAAAAAAAAACTACATCCCTAGGTTGTTACAGTAAATACGGGTTGAAAGGTCAATTAAGTTACATATACTGTCTATATTCTTTTATATATCAGTTCACAAGTAGATTACGTCACGGGAATACCGCGACATCTGCCCAATCCCAGGGGATTATTCAAGGTGAATTGTTTGGTTTTGGTGGTTTAAGGTGATCTAACAATAAGTTGCACAAAGTAACTTTTGATTCGGACCCTAATATACATATGTATACCTTCTATGTTAGGGCATTCTTTGTTAAATCAGCCAGTCTGGTCCAAAATTTGGAGCATAGACAAAATATAGATAGTATATATACTTTTTGTTTGGAGCAACCAAAAAATTTGCGGTTTGGCCTACTTATTTTGTAGCTAATCGTGTTTACATGTTTATTTCTTTTTGAGCTATGGCCTTTTTGAAAGCAGACCTCAAAATGGCCATCATAATATGTTGAAATAACGCGTGTATTATATAAAAACGTTACGTATTTTTAATGCGCTGAAACCAAATCTGGTACTGAAATACGTTCCTGGGATCAGAAATATTTGAAAAAAGTACTTAAAAAATAGCATTTACAGTAGGTAATGAATATGATTTGAAATGTTTTGAAGTTGAGTTGAAGTTTTGTGTTTGGCTTCTATTGCTGATTTTTTTACATTTTTCGCTATTTTTGAGCGTTTTTTGAGATTAACAACGAGTACTGAAACCGTGTAATGATTTGCATGACAGATTCGGTACTAACTATCGAAATACATAAAAACTATAAAGAGCCATACATATTAGTGTCGACGATAAAACAATTTTAATTTGCACTCCATCAGACCATCAAGTCTGTTCACATTTTTCGCTATTTTTTCTTTTATTTTTCCTTTCTAGTTTCGGAGCATTTTTTAAAGTAAGAAAAAGTTTCTGAGTCCATCGAAGGATTAAGTACCAAATTTGGTTTAAGCACATAGAAACATATAAAGATACACTCGTTGTGTTCATGACAAAACATTTTCAGACAATCAGTTTTTTTTTTTTTTTTTTTCTGTCTATTTCGTTTCGTGTATATCGTTATTTCAGCATAAGTGTGTCTGTGTCATTCGAAAGTTTGATCTTTTTCTTTGCCTGCAGGCACATGTGTTTTAATATCTTAATAATGTTATGATATTTATTTCTTTTGTTTGTAGAACCACAATAAACGGATAATTGCCTAGGCAAGTAGAGAAAAAGATCAAACTTTTGAACAGACCGTTATATAAAAAAACTAATTTAGCCTTGAGGAAGTCTGAGTAAATTGGACGAAACGTCGGCAGAAAATTAGTGGTTCGTTATTTGTCCAACATCCTCAAAAAAATCCTTTGTCAATTTATAGAACTCTATGATAAGATAATGAAAGTATAAACCGTATTTTTTAAGCGCCTTGTACATTATATACTCACGTATTTCTTGCCCTTGCGTACCTACACCACTGACCGATACTGCCCATGTGCCGGGACCCGCGTTTGCGCGGTAGTACTCCGATTCCTTACGGGAGCACTGGAAAGTTAAATATCACTTTCACATGCGATAAGACGGGGTTACCGAACCCTAATGATGAAATAATAAAATAATTATATTATATTCTAATGAAATAGATAATACATAGTCTATTAAATCTGTTTCACTATGCCCGCTTTAGTTACAGGTAGTCCTGGTTGTCACTTGGCCACTTGTAAGGCCCCTGCTTGCACAATTAACATAAACGTAAAATTAACCACAACCAAAAAGATGGCGTATATGAAAATAATGCTCTTGTCTACAACTAATTCAATTAACATTAGCTTTAAGGATGGCCTTCAATCGTCAATAACCGTAAACATAAAGATGAAATTATTTTATCTTTACGTTTAAAATTACGTTTTGCTAGTCATACCAACCTTGTGTCTGCACTGTTCTGAAATGTGGGTTAAGGGTTACCCTAAAGGCAGTAGTAATTAACACTAATTAATACTAAATTACCACGATATTAGTTAACAATTCGATGTCCATAATTTCTTCTAATTCCAGTATCGTTTCTGTTTTTTCACAAATTGGATAAACTGGGTTATGGTTGTGGTTAGCTCAATTGTGCAACAGAACTTACATCGCGAAAAAAAGCCTTAAGCAAATGACGACAGAACATTGAACGCGTGAACCACAATGGAACTACCCTATGAAAGAACTACTGATTTTAGGTATGTTTGAGCAGCCTGGTAAATGAAGAACTTTAATTATTATTTCAATTACTTAATTAAAAACCTCAAATGTTAAACAAACAATCAAAGGAGTGAGAAAGACCCTTTTCTTTTTCAATTTTACCACCGCCATCTGTTACGTAAACACAGCACTATATACAAGAAACGTGATTCAGAGAAATCTGCGTTATCGACTCTGTTGTTGAAATGTAATGTCGTTTTTGGTTTTGCGCTTTTTGTGGTGAGATTTTGTGAGTGAGCTGTTGAATTTTGTGTTTTATCCGTTGAACGAGGGATATACAGTAAGATTTTACAAAATATTTATTCTAATATCACTATGCTATCTATAAATCATAACTGATCACAGATTATAAGCATGTTTCTCAAAATCGTAGAGTCAACTTTTGATATTTTAGGGTTAACAATTCCCAAGTCTTGGGGTGGGTAAAAATTTCGTAAAAAGCATGTTATTTTAACTTCCTTAGTATGCTTTTCATAATTTTTGACTTGTATTTAAAGTTTAGTCCACTATAAACATTAATTGGGGTTAGTTTACGGCTTTGTTTTTGTAAAGACACTAGTCTAATATTTTACTAGAAAAGGTTAGTTTTTACGTATTTATGTAGCGTGTCTGTTTCAGCGCCAAAATTGATGGAATGATTAGATGTTTCTGATATATTGTGTAAAAGGAATATAGAAAAAAATGGCAGCACTTAGACATCAAGCCGCAGCAGCACTGCTTGATTTTAATCAGAAGTTGGACATAAATCTTTTGGATAGTGTGGTTGTTAGTATGTATGCTGGGAATGGAGAGACACAGAGGATTGCGCAGGAAGTATTAACAACGTTGAAAGAACATCCAGATGCTTGGACGAGGGTCGACACTATATTAGAATATTCGACGAATCAGCAAACCAAATACTATGCGCTGCAAATACTAGAACAAGTTATTAAGACACGATGGAAAGTTTTACCTAGAAATCAGTGTGAGGGTATCAAAAAGTACATTGTATCGCTTATTATTAAAACTAGTTCGGATCCAGAAACATTAGAAGCAAATAAAACTTATCTTAATAAACTAAATATGATATTAGTACAGGTTTTAAAAAGAGAATGGCCTAGAAATTGGGAGAGTTTTATTCCTGATATTGTGGGTGCAAGTAAAACTAATGAAAGTCTCTGTCAAAATAACATGATTATTTTGAAGCTGTTAAGTGAGGAATTATTTGATTTTTCCTCAGGACAAATAACCCAAACTAAAGCTAAGCATTTAAAGGATACAATGTGTTCTGAATTCTCAGCGATATTTCATTTATGTCAGTTTGTTCTTGAAAATTCACAAAACCCTCCGCTTGTAAATTCTACACTGGAAACATTGCTTCGTTTCCTAAATTGGATTCCCCCTCGGATATATATTTGAGACTAAGTTAATAAATACTCTTATCTTCAAATTCCTTCCTGTCCCTATGTTCCGAAACGTTACACTAAAGTGTCTTACAGAAATTGCTGGCGTCACTGTTAGCAATTATGACGATATGTTTGTTAATCTTTTCTCGCAGACAATGGCACAATTAGAGGTAATGCTTCCTCTTCAGACCGACATTAAAACAGCTTATGCATGTGGGCAGGATCAAGAACAAAATTTTATACAGAATCTGGCACTGTTTCTTTGTACTTTCCTCAAAGAACATGGAAATATTGCAGAAAATCAAATAGACACATTGAGAAATGCCCTGAGGTATTTAGTACTGATTTCTGAAGTTGAAGAAGTTGAGATATTTAAGATTTGTTTAGAGTACTGGAATAACTTGGCTGCCGAATTGTACCGTGAAGTACCCTACCCTGGAGGTCAACCAGTCTTTTTTGGTAACCCTCGTCGTGCTCTTTACCAGGAAGTTTTGAATAAAGTACGATATATTATGATTTCTCGAATGGCAAAACCCGAAGAAGTATTAGTCGTTGAAAATGATAATGGAGAGGTGGTAAGGGAGTTCATGAAAGACACAGACTCCATTAACTTATATAAGAATATGCGTGAGACTCTTGTATACTTGACTCACTTGGACTATGCAGATACTGAACGTATTATGACAAATAAGCTCCAGAATCAAGTTAATGGAACTGAATGGTCATGGAAGAACTTGAATACATTGTGCTGGGCTATTGGCAGCATATCTGGTGCAATGCATGAAGAGGATGAGAAGCGTTTTCTCGTTACGGTTATAAAAGACTTGCTGGGATTGTGCGAACAGAAACGGGGGAAGGACAACAAGGCCATTATTGCCTCTAACATCATGTATGTTGTCGGGCAATACCCGAGATTCCTGAGGGCGCATTGGAAGTTTTTGAAAACAGTTGTCAACAAGTTGTTTGAGTTCATGCATGAAACACATGATGGTGTACAGGATATGGCTTGTGATACATTTATTAAGATTGCACTCAAATGTAGGAGACATTTTGTAACTACGCAAATTGGAGAATCCTGTCCATTCATCGAGGACATCCTAGCGTCAATCTCTACAATCATTTGTGATCTGCAGCAACAACAAGTTCATACCTTTTATGAAGCCGTGGGCTACATGATTTCTGCTCAAGTGGATAATGCCACTCAAGAAGCCTTAATTGAAAAGTATATGCTGCTACCTAATCAGGTAAGAATACTAATACCTAAACGAGGTTGTCATGGTATGTATATTTATATGATGGTAAGTATACACAACCTTATTATTTTGGTTTCATTATGTTCCTAATAAAAATAAAGTTGAGCTGGCTAAAACCTATAGTAATAGAAACATGTTATCACATTGTGGGCCTTTTTGTCTGGTTTGTTGTCATAAGGAATTTACTAGTTTGCTTTACTCTACAAAGAAAAAAAACGAAAGCGTCATGTTCAGCGATGAAAAATGGCAAATATTTAGAGCTGGTCTATGTAAAATCACCAAGGCACATTCATTTTGATTTAACAATAGGTAAACAATTTACAATTAATAAAAATACCTTTAAGCTTTTTTATAGAGTATGCTAAAGCAATTTATCTACTAAACACATTTTAGGTATTCATGTAGCTAGAATGTATCGTGCCATATAGTTCAAGACTATTATCCAAAACGTATCATAGGCAAGTTTCACAAAAACTACTATGCACTCTTAACACGTTGAGCCCCACGTGCCCACGGGTGAGCATTTCTATTTTACTTCCTGGGACAGCGTGCCCACCGGTGGTCACACAGCAGCCTTGAAGTCAAGCTCGAGTGGTCACGGGAGAACACGTATTATATGGGAATTGCATATGCCAAACGATTGTCTGGTCCCAGGATGTAACATAGAAAAGTTTGTAATAAGCAATTACACCATGTTGTAATAAGCACTGAAACATGTATATAAATAAAAAACAGCGAAGAATAAATAGAATAAAAATTTGGTCCCAGGGAGTAAATCTGAAATGCCCACCTGTGGGCACTTGGGGCTCAACGTGTTAATGACTGATTTGAACATCGAACATCAACATTACAACATGGCTATGAAGTTAGAAATAATAATATATGTACGAGTTCAAAGCTAGTATCAGAAAAGTTAATTAAAATATTTTTGTATAAGTTGCAAAGCCTTTAAAAATGTATAAAACATTTTTTGTTGCGGAACATACGTGTATGTTTTTTTTGCTCCTATTTTGTCCTCATATGTTCTTAACCGTATACATAATATATGAAACATGTTTCATTTCTTTGGAATTTTCCATTTTAACCATGTAGAGAATTATTTTATTAGGTGTGTACATTTCTTCTAATATCTTATTTTATTTTCATCACCTAATGTTGATATTAAATGTGAAAAAATACATACTTACCTGAAGTAACTACAAACGGCAGTAATTTACATTTAGTACATTAATTTACATTTAGTACAATAATTTACAGTTAGATGCCATATGGACTAGGTCCACCTGGCCCGAAAATGTTAAACTTACTTTCATCAGTAAAAATAACCTGTCTCCAAAAGTCTAGAGGTTTATTGCAGTATTTTTGAGCAAACTCCAACCGTTTCCGCCTATTAACCTTAGATACAAACGGTTTTTTCTTGCAACTCTGGAGTGGTAACCATGACGTCTTAAAGCTCTGCGGACAGTGTCTGCACTTACACATTTTCCAAAATAAATTTCTAATTCTGCTGCTAATTTTGGAGCGGAAATTTGAGGATTTTTTTTACTTCCCTAATCAACCTCCATTCGTCCTGTGCAGTAAACAAAAACTTAGGCCCTGTTTTAGGAACATCGTGAATTCTGTTCATTTACATAACGTTTAATGATATATTGTACAGTTGAATGACTTCGATTAACGAGGGTACTGATTTCTCGGTACATTTTTCCATCTAGAAAATGTTTTATTACTAACTAGCGACCCGCCCCGGCTTCGCACGGTTTACGACATCACATTAGAAACCTCTAAAATTATCAGTGTTTCTCTACTATATATGCATGTATTATACATATAAACCTTCCTCTTGAATCAATCTATCTATTAAAAAAAAAACGCATCAAAATCTGTTGCGTAGTTTTAAAGATCTAAGCATACATAGGTAGTAGATAGGGACAGACAGCGGGAAGCGACTTTGTTTTATACTATGTTATGATTCTCTTAATTCCACTGGTGTATTCTTAGTTTTCCGGCCCATTATTGTTTGCCAATTTGACTAAAATTTATATGTGCCACTATGCGACCCATACTGCCAAATTCTAGTTGGAATCCCATGCATTCGGCCACATTTGGGTAATCTCATACATACATACGACGGTGACGAATACCCGTGCGACGTCTTGATCACAATAGGCTCGCCTACTTTTGCATGCTTTGGTAAAATAATGTACGTCAAAACAAATCAATTGTTATAATTGGTTAGCAAATATAATTATTCATCTGCACATACTATTATAGTTGGTATAAAAAATGTATAACAGTATATTTTTCAATACGTTAATATATTTGTGCTGCTTGTACGAATATCCGTGCTGCCGACTGTAGCTGTTACCTACTTTACACAATTTTTTTTTTTTATATGGGTACCACATATTAAGTTTATGCTTTATCCAAACCCTGCAAACTAGCCAAAAGCATGTTACTGCTAAAATAATCAGTCACTTGGTAGTTTATATCTATCCAGCTATTTTATAAACTAGCCAAATAATTACTTTAACCGTAACATATACTTCAAACATCGGCCACCTATGGAAGAGGACAAATAGAGACAACAGATAAGATGCAACCACATACGCATTGAAAGTTGTGGGGGAATACTGTGAGCAATGACTGACTCTCTCACTATTTACGCTGGTCATTAAAATGAGAAGTATAGAATTTGGCCTTTTTTGCAACTGGCCGATGTTCGATATATACATACTTTATATGTTGGCTGGACTAACTATAGAAATACATGTCATAAATTAACAATTAACAGGATCTATCTTCTTGGTCTTAAATGTCTTTGAAATCATTTAATAATGATTACCAACATTAAAAAAAATGTGAGGGGTGAATTATTTCCTAAAATAAAACGTAAAAATGTTTCAGTAAGTAAAGTGTACAAAAACTTTTTGAATCTTTATTTTTCAACAGTTAAAAAAATTTTATAGCAACTTTTAAATAAACAAACTTAGCGGAAACGAGACGCGCCATAGAGGCCTAATTACTCTTCATAAGTAGCTACTAGGCTAGAAACTATGAAAGTAGCTACTAGCCTTTCGCATGTTTGTCACAGTTTATTATGAAATTATATGACACTATTCAACATATTACATATAGCGGAGATTGTACAACAGCACCAGCTATCACAGGACTATTAAAATAAATACGAATTGAGGTGTTGCGTTGTCGTACGCCACCTTTATAAATAACCAAATTATTTTTACGTTTTTTTTTTTGTAATTTCATATTCTTTTTTTTTTAATAATAGGTTTCTTGCATGTAAAGGATGATAAAGAAAGTGAACTAAACAATTACATCAACTTTTGTGGTGTACCTTGTCCTTTGTTATTGTTTTACATTTTCATTTCTGCTAATACTTTTCATTTTGTAACACTTGAATTTTTAAATGATGCCACTAAATAAAAAAATGTTCACAGGTATGGGATGACATAATCAGTCAGGCAAGCAAAAATGTTGACATTTTGAAGGAGATTGAAATAGTCAAACAATTAGCTAGCATACTAAAGACGAATGTAAGAGCTTGTAAGGCTCTAAATCATGCTTATGTGCTACAGCTTGGACGCATCTACTTGGACATGCTAAATGTTTACAAGGTAGGTGTTTTTTGAGGTTTCGGAAATTTTCAAACTCAGACAATATGCTATATTTCTCTAAATTTATCGGAAAGCTAAAGAAAAGTGTGGCAATATATACACTTTATTAACCACATTTTAAATATTTATAGTTACTTAAACGCTTTTATGCAGTTTTGATTAGTTATGATTTTTTAAATTTTAGGTTATGTCTGAGAATATTACGGCAGCTATCCAATTGAATGGTGAGGCTGTAACTAAACAACCGCTTATAAAATCGATGAGGGTGGTCAAAAAGGAAACCCTAAAACTGATCTCAGACTGGATATCTCGATCGAATGACAATGGAATGGTGCTTGATAATTTCATCCCCCCTTTTTGGATGCCGTACTTCTGGATTACCAGAGGACGCAGGTGCCATCTGCAAGGGAGCCGGAGGTGTTGAGTGCTATTGCTACAATTGTTAACAAGCTTGAAAACCACATTACCCTAGAGGTAAGTTGAAATATATTTACAGATGTATTGTTTGTTCGTGATGTTAATTTTTCAGAAAATTATAATTTTCTGAGAAACAGGGACAATTTTCACTAATCTTACTAGTACTTGAACTATTACCAAATCTTTTTTTGAGGCCTAGAATGTTGTGAAAATTATTCTGATTTGAAGACGAAGGGTTCTCATATAACTTGAGACTGAAAAGGAATTCACGATTAATAATATAATTCAAGCACATAGAGGATTCAGTAAGAAAATTTCACATTGAAATAAAATTAAGCAATATCATTTTGACATTTTCATTATAGGATACAATATAAAACAAAATTACTAAGTACATAGGTTGTACATGGTAACAGTAAAGTTTGGTATTACGTGATATTTATAGTACGTTCTAATTGCGATCTTATTACATTATTGGGTTTATATCCACATTTGCACATCCATTAGGTCATGTAAAATTACAAGTGAGTCCTAATTAATAATAGATCAATGACAACCAAAAGTTGGTTTAACGCCACATCAACATTTGATAGAAAAATTTCCAGTGTAATTTCAGCTTGGGTACCCAGCAGGGCAAACATTTTTCAATTTTCTTTTTTGCCATGGTAAAGGCTCATAATTAGACTATCCGATTGATTAGCAGATATAGATGAGAAAATTTACAAAAAAATTTTCGTCTGTTTCTGGGACTTACCTATCTATTTTGTATTTCTATATATTACGCATTTCAATAATTAGACCCCATTTAGTTATTTTCTTGTAAATAGTTCTTGGTATAAATCAAATGTAAATAAATTAAGAATATAAATAAAAAACCATTGAAACCGGAACTGTATCAGGTATCCCAATTTTTTTTTGGTCATACAATGTAGTTCCAGAGTTTGTGATAAAAAATTGCAAGTGTTTTGTAATGACATATATTTCATTATAGTGTTATATTGGGTGTAGATGAGTCGACAATAACTCGCAAGTTTAGGTATCACCTAAAGATAGGGACCCTAGGCAGCGGCACGCTTTGAAGTATGTAGGAAAGTATCGCAAAGGTGTTTGACAAAGATTTGTAAAATGGATACATATGTAAAGAGATTGAATATAAATTTTCTACAAAATGGTCAGATAGTATAGTTATATAAGTCAGTTGATATATGCTGTTGTGAAAACAAAGTTCATATACAAAAGTGTTTAATAAAAGCTGAAAAGTTTGATCTTTGCCAAGTGCGGACTTGCGAATGTCAAGATTGGAGATGACTTTTCAATGTCAAGATCGGAGCATTAGTATCGATATTTGATGGTTCTCTTGTTTACCTCCTCAAGTTTCAAAATCCACCATTTAGATGATTTTATCTGAAAAGTTGGAATATCCGAAGATGTCCGCAGGTCCGTAGGTCCTAAAAATGATCTAAATGATATATTTTGAAACTTCAGGATGTAATCAAGAGAGCCAACAAACATTGATTATGTTTCTTCAATCTTGATGTTGAGAAATTTAATGACTGCGAAGTCCACACGTGCCTGAAACGGTGATCGTCAGCTGCATTGATAATGATAGCTAAGCCAAGATAATTCAACATAGCACACTCAGCAACCACTTGTTTTAAAGAGGAGAGATGGCCCAATATAGTAATAGTTCCAACTGCTGCAAAAAAAAAAATTTTTGTAGTGCTTTGGAGACCTTATTTTGGTATCTCGTATATTACACTCTGAATATAGCAAGAAATGCTAAATACATACAGTGTGTTTCATTTTTCATCCACACACCCTTGCATATTTTTAATTTATGCTCCAATCAATTTCAAAATTGGGTCATATATAATACCCTTAAGAATGATTATTTTAATACTTTCGCTATTAAATTTATTTTCAGCAAACCAGCAGAGTACTGTAATCTGAAAATAAACGCAACAAATCGAAATGTCATATTAGGCATAGTTTTAGTGAAAAATATTATCAGAAAAACTTTCGAGATTTGGTTGAAAATAGTTGACCACTTTTTCTCTAGTTTTAAAAAATATATTTCTCTATCTTAATAATTTCTCTAGCTTAATATGATTAAAATTGCAAAAAACAAACAAAATTATTTTTATTATTGGGTGAAGTTAATTAACAAGCTGTAAACACTGTCAAATTTTACTTTGAGAGACTTCAAGTTGTGCAGTTAGTTTTCAATACAATTTCATGAAATGCAGGATCAACCCTGTTATTTACATTGGTAAATAATAACAGGTTGATCCTGCCCCAACTTTACATAGGTCTGTTTTTCACGATACATATGCTCTCATTAAAAAAAATTGTTAATATTTGCAGCACTCTTAAAAGTAATGCTTCTCTGTGGATGTCTACAGTTAAACTCTCCTGCAACCTCTCTAAAAGATTTTCTGCCATTTTCATAAATCAAAGGTTTAATGTTTAACATTTAAATAACTGGTTGGATTTATTAACCTAACTAATGATTTAGAATTGACAATCAACATAATACAGATTTTGTTTTACAAATCATCAAATTAGTCAAACTGACCAAGGCCTACCTAATGTAAAGAACATGTGGAATTTCAATGGAGATTCACCAATATCGGTTTACCATTCTGGTAAAAATACATAGAAAAATGAATATAATTAGATAGCATGCAATTAGATGAGGTTTAGTAGACAAGTAGTAGGTAGTTGTTAAATATTGTTAATTTGCTGTTTTTTTTTTTTTAAATAAAATCGATTTATTGTATTAAATTTTTGTTGCCTGCTGTTGGTTTTCCAATGATTAACTTGGAATTGTTAATTACTTTGCCCAATTAGAAACAAAAATTGTTATTTTTTTCCATTTTAATCATGTTAAGCTACAGATTGAGAAAAAAAATGTTTTTTGATAAAACTAATGAAAAAGTGAAAAGTTTATAATCAACCATATCTTGGAATTAGCCTATTTTTTCCATTCTGAACAAATTTTCCATATACACATTTCGATAAAACCATGCCTAATATGAATTTATTTACAATATGTCACTGATTTGCTGAATATAAATAGCGGAAGTATGAAAATAGATACTACTAGGGGTACTATATTTGACCCAATTTTGAAATTAATTGAAGCATAAATAAAGAAGATACAAGGGTGTGTAGAAGAAAAGTAAAACACACCATATATGTATTTCCGTTCGTGTATTTCCTTAATTAATTGATAGTCAAATATTTACCGTTTTTGTAAAATGAGTTTTGTTTTCAGAAAGCCTTTTGTGAAAAACTTTTTTTAAGTTGTAAAACGATTCATTTACTGCAATATTTATATATTACTGGGTTATATCGAGAAATTATCGTAAAATCCCGTTTTTATTGTTTTTTTTTTCTTTATTTTTGAACCTATATATGTTTCCCTTATTCTTACCTTTAACTGAAATTACATATTTCTGCTTGTCTGCAGCTATCATTGAGATCAGCGAATAAAAAAGTATCTTCGTATGCCATATTTAGAAATGTTTTTCATTATCAATATTTTTTACTTTTGGTTTGCAATTGTCAATTTAACACTAACAAAATAATTAATTTTTTGTATATTAAAATATCCGTATTTCCGTTCATCTGCAGAATACTGGTAACCATCGACTTCTTCATTCATTAACTGGACAGCTTCCAATTCTTAAGGGGTCATCCATTAATCACGTGATGTTTTTTATCAACTTTTTAAACCGAAACTTTTTTTTTTCGAACCCCCCTCCCCCCTTACAATCCTCATGTGATTAATGAACGAACCCTAACCTGCAATTAAAAAATCAAAAAGTAAAACAGTTTATAAGACGGACTAGATTGTGCCACTATATTTCTTCAAAAAAATGAGCCCTTATTGTTTTATTGACTCCTTCCATGTCATTCTTCTCAAATAGGTAAAAATATGTAGAACCAATTTGTAACAATTGGGAGTTTAATAAAGTATTTTATATTTAGAAATGTGAGAAATGTGAGTCATCACTGTCATCAGTTAAATTGTTACAATGCACTTGGTATTATATGCACTTAGTCAGTACAGCGAAAGTTTGCGAAAGTGTACTAGACCGAGTCTAACCTTGAGATTACTTATAGTGGTTGTTAGCTAGTTGTTAATTAAATCCTTGAAAGGAATAAAAAAATCTGTAACATTGATATTTCATTCCAAATTTCGTGCAAATCTGTCTATTTTTTTTTAACTCCATAATATAAATATTATATGTAACACGGAACTGAGGAACTGAGACTGAATATTGTTTTTGTTTTTTTTTTATATTTCATGTAAATAAAATATTATATTATAAACTGTAATATATTTTAAATAAAAAATATATCTTATCAAACAGTTTGAAAGCGAAAGGGCCTCAAATAGAAAGGGTACCTAGAAGGAAATCTTGAGATAAATTGTGACAAATACGTATAAGGGTAGAAAACTATAAACCCTTATTCAATTTTTGCATTGGCACTTTTTTATAAGCCGGAATTTGACAAAATTCTTATATCGTCATATACCCATTAAGCACTGATGTTTATGATGTTTGGCGTTATTTATAACAGCGCTGTTTACAGCTCCAACCAATCGGAAACGGGAATTATTTAAAAATGCAGATCCTGGTTAGATAAGATTATAATACTGCTGTTATAAATAACGCCAAATAATGCATTATAGGCCTGGATAAATCCAGAAGTTTACCATATACTGAGGTTATAATTTCGTCATATTAATATGTTGAAAATTATATTGTAGTCATTATTTGGTCTTAGTAATTGACAAAATTGACAAACAAAAATGACAAAAGGCGTAAATTATACAGTGATGGGCAAAAATGTGGAACCATGTAAATATATCTGTAGTTAATATTGATATCAATATCTCTGAACAGATATTGATAGAAAATTTTTCATGTGAAAATTAACGTTAAAAAGCCATAACTTGAACTTAGCTTAAAATACACAGTGTTTCAAAAACGGTGATGTACTACCAATTGCTTCTTTTTTTATGGAATGCCCTGTATATTTTCACATTTTGTAATACTCTGATGAGCTAATTTTAATGAATTAATAACATACTTGCCATCTGAAGTGGATATTTTGAGAACTACAGAGAAATAAAAGTCATTGTTTTTAAAGTTTTTACATAGATGCAAGATTTCTTTTTTAATGAAGACTAAAAAATTGAGACAAAATCAAATTATTATTATTAAATTTGATTTTTTTTGTAATACTGATCATCTTTTTGACAAAGCATAAACAACAGAGTAACAAATCCTTAAGGCAATAAAAAAAACGTAAAACGAAATCAAAAATTGCAAAAAATACAAAAAATACTAATGGAAGAATGACAGTAAATTTCAAAACTTACCACCCCTATAATTTGAGAATCACAAAATATGTCAGAATTCGCCAAGACATGTCGTTTTTTGTTCTCTGGGGGAACTTTTTGGGTACTCAAATAATCTTGATATGTTCATCCCCGTAACCCCCAGATACTCCAACTTTATAATCTTAAATAGAACTACCCCACTTGTAATACATCGTTTGAAAACCCTTTTTCGTTGTGAATACACCAATGTGTTGTTTTTGGGAATCGGTTCAAATTTGACAAATTTATTGGCAAAAAACGATAAGAGATAACAAATACTTACTTATTGTCTTTTCTATTGCATAACACCTATTTGAAACCTGTATTATGTAACACCTGAATGAATGAAGGAAAAAAGTGGGCGGGAAAACCCATGCACTTAGGCCGCCTGACTAAGTGTGCACTCGTATTCCATGAGTATTCACCCAGGTATGCGGACCTCTCTCGCAAAGGCATATTTTCTTCGGGTGAATACTCTTAACATCCTCTGGGTTCAGAACACAGCTCCCAAAGTGCCGTTCTCTGACCCTTGCAATTGCAGGGCATTCTGAGAGGATGTGAGATGCAGTCTCCTCATCCTCCAAGCACCATCCACATTCAGGATCATCTATGACCCTTATCATGTGGAGGTGCCTTTTAAGGTGACAGTGGCCTGTAAGGAGTCCTGTCACCGTTCTAATGTCTCTTCGGTTCATACCTAGGAGACTTTGAGTTAATTTGACCGAAGGCCCAATAATATGGGTCTTCACCTGCCTCATATCCGGGGCTTCCTGCCATGACTTTTCGAACTCCTTATTTAGGAGCTCTTTCGTGGTTGAAACCCCCATTGAATAGGGGACCCCTAATATAGGTTCAGGTCCTATGGGGTACCCTATTGATCCTACTCTGGCCAGTCTGTTGGCCAGACTGGCCAGATGTAACACCTGTTTGAAAGCACAAATCAACACAAGTAAACTGAAAATAATTTTATTAATTGTTCACAATGTTCATTTCTTCCAAGAAATAAACCATTGTGCAGACTGTCAAAAAGACAGCTAATGTACATCACATAACACTGGACAACCTGCTGATCTTGGTATTAAAAGAACAAAAACAACTAAAAAAAATGCTACAACATACTCATGTTATACTTTTTCTGCATTCCATTATTAGAAAAAACAACAGTGCTGGAATAACACTATGAGTTTTTTTTAGGTGATAAGTTTTGAAACACATTTTATATAAATTCTCCTCGTAACTTTCACTACTAGTTCCGGTGTAATTTTTTGAATTTCCTTAGTTACCCTCTGAGTCAATTGTGACAATCTGTTAGGTTTCTGAAAATGAACTTTGGACTTAAATTGAATTAAATAATACATTGTTACATACATGATAACAGTAAGTAATCCATTGGACTAAGTGTTATATTTCTGATGGAGTTTAGTTGCACGACAATGTTTTGGGACATTTTACAAGAGGTAAAAAAGCTTTTTAATCAAGTCACCTATCTGATAATAGTTCATAATCGGTAGCTGTCACTCATGCAATAACAAAATATTAGTAGAAAAGTGCACTTTCATATTAATTGTCAGCTATTTCTATATTTCCGAGAGCACCCTGTACAGCATCAAAAACGTCGATTGTATACCAGCAGCCACGTTTCAATGGTTAAAATTAATTGCCGCGTTTTAAAAGTTTTTAGAGAAAATCCACAAACCTCCGGAAGTTTGACGCTTTCTAGTGGTTAAATGAAGTAACGATGACTATGTACCTGTAAGTTGGCCTAAATCGTTTTCTTTTAGATTAGACTCTATTACTTGTACCCTGATTTTTCGGACACCCTGTATAATTCTCAAAATAATTTAAGTCACGGATATTAGAGTTTTATAATTGAGTGAAATGTTGGTCAATGTCACATTTTCTGCTATTAATAAATTGTCGGTTCTATTTTTTTGACTGCATATACGAATAATTTTTACTCTCACTGGTGGCATTGTCCAAATAAAATTCACTTCTCCCCTATCTAATCTTATCAGAAAGCAGTATCACAGTGTTTAGCTTCCAGGCGTTATTCAATAAGTTTTCTACAATTGGTGTTACCATGGTTGTGACTTGTTCTAACGTTTTACATTTTTTTGACATGATATCAATATTCTTATATTATTATGTGGTTCCCTTTGTTATCTTCTTACTCCTGTGTTCTTATTATAAAACTGGAATTTTGATTGCTGTTACATTTTCCATAGTTTATGCTCAAGGTAATTTTTTTATTATTATAAAAAATTGTTGTCGATTAATTTTTGCAAATTATAAATTTTAATATGGGTTCTAGGTTCCCTCTTTTCATGTATATATATATATTTACAATTCTTTAATTTAATCAAAGTTCTTTAATTAATTAGTGTTTAAAGAAATGCATAGGTTTCACCTAATTTGTTAGTAATTCAGGACACTGTTAATAACAAGTTTCTGTTTTCATATTTTGGAGGACATATTTTTATGTATTACTATTTAATAATATGGGCCATTTATTGATTTTGTGATTGATTACCTTGAATCGTAATAATTTTTCACAGCACTTTATCTCTATAAGAATGTGTCAGATTTTCAGAAGACATAATTCACCATAAAAAATATATTATGTTTAAGTAAAAGATAGATGGAATATAATATTTGTTGTAATTAATATGACTTAATTTTTCATCACCAGATAAACAGATAAACATATATTTATGAGATTGTAAACACGGTAAATGGTATAGTGTGTGTTTTTTTTTTCTATTTCAGAAAGCTTGTGAAATAAGAGTAAGGGTACAGTACATACAGGGTGCTTCACGGTAAGTGGCCTATTAAACGTTTTGGGAGAATTATAAGGCCTGGGCCACAATAGACAACAGGTCACAACGATCAGGTCGCGGCAGCAAGAGTACACAGTTTATATTGGAAGCGCGCACTTGGCCGCGGCAACCTGTTGGCTAAATACCGTGAACACGGTAGTGTTCACAATCTCATAAAAATATTTTTATGGGTATCTATGGTGATGAAAAATTAAATAATTGAAAATTGCCCCCACTTTGCCCTATACTATGGACTATTAAACTTTTTGGGAGAACTATAAATTATATGGAGCTGAAAATTTGTTTTTAGGGGTTTTCGGGAATGTTCATGGTTATACCGGAAATGAATACTAACTTCGTTATTTTAAATGGCATGCTATACTTTTTATGCCATATTTCGTTTCTACTCATTAATTAATTAAATTCGACATTGTTAAATAATTTGAAATAACTCAAAAACAGTACATTTTGGGTATAGGGAATGCTAGTATGTATTGAAAGAGGATAAAGAAATTAAGCAAAAGGAATCATAAAATATAGTATGTATTATTTTAAATAAGCGATTTAATAAGGGCAAAATTGTTCAGGTTTGAACCTCTATTCTGAGCACCCTGTATGTTTTTGTGTATCTAGAGTTTTTGACAGTAAGCTCAATGTTCATAATTTTGGTAACAAATTTAACCATAAAGTTTTACCACTGTGAAAGTTATTAGTTTTTTTCTACGGGTTTACAGTTTTAATTTTTTTTTTTCTTAAAATTGAAATATCTCGACAACCATTCATTTTAGAGGTATATAGTGGTTATTAAAGTGCCTTTAAGTTAATTAGTAGAAACCAAGCAAGTATGGCGTAGAAAATATTGCATGCCCTTTAAAGTAAGTGTTCACTTCCGGTATAACCAGAAGTGCTATAGTCGCCATTTTAGATGTACAGAACATCCCTGAAAACCACCGGTTACAAATTTTCAACTCCCTATTATTTACAGTTCTCCCAAAACATTTAATAGACCACTCAGAATGAAGCACCTTGTAAAAGAATAACTTATTTTTAATAGGTACTGGAAAATAATATTTGTTATTTTCGAAATTACTTTATTTTGTTTTTATAAACTCCTGCTGTCTTGCTAGTTTACTTATACACCTTTGAGTTAGTTTTGAGTTTATTAATAGAGGTCAGAATCATCTGATCAGAAACCCTGAGATAGAGTAGACCTATACCGGGTGACCACGAGATTACTACCCAGGCTCTAGCTGAGGCATGAAAAAAGATATCGATTTCAAATTTTGGGAATGTATGTCATTGAAAGGGATGCAAAATTTAGTTGCACAAAAACAACTGATCATCACTTCCTGTTTGACCGGAAATGCCTTAAACTTTTGTTATTTTATATGGAACACCCTGTATATTAAATTTTTTTTTTAATTCTACTGAAAAAACTAAGACTAAAACATGTATCATGTGCTATACCTATCTTTGACAGTTTCCGAGAAAATCGCGTTTAAAGATGTCAAATGTGTCATTTATAAAATTCTTTTGAAAGAAAACAAGTGAAGATAGGGACAAACTCATATGATATTTTTAACTTATTTTAGAAGCACTAAAGCCTGATAATCATTAAAATTTCGCACTTCCGGCTCAACCGGAAAATACCGGAAGTCATCTTTAGTAGCAATTTACTGCAATAATTTTAATGGAATGCCCTATAACTAATTGGAAATTCGGATTCTACAAACAATTTCGAATCATTCTTATGTACACTTCCCTATACCCAAAGTTCATAGTTTTTGAGATATAATATTTTATTTAAAAAAACATAAAAAAATGCAACATCATCCATAAATTAAATGTTCAAATTGTCCACCATTCATTTGATGACATAAATGAATCCTGTTTTCAAATTCCCTTAACACATTTTCCATTTGAGCAGGAGTAATATTGTTCACCGGTCTTGTAATCCGGTCGCGGAGATCTTGTAAATCAGTAGGCTGTGTTCTGTACACTGTTTCTTTAATGTGACCCCAATTGAAAAAATACAAGGGAGTGATATCGCAGGACCTAGCTGACCATCTAACTGGTCCGTACGTACCTATCCAACGATCTTCAAACGTTTGATACAAATGATCCCTAACCCTTCGAGCATTATGGGCTGGGGCTCCTCCTGCTGGTAATAAATGTGGAAATATTCATTTATTGGTAAATTTTCGAGAAAGTCAGCTATTTCATTGCTTAAAAACTGTAAATACTGGTCTGCTGTTAGTGGATTTTCAAAGAAAATTGGTCCAACGATCGCGTTCCAATTACTCCCATCCACAATTAACACCAAATCTCTCTGGAAAGCTCCTTGTTAAATAAGTGAGGTTTTCTCTTGCCAATATCTCGAATTATTTTTATTGAACATACCCAGCGTGAAGCGTGATTCGTCAGAGAAAATCGTTGCCCGTATAAAGCTTTTGCTTCCTGCGATTTTTTCTCACTTCTCCATACACTAGCAGCATGTCGATTTGATGTTCGCGAGTAAAAAGTGGCATTTTAAATAAAAGAGAAGTAATAACACTACCACCAAACGTTGTAAACAGTAAGAATTAATTGTCAAATTAAGCAACAATGAAGAAACTGACGTTTAAAAACAAAAGACTGTGATAGCGCCTACCTATATTAAAATTCCTAGGCACCTCTGATAGATGCATTGACTGATTCTATCTTTTTCTATTAATGCATCGTTCATACCTATGACATTCTGACATTAAACATTTAATATCTCAAAAACTATGAATTTTGGGTATAGGGAAGTGTACATAAGAATGATTCGAAATTGTTTGTAGAATTCAAATTTCTAATTAGTTATAGGGCATTCCATTAAAATTATTATTCCATATAAAAAATAACAAAGTTTAGGGCATTTCCGGTCAAACAGGAAGTGATGATCAGTCGTTTTTGTAACTAAGTTTTGCATCCCATTCAATGATATACATTCCCAAAATTTGAAATCGATATCTTTTTTCGTTTCTCAGCTAGAGCCTGCGTAGTAATCTCGTAGTCACCCGGTATATATCTACTTATAAGTACATTTTATAAGTGAATAAATAATAATAATCACTGTTTTTATATGTATCTAGAAGTATTTGTAAATAATATAGTGAAGCTAAATATTTCACAACACAGGATTGCATTCCATCTGAACTTAAATAAGATAGTGTTTAGATTTAATTAAAAAAAAAATACCATAATAATATAAAAACAAAAGAAGTTAAACATTGTCACGTAAAATCTTAATATGTGTAATATTTGAGATGTTTGAAAGGTGGTACACCTCTAGAACTTATACAAAAAAGTGTTCACACTCAAAATCCTCAAACACAAAGTTAGAAATAATACCTTCATTTGTCAGATGAGTCTGGTATAATCATAGTAACCAAACAAATACGCAATATACAGGGTATCCCAGAATGATTTATACAAGTCACAAGTCCGTATACAAGTCACAATCCTAATGAAAATAATGGAGTGCAACAAAAACAATGTCAATTTATTGTAAGATAGTGTTTAGCCAGCATTAAAAATGCAATCCCCGCAGTGCCACCCCCTCAATTTTTTTCTTTTTTTCAAATGATGCCTCATATATGTTGTACCAACGTATACATCTGTGCTCTGCTATGTCAAACCTATGTTGTCATTGTAAACGTGTTGTATGCTATAATTTCAAAATTTTAGAAATTACACAAAAAAGTGTTCACACTCAAAAACCTCAAACGCAGAGTTATAAATAAATACCTTATTTGTCGTATGGGTCAAGTGTAACCATAGTAACCAAACAAACATCAATATACAGGATATCCCAGAATGATTTATACAAGCCACAACTCCTACACCAATGAAGATATCGGACTGCAAGGCCTATACTAATGCAGATGTCAAAGTGCAACAAAACCGACATCAATTTGTTGTAGGAGGAGTGCCACCCCAACATTTTTTTTTTTTCAAATGACCGTATAATTTGTTGTACTAACTTATACGTTTCTGCTCTGCTCTGCACAACTTACTTTGCACATTCCCCTATTACAATTTTTAGTTTTATGGAATAGCGCATATTCCACAGAGCGAAAAATTTGTAGGTATTACAGGTCAAGAGTGCGGAATTTATCATTCCAAATGTGTTGTAGATTATGCTTTCTAACAAACTTTTAGAGATCATACAAAAAACTGTTTTGAACTCATAACCGCCAAACACAAAGCTAGAATTCTATATTCTACAACAAGTTGTGGAATGGCCCACATTCCACACAAACAAAAATTTTGTATTGATTGTGAAATATGCCATTCCGTTCGTGTAGTAGACTATATTTTCTCTAAAAAGATTTGATAAACCATACAAAAAACTGTTCTGAACTCATAAAAGTCAACGAAAAACCAGGAATAAATCTCAGCTGTCAATCTTACCTTAATTGTCACATTTGATGTAACCATAGCAACCAAACAAGGTACTTGATATACCGGGCTATTATGTGCCTAAACAGCTTCTAATTGGTCAAAAACTCCTATGGAATATATTCCGTACAAGTGTGTTGGAATGTTATTCATTCTAATATAGTTTTTAGTTACGGATTGTGTGTTTCTAAAATAGTGTTAGATTAAATTATGTCAGACATACCCATAGCAACCAAACCAAGGTACTTGATATACCACGTTAATATGTGCGTAAACGGTTTTTGATTAGCCAAAAGCAATGTTGGAATGATATTCATTTCAATACAGTTTTTAGTTATGGAATGTATATGTTTCTAAAATAGTGTTAGGAGAGAACTTGTTCCGCATATGTTTAGCATGAATTGCTAATATCTGAAATGAAAACTTTATTGATGCAGATCAACTATAATATTCACTATGTTAACTATAGAATAACCCAGTAATGTCTTTATAGACTGAAGGAACTATAAGAACTAACATATAGAATTCAGAGCTACTTTTTAGTTTAAATGGAAAGAAAACAAATGTTTTTCAATTTTTAATAAGTTGCAGGTATACTTGCACGGGCTGCATCTGAATATTTTTTAACCTATGTAATGTTTGGTTACTTATTAGTTTCAGCTTAAATTTCATCATGCCATTTTTAAATTGTTTGTCTGCAGGTACCGAAAATTTTCGACGCAGTGTTCGAGTGTACCCTAGAGATGATCAACAAAGACTTCGAAGAATACCCCGAGCACAGGACGAACTTTTTTTTACTCCTCCAGGCGGTTAATAACCATTGTTTCACCGCATTCTTGAATATACCACCCACACAGTTTAAGCTCGTTCTCGACAGCATTATATGGGCGTTCAAGCACACGATGCGCAACGTTGCTGACACCGGCCTTCAAATCCTTCTCAAGTTGCTGCAAAATGTCGAGCAGCATGAGACGGCCGCCCCAAGCTTCTACCAAACCTACCTGACTGACATCCTGCAGCACGTCTTTTCTGTGGTTACGGACACGTCACACACGGCAGGGCTTTCGATGCATGCTGCCATTTTAGCCTATATTTTCTCATTGGTAGAGGCAGGACGGGTGAACTGCCAGTTAGGGCCCACACCCGACAACGTATTATACATACAGGAATTCACTGCAACACTGCTTAGATCCGCTTTCCCCATCTCACGGACAACCAGATCAAGATCATGGTGCAGGGCATGTTCAATCTCGACCAAGACATACCCGCCTTCAAGGAGCACCTTAGAGATTTTCTGGTGCAGATCAGGGTAAGTGGCCTTTATTTATTTCATTATTGGCATTTTGATTTCCATTGATTTCTAAGTTTACTACACTGAACCCTCTTTGTACTGCTGCTCAATATAATGCTAATTCAGTTATACCAAGGGTGTCAAGAGCCGATCAAATAATTAATGAAAAATATGGACCAGGAGAACGATCACAATGCTTAAGATTTCTCAAAACACTGTCCAAATTTTTTGCTATGCTGCACCACTATCGTTGACATGACTTTGAGAAGAATGCAAATTGGAAATTTGTATAAATAAATGAGCCAACTATAGGTATTTAATCTAATTTAACCGTAGTGTCCGTTGATTACTTAAATAAATCTGTAAAACGTTAAGCCTCCAATCCAATCCATGTTATAGCGAGGGTCCACTGTATTTAAATTTAGAGCATAAGGATCGCTAATAAGAATGATCTTGATGGCTTGAAGTGATATCAAATGTAAAACTTTAACCCTTTCACTGCGGGAACCGTATAAAGCCGTAAAAAAATGTGTGGTTCATATGCGAGAGCCGGATATTTACGCTAGAGTAGAGAAGTGCTTTAATGTGTGAGGCGGGCGCAGCCTCATGATTTACTTCACTATTGGTTGCCTATTTTTACTGATTTTAAATATCTCATCATACGCTGCTGTCCAAAAATTTACCATCGCGTTTGTGCGGGAGCTGGATATATCCGCATATACATATGTACTCGTATATCATCACGCTGTCAATTCAAGTTGCAGTTTTTCATCGGTAGAAGTTGTAAGTGCATAATTATATTGCGTAAACTAATTTGTATGTCAAATTAATGTTCTTGTTATCATACATGTGATGCGTTACCTAAAACTTAAGATTTGTAGATAAAAAATTATGTAAGTGCGGCAGACGGCCGAATCCGCATTGGTTATATAAAATCACAACTACTAAAATGTGGTTACTTGTGGGAACCGTACGCAGCCGCGCGAGGTTCCCAGCACTGCACACTGTATATTCATATTAGAATCAGGTGCCGCAGTGAAAGGGTTAAGTGATTTTATTATTGGGATCTTTATGAACTGTATTGTAATTTTAGAAATATATGCTCCATAAAAAAGAGCTGCTCTATCAATTGCTAAAAATAAACTGTGAATGAAACATTTGCAATAATCGAAAGCTTATTCTTCGGCACTTCATATTTGCAGTTTTGAAAAGTTGTTAAAATATTCATAGGGAAAAGCTTTTGATTTTTAGAAGTTACATACTCTCTCCAAACAATGATTTTTTTTATAAGAATACGTTTTGTATAATCACCAAAAGTTCAAAATTTATTCAATAGTATAGTTGAAAAATAATCATTTTACATCAAATGAAGTGGTATTCAGATAAGCAAAATATAATACAAATTCAATTTTGTGTCATTCCTAAGTACACACAATGCAATGTTATAGATCCGAATATTAAACATATACTGTATGTAAACTTGATTCTATTATCTAAATGTGTAGGGAGAAGTTCATTAAGTCAGACAGACGCAGACGTTACTGTGACATTACACAAATCAGAGCGAACTGCCATCACTCCAGTCAGCTCTTGCGGTGTGGGAGCTTGGTTCTCATAGCAATAAACATACAACAAACATATTCAAAGTCATCTGCTGAGTGTGACGTGCTTTATAGGTGTTGCAATTGCATCTGTCTTATTCTATCCTTCAGTTAGGTCTTACTTCCATTCCTTATATTCTGGCTACTAAATTCAATTTACATATTGAATATCCAAATACATGCAATGCATATGGAACCGGTCTTATGATTTTTTCATACACCCTTTTAAATATGGTGTGTACAACTTGTGGGGTCCAAGCTATTTATTGTACAATATGCACATCACATTTTATTACTGTTCCATCATATGCAACTTGGAAAATTGTTTGAAAAAATGTACTTGATATATGATTTGTACTCCAAGTCTATGCAGCATTCCTATTCATTTACAGTGGACTTGCGACAGTGTGCTTAGTGGTTTTATTTGCTTAATTGAAATGGGTAGTTTCCATGACATGTCTAAATAATATTCATTCATAATAAATATAAAGGATTACAGGATATACAGAAAGGTGTTAGCACATGTAAACATAGTAAATAATAAAAATCATTGAAGTGCTATTTTCATTTGTCATCCTTTTGTTGATTTAAAAATGAAAATTAGTTCAAGAACTAAATAGACACAGGTAGATAGTTAAAATTGTTAATAACATTCACCAAATGTGATTGTTCCAAGAATACGTTAAGCTGGTGCTACACAATGTATCCACGATGGATCCAGCATTGGCTCCAATGTTGGAATCAACGTTCGGTACTAAACTTTGGCCAAATGTCTCTGCTACACGATGTGGCAAACATTGGATGCAGAACTGGAGAAAAATGCCAGAACCAGAATCCAACATTTGTGAGTCAAGGTAGAAGACGCTGTTCGTCAATACTAATAATGTTTAATTAACGGTTTTTAAACTTTTACATATAACTAAACTTAAACCACACATATCTGGCGTTAGAAATCATGGCCGCCATCTTATTCCTCGTTAATCGAGTTTAAGTTTGACCATATGACCCAAGTTTGACTCATGAATACACATCGTGGAGAGAACGAACGATTATCGGAAAGTTTTGATTCCATCCTTTGACATGGAGCAAAAATACCAACAAGAGCCTGAACGTGCCGAGTGTCGAACGTTGGCCTTAAAACATTCGTTATTCGTCATGCGACGTTCCACTACACGATATGTCAAACTAGCTTGCCTCCAAAGTTGGAAAGCATTCGTCACATCATGTAGCATCGGCTTTAGATTAGCTTAAAATACATCCTCGAGGTGACATTCATTGTATTTCTCTCATTCTAACCCATTTATCTTTAGGAATACACTGGCGAAGATGATTCTGATCTATACTTGGAGGAGCGTGAGAAAGCGTTACAGACTGCCCAGACGGAAAAACGTCGCATCCAACTCTCCGTGCCGGGCATCCTGAATCCGCACGAGGTACCAGAAGAGATGCAGGATTAGCAGCCGATACACCCCCATTAGAGAAACTGTAATTAATCTAAATATTATTTAGATGGATATTTTTCTATTTGTATTATCGTAATCCTTGGATTAAGAGTAGAAATACATTCTACCAGTGTAAATGTGTTTTGTGCATCCCCCTCGCTGAGAGATGCTTTTAATTTTTTTTTATATTATATTTTTTTAATGATTATCTTGTTCCTTTCTTCCCTAAAATATGTATAGAGTACGTGTTAATTAGAGAAATAAATTTAAGTTGTCCACATTTGGCTTCTTTTTGGGGTATCTTGCTTGAGAATCATTGTAGCCTAAAAAAAGCTTGTACAAAATTAGAAATGTTAACACATGCATCTCATTAACATGTTTTCTGTACAAATGTATTTTCTATTAAGCACAAAACACAACCCTGTAATTTTACCTCCCCCCCCTGTTCGAGAAGATAAATGAATGTGATTTTTTTGATTTGGGAGTGCGATTGGCTGTTGTGTATTAAATCAGTTTTATGTGAAGTCAAGAAACATTTAGTAAACAGTTATGTTTGATACATTGCTCGTTACATGAAGCGATTGTTTTCTAATAAAAATAAAATATTAAAATATATAACACTTCATTTTTCATATGATCATGAACAATCCATCTTATAGAGCTCTTGCTAAGGTGAAGATATGAAATATTATCATTCTCCGAGTCGTTTGTCAAATAACTAGCATGGGAAAAATGGCAATTACTCTGAAAAAACCAATTTGCTTCGTGGGTGTGCAATCTGAAATATATATAAGATTGTATCTTGTTGAAAAACATTTTAAAAACCCAAATTGTTGGAGATAAGGTAAGAAAATATCTGACAATTTTGAAAATGTTTTTCCTTTTTCAATCATTTCAGAAATAAATAGGTTTAATAAAAATTTTGAGGGTACAGTGTTGTTATAGATTTCTAGTTCTCGTATTTTCTTTTTATCACTCATATGGGAAATTTTTTTTTACAAACTTTTTTTTTGAGTGTATCTTTTTCTCTTTTTGGTGCTTTGAAAATGATGAGAAATGATGTACTTCGAGTAGGATCATGTGACTTTCTGCTTGAAATTTCACATTTTTCCAATTTTATTGCTTAACTTAGGGCTCTGCTTGATTTCAAAAACTATTACTAAGAAAAGTTTTTTCCAAATTTTAAATAAGTATGCCAAATCTGAATACTTTGTTTGAACATTTGTGGTTTGCCTTTTTTTTTCATCTACAGAATTATACAAAAAAATTAAACATTACGAACTTCGGAAAAATTAAATGCCTCCAACTTCGCAAATAAAACTATTTCCAAAGCTCCAAATTCTAGCTTCCAAATTCTATTGTTAGGATATAAATTTACTGAAATTAGTCTTTTCGCCATTAAATTGATGCTAGAATAATAATGAACTAAAATATCAGTGTTAATATAGCACTGTCAAATAAAAAAAAAACGATATTTTGTACTCAATAGTGGTGTGGTAAATCTACTGAAATAAAGTACCTGTATATTTTCCTAAGTTTGAAGTGTTTAAGTTTTTTGGATAGTTTTGTAGATGTTAAAAAGGCAAAAAACAATGTTCCAATTTAGCGTTCAGTTTTGGCATTTTTCTTTAAAATTTGGAAAGAAACAACTTTTATTCGTAAAAGTTTTTGAAATTGCAACAAATGGGCTCATGTAGAGTAATTTTTTTTGGAAAAAACCCCAAAGAACGATAAAAAAAATCGTCATTAAAAAAATGTTCCCTTTATATATATATGATTTCCTTTTATGGAAGGACGCTTTGTACATATTTAAACCACCAATTTATATACTTTATAAAAGATTTAGGTCAGTTGTAGACCAATTTCGGGTATTTTAAAATTTGTGATATTGCCTAATCTCAGGCTTAATACATTATATTAAATTACAAATAAAATTTTATCCAAATAATTTTCTTCATAATGAAAAAGTGGTGAGAAACCAAGGTAAGTAGTAGTATTTCAACTCGAACAGAACTTTTCACCGATTTTGACTGTGATTTATCCTGTTTTAAATTTTTATTCACATAACATCAGCTGAGTAAGGGAAGTGCAGTGTCAATACTAACAATGCCGCTCTTTAAAAAAATAGTGTTACCAATTTCATTATACCTACATACATAAATTATAATGTATTCTTTTTTTAACTTTTAACTAATAACTATAGAACATAAGTAATAATGAACCTTTTGCCAGTCGCATCTGTGGCTAAATCATTTTTTAACTTAATCCCAAGAAGGAAAATAAGGCCAGAGTAATAGCTACAGTGACAAAAGATCTATTATTCGTTAGTATAGTATTCTATTAACATTTAAAATTTTCTGATTCTATCGAGTTGGTCAAATTAACTAACTTTAAAAGACACTGTATTACAGTATTACCTGCTTTGAAAACATGTAATTTCATAAGGGTAAACTGCTGTATTTTCCCATTTTTAGTTATTTAAAAAACCAAGAGACCCTCGAAATGTGAGATAACTACATAACTGAAATTTGTACATTTTTATAATAATTGTAAAAAAATGCTAAAAAATAAGCGTGTTTTAATTTTTTGCATTTAACCATCTCAATTTAATGTTACTTCTTTATTGCTGTCCATACATCGCCAAAGGGATATGGTATTATTTTCCCTTTAAATGGTTCTGTTACCTTGAAACCGAGTTATCTTTTTATAAAGTTTAGACGCACAAGGTATTAGAAGTTAGTTTTGTCTTTTGTATAAATGCTTGTCTGTTTTTGCTTTGTCAAACGGTTGAATATTTTAGTCTCCACACTGTGCAAGATTTGCATTTTCAGTATACAAGAATTGATCTGTAATTGTAGTTATTATTTTGTGATCATTTCAGTAATAAATATGTAAGAAAACATTTGTTGTATTCACGTTGTTTTTAATGTAAAAGTTGAATTATACAAACAGTTAAAAAAAATAAAAGTTCTAAAGAAGCTTCAAAGGAAATTAAATATTTCTCCAATCACACTGTTTTGTTAATAATGTTGATTTCATCGGTAAAAATATATAATCCAAAAAAAAAAACGTCATCAACTCTGGCTATGAACGAGAGAGATGGAAATAGCGGTCACGTCTAAGCTTTTCGGTTATGTCAAACTTTTGACAAATGACTGTCACAATTGTAAAATTATGTGACAGTCTTGACAAGTAAATAAGGTTATAAATTTGATTAAGAATGGAAATTCGTCTTTTTTTTTCTTGGCCAACTTTGATGACGTTTTTTTTTTTTGGATGTTATACTAAATGGAGAAAATTGTCAAGTTTTCTCTAAATCACATGTAAACAAATTCGAATTGAATGTATCTTATTTTAATAACAAACACAATACAAAAATAAATACATTGTTAAAACTAGTCCTAAAATGAATTAGTAAAAAATGTACCCATTCAAAACATCAACACAGGACAGTGTTAATAGTATTGTTGAGCTTTAGAATCTGATTTGAAATCCTTTATAGTCCGGCTTGGTTAGATTTTGCCAATTTGTCAGCTCACAACGTTCAATTTGACTTCCGGGTGACCCTGTGTTTGACAGCCACATAACCCTGAAGAGAAAAATAATAAACATTCCCTATATTTATTTATAAACCACAATTGAGGATTAATTATAGCCTAATTTTGGCATATATCCAATATTCATTTATTATTTTTCACTGGTGTTATTTAATCAATAGAAAGTTCGATCCATGATATATTTCTTGAACGAAAAGAATGAAAACTAATAAAACATAATTATTATCAATTGTAAAACTAGTTTTTGAGAGTACATATTAAAAAGTAATGAACCCATAGTCAATTTTTCTAATGCTATATTAAGGACAATACTCTAGTGCAATAGTGCACAGAGATGATTTTGTATGTAGAAATACAAAAATTGAGAACAATTTACTCCTACATTAGGAACATTTAGAAAAGAAAAACACTGGGTTATCATTTATATCTTAGGTTATCATATTATAGACAAGTACCCATGTTTTCAATATTATATTAAAATATGTTTTAAAATGAAATTTTGAAACATTATATTCTTTTGGGGGTTAAATTTATTTTAAAGAGAAACATTAGGAAAATACAAAATAAAAATGATTTTTTTTGTTAAATATGTGCAGACATTTAAAGTTGTACTAAAGATAAAGACAACTTTTTGGAGACTGAAGTAATATCTAATGCATAATGTATATATACATATGTATATGTATGTACGTACATACTATGTACATGCAGAAATTTAGTTATAAAAACATATGATTTTTAAAACAAAGAAAAGAGTGGTTTGGAAACAACCCATTAAACCCTCTAAGTACAAATGTGTGCAACTACCTAGTTTAATCAAAATACGGCATTTCAAAATCAAAATAAATTTACTCACATCTGTTCAATATTGGATCGTTGTCCCTGTAATTTTCCTTGGATTGTCCCTTTTTTTGTGTTCTTCACCCATCCATTTAAATTTAATCCTTCACACATTTCTTTGCAATACTTTGTAAAGTACACTCCTAAAAGTAAAATTCAGCATCCAAAGTATATGTTATTAAGTAATAAAATAATACTTCTTTGGTTTTTACACATATATTAAAAATGTGTAAAAGGTTTACCTTGTACTTTTCCAAAAACTTCAAATTCAACCGACACAACAGGTTCAATAACACTCATGTCCGCAACTTTATGGTACTAGAGCTATATTTATAGCAAAAATAAACGAAAAGCAATCAAACACCGCAAGTATCTATCTAATTGTCTAATGCGCGCACTGTATTCAATTAGGCTTTATTTTTAGAAGCAAAAAAAAAACAAGTGATGCATTGCGCAACAGTAATTTATTCACGTTTACCATTTGCTAGTAATATTTTTTAGTTATATGGAGGAAAATAATGTATATAAATAAAAAGTTAAAAATGTACAACTAAAAAATTCAAATTGTGTGTGAAACCAAAAACAAAACAGACACTTTCTTTTGTAAATATAGTCTCTAATGTTCAATTAATTACAGTAGTTTTTCAAACGAGGTCTATTCACATTTCTCTACAATTTTTCTACAATTATTATTATTTTTTTTTTTTTGGTAAAACATGCCCCACCAGGTGGGTTGATTTATTTTTTGCAAATAAGCATTTTCATAAAAAAAAATCATCTGGTATAAAACTCAAAAAGGTTCACAAGCTTTTGAGGGGATGTTTTATTTACTGTATAACAATGTAAAAATATAAGATTTTCAAATATACAGGGTTTTCAGTACCATTTCAAGGATTTTTTTTATCAAACATTGCCTCACCAGGTGTTCATCTGGTAGGTATAAAACTGTCAGAAAGGATCACAAGCTGTTGAACTAAAACTTTTCTAATATATATGTTGGACTAGTATATGAGAGGGATGTTATATAACTCTATAACAATGCAAATTTATAAGATTTTCAAATGGCCCATTTTCATATTAATGGATTTATTAATACATAAAACACAAGAATTTGGGGAACGCAGAATCCAAGGGTCATTCATGAGCATAAATTGCACCCTATTAAATGTACAGTTTGGTGTGGGGTAACAGCTGATAGGATGATAGGTCCATATTTTTTTCAAAACGAAGATATGGTAGTGCAGCAATTGTTAATGGAGAGCGATACCAAACAATGATACAGACTTTTTACGTCCCGTAACTCAAAATGGTCCAGAGATGTGGTTCCAACAAGATGGGGTCACAGCTTATACCGCAAAACAACTACAATGGCATTATTGACAAATTTTTGGGAATGACTAATTTAAAAGCGAAATTCAATACCCACGACGTTCTCCCGATACCATACCGCCCGTCTTTTTTCTGTGCGATAATTTAAGGAAAAATATACCAGGATAAACCTCGAACATTACAGCAATTGATGGACAATATCGCTGAAATTGGGGCGATAGATACTATTATTGTCGATTTTCGTAAATAACTTTTTTTTGGTAAACAACATTTTTGCACAAAATTTGATGTTCAAAACAAAAAAAACCTCGCCTCAAAAAACAGGTTTTTTGAGGCGAGGTTTTTTAATTTGTCAATTATTTTTATATAAATTGCAGAGTGCGCTCTTTGTGATATTCTGAGTTTACCTACATAACTACATATGTACATACATACATAAAAACAACCCGGTAACTTTATGGCCTTATACTTGCATACTTTTATTAAGGATATCAATTTTTCATCACATGCTTGCGCAAAGAAGGTATAACCTACCTTTTAACTGTTGCTGTTAGTAATCTTTTTCGAGAAACATATTTGCGTTTAAAATTCTCAGTACAATTTGTTTAAATCATAATTAAGATATGTACAATTTTTGATATTTTAGCGAAACAATATAAAGAAAACGCTTTCAAGTCTCATTTATGCCACACTTTCTTGTGGTTTCGAAGTTTTTGAGGAAACTTATTAAAGCTATGTTAAAAAAAAACGTCGTAAAATAATTTCTGAACTAGACATGGTATGTTTGAACACAGTGTATACACACATAAGTCATTTTTAGTGAACGCAGAGCACATTAACGAAATTTGGAAATGTATCGAAATCAAAGTCAGTCATACTATATTTTCTTAACAATAAGATAAACATCATTATCACTGATGTGATGATAAATGAACTAGATATGTGCTTTGATTTTATTTCTACATTAGTTTTATGGCTAAATAGGCCTAAAATGATTTGAAACATCAGGATTTAAAGTTTATGGTAAAATTACTTCTAAAATAAGTTCTACTTCTGTCACCTATTTTGTGTAGATGAGAGAGCTTTAAGAGATCAACTTGAAATTTGGAACACTTACATACATATATGGTATAGATACCACGATAACATGTGAAGATTATTAGATTTTGAGCTTAATAGGTTAAGGCGTTAAGGGATAAATAATAGGGGTACCTAATACACTTTTTCTTTGTCCAAAATGTTTCTTTGAAACGTTGGGATTTGAAATTTAAAGAAAAGAATATTCTGCCTGTCTCCTGGTCAGTCAACCTTTTTTGTGTACACAATAACTCGAGAACGCTATAAGATATCAACTTGAATTTGAAACACTTATGTACCATGACCAGATGTGGAGATGATTAGATTTTGAGCTTAATCGGTCAAGGCATTAAGGAATAAATAATAGGGGTAATCCACTTTTTTTTGTCTATAAGTACTTACTTGACAAATGATACAAGACAATTGTATCATTTGTGTGATTCAAAGAAAATTGTTTGAAAATCCAAACTGAAAGTTGAAAATCAAAAATTTTCTTAAGGGAATTAATACTTACATTTAATTTATTTAGGTAGACTGATTTGTGGAATAAATTAAATTTTATTTATAACATAAAAATAATATTAGTAACACAGCCAAAAATTTTATTCGAACTATGAAAATATTTGAACAACAGCAAACCTATGAAACATTTTATAAGACAAAAAATATACCCATATTTTGGACATTTACTATAACAAAAAAATTATATACATTAAAAATGTCATATTCGCGTTTACTCTGCCTTATATAATAAAAAAAAAAACTGGAAGTTTTCCACGAAACACCGAACTACTACACTTTTCTCGACGCGCGTTTCGCCAACTAAGTTGGCATCTTCAGGAGAAGATTAAAACTGTTTTAATCTTAACCTTAACATTGTTTTAATCTTCTCCTGAAGATGCCAACTTAGTTGGCGAAACGCACGTCGAGAAAAGTACAGTAGTTCGGTGTTTCGTGGGAAAACGTCCAGGTTTTTATTTCTACACCGAAGGTTCCAGTACCCACTCGGATCTGCCTTATATGTTTCTGGTTTATTTACATTATTGTCCATAAAACAATTTAAAAACGTATTAACAATTTTAAAGCAATGCTAATACAACCAAATTAAGTACCTATAGGTAAGTAGGCATACAAATATTGTTCCAATACAAACACTGATGTTTTACATAGGTACTAAATCAATAAACAACAAAATGAAAATATCTGTTTAATTTATACTATTGTTAAGAAACAATGGTATGCGTTAAATTTAGATTATATTGGGGCAGTCCATTAGAAAGTGTAGATAACTGCTAATTACAAGTATTAAAATAAAATTTGTAAAGTACCTATATTTTTAATTTGATTTTATATTCATATAGTTTTTAGAGCATGTAGTTTCTAATATGAATTTGGTATTTTCCATATAAAATTAAATTTTGGCTCGGAATATGATTAAGTAAAATGAAATTATGGCTATAACTAATCTAAATATTTCAGGTAGGTATGTAAATATCAATATCACAATTAGTAGAACCTTGTCCTTAAATCCAACAATTTGTTCTTATAATCATTATGTTTAATGTCCACTGTTATCTTTATGGTGATAAATACATTATTATTTACTACATCTTATTGTTTATTGATGTTTTATTATCATTATTTATGATCTTATAAGTATTTAAATTTTTGGTAAAGGATTTTTTATCATTGAAATTGAATTCATTTATTTAAATAAAAATATCTTAAAAAGATATTTTAGTAATAAGTGTTAGTGCAATAAAAATCCCACCTACAATAATTAATGGAACTATCAACTTGTTAGTAACAAATAGAAAGATCAATCTAAAAAAGTACCCTCATCAAAAATACTTTTTGTTGAAAATTTAAGCCTGTTAAATGCAACTACTTAATAGAAAATCATTAATACAACACATTTTATTTGATTTAGATATTTAGGGCCATTACACAGTCGCATAAGACTCTAATTCGTGGTCTTTATAAAATTGACACAGTTTCCTTACACATCCCTCCATTTTCTCATTATATGCTTCCATATCTTTAATAACATCTGCATCACGATTATGCTTTTCTAGTGCTAATGTATAAATTAGATGTCTTCTATTAGGTGCAAATCGAGAGAGTACCTTAAATAGGAAATATTTTAAAGTTTCAAGAACATCCATGCACATTATTTGAAATTTAGTAAATCATTATGTAAACATTTGCTTACATTAAAAAGTTGTGTGCCTAACCAGCCATGATATTCTTCTAACGTTCCACTATATGCACCCTTTATGAAAGGGGTTAAATCTAGAGAGCATCGCTCACTATTTGTATCCTCTATTACAGATTGAAAAAACGTGCTAAGAAAATCCAGTGCCCTAGAAATTAATGTGATCAATCTATCTTTATTTTTTTTATGATCAATTTCTCTTTACCTCCTGAGCCACATTAGGGCATCTGTAGCTATAATGCCGCCTAACTCTTGCTCTCTAAGTATCATATCTTCCAGATACTCATGTTTTTCTCTATCCTCTTCATATTTACTGGTTAATTTCTAAAATACCCAGTTAACTCAAACAACATTACTGTTTGTGTTAATTTACTAATTATAGGACCATACTATTTAGGTAGGTGTAGTAAATAGGCATAAATATTATGTACATATATACGTTTGTATGCCTTTTTACAGATTTTATAACTCACCTTTATGTTACCCTTCATATCATACGTTACTGGTGAAAATACTTTTCCAAATTTCTCTAAAAAAATTTTTAGGTAGATATATTTGTCAGTATGAAAATGAAAAAGTAGGGTTATGTTTTTATTTACCAACTAAACAGACTGCAGCTGAAGAGGCTTCCAAAAAAATCTTTGGTTTTGATTTTTTCATCAGCATTTGGAAACTGTGCAGGTAAGACAGAAAAAGCAGTTTTTCTTTCTTCAGAAGGAATTGCTCCATTAACCACTGACATTTCTGTATTTTTATATTTCAAGTTACAAAATTTGAAGTTTGAATATTGGCTTACTGTATGTATGTTTTGTCTCTGTATGTACTTACATCTACATTGTATGTACCTACATATGTACATGTAACATATTCGAACGACGCGATGTTCTGGTTATTTCGTATTTCTTATCTTGTGTAGGTCGTTAAAATGTTGAACTTAGTTTTATAAACTTTGCCTATATAAGCTCTTCCGTTGTTTATATTCTAGAAACGGTAATTTTATAATTAGGTATGTCATTAAAATTTGCAATCGTTCTCAGCAGTGGCGGCGGAGAAAACAATTTTATGAGGTTAGTGGGTTAGCAGTACAGCAGTAGGATGTTTGCAATCCTTTTGATTTCCTTTAAATTTAAGTAAGTACTTATAGGTATAGTCCTTCTATTTTTAATTGAAAATGATAAATACGCTTGGGGAACAAAAAAAAGCGGTGCAACTTTATGATTCCATGGGCGTGCATATATCTTTTATAAAATCGAAAATTGTGAAATAATTTATTTCATTCAAATAAATATAGGAGATTAAAATTAGCCTGCATACAAAAATCTTAATATTTGTAATATAATTTGCTGTAAATAATGCTCATTTAGCCAGACAATCTCAAAAAATTGTCTGTTTTAATAAACCTAGCTGAAATACACGTCACTGGCGTCTTAAACAAGTCAGAATTACTAAAGTCGTAAATCATTTTAAAGACGTCGTAAAAATGTTATGGCACAGTGGACCGAATAAGTAATTAAGGAGTATTAAATACAAAGCAATCCAATAGTATATTGGATCGGCATTCGCTCGCGGATCGCGGCATCGCGTTGCCGGCTCTTCAAATTTTTAAGTATAGTAATATACATAAAGTTGTTTTAGTTTATAATTATTTTTTCCAGCAATTTTAAACGCTTTATTTTAATGCTAACTAATAAATTTATATCTATGTATTTTTTTTAAATATTTTCAAACTAGCTTTCTAAGAACGTCACGAACTAACAGTTTACTGAAGGATGAAGTATACTTGTATAGTAAGCTTAGCAATTTTAGAAAATATATCTGACAACCTTGCTTTTTTCTACCTATTTTCAATTTAGAATGGAAATACAGTATACGTTATCAGTTTTTTTTTTGTGGAGAGTCATTTGATCGTTGATTGGTGTTTTAATTTCTGTAATTTATGTACAAAAGATAACCCACCATAAGGAAATGTGTACTTAGATTACTTATGTAGGTCTAAGTACACATCTACCTATTTTTTTAAACAACTGCACTAAAGTAATATGAGCCATTAAAAAAAACGTCATCAAATCTGGCCATGAACGATAGACATGGAAGTCAGTGGCTGCCGGTGGAATTTGACGTGGTCCTATTTCCGTAAGGAGGCATGGGACCTACACCATATTTTAGGGGTGGTTACTATACCTAAGTAGAAGGCTATGATGGCAAAAAATATTCAGGGGAAAACTTGCAAGCTATGCCGCCGGGCAGATCTTGGAAACGGCTTGCAAAATATTTGCGAAATATATTTTTTTCATAATCACCGAGTAAATACCATTTCCAAGATCTGCCCGGGGGCAGCCATATTTGGAAAACAATTTGCAAATTTTCCCTGGAGATTTTTTTGCCATTATAGCCTTCTACTTAGGTCTAATAACCACCCCTTAAATTATGGTGTGGGTCTCATGCCTCCTTACGAAAATACGAGCATGCTAAATTCCACCGGCCGCCACTGCTGTCAACTTTTTTCAACATATTTATTTAATGTAAATATGAGATTGAGTTAACGAAATGTGTACTAGGTACCTGCATCTACCTACTATTTTTCAACAACTACCCTAAAGTAATGAGCCATTAAAATCAACCATCAAATCTGGCTATGAACGAGAGAGACAGAAATAGCTGTTATGTCGAATCTCGAAGCAAAAAGTATATATGTCTATGCTATAATAATAATGGCTGTCACATAATGTGACATCCTTGACAATAAAATTATGTTATTATTAATTAGATTATAAACTTAAGATTTAGAATAGAAATACGTCTTTTTTGTTCGGCCAACTTAGATGACGTCTGTCAACCTTCTTCAACAATCAACAGTCTTACATATTTAATTTAAACATGAGATTGATTTAATATACTGCGTCTGCAAACGAGTCTGTTAATGTAAACAGAGAATAAGTATGAGTGAGTAAGTGTGGTTATATATTGGATAGTGGATTTTGTACCATGTCCACATCCAAGAATTCGTCTAGCAGTTGGTTCGCTCATTTTTAGAATTTGTTTAAAGTGGCGCTATCGGTATGTACCTACCTACCTAATCTATGTATGTATATAAGCTACAAATAAATAATAAACACTTTGAGAAAATAAGTGGGTAAAAGTATTTACTACCTACATAATTATTATGTGTTTATAGGTTTTTAAACTGTTTCAGTAGCGTACGAGTGAGTATTTTGTTTTAAATACCGATAAAGGGGATCATTTTGAGATTTCAGTTTGAGCCAAATCATCTTTGCATATGTAGATGTTGTTGAGGCCCACCTCAAATTATGTGTCTTTTAAAATATGTACCAAAGTTTGTATCTTTAAATATGTACCAAAGGTGGCAACGCCGCGGATTCCTACCCATACGGGACGCGGCAGCACCGCGTGTTCCTACCCCTACGGGGCAGAAAACACTTTTTTTAAGTAGTAGACTGAGAGTAGCCCAGGGCAGTTGACTTAAGCGGCGTCACTCTCAATAGTCATATATACTCAATTACCATTAAACATTTTTGTTTGTTGTCGTTGATTTGTTATAGTTCTACATGTAAAGTAAATAAGTGCAAAAATCAAACCCTTGTGTTTTTTTATCAATTCGCATCAAGCGAGAAAGAGAACCGTGGATCTGGAAGAAGACTCTAAAGGACGCGGCCTCTACATAAATCTGGTCCTTCAGCCTAACCCGGATCACTTCCTGTGGGTAATGCAGTACCTGGCTGGTAATTATAAAAAATTAATTTAATTACCACATCGCCAAGTCAACGACAAATACATTCATTTCACTACCAGCGAGGGGTGAACCTTACGTAGCTAGGCGCCACCGTGACGAGTACCCGAGCGAGCCATCTGGATCATATCACAAGGTCAGTCCAGTCCTTACTTCGCTTTAATATTCCACTGACCTATTCCGAACCATTGTCCAAACATAGACACCATTCGTAAAGTTAAAATTTATATATTTCACCCTGCAGATAAATTACTTGCTAGGAAAGAAAGTCGAATACTTTACGTTTTATTTCATTTCTTACAGCTTAAAGACATATGTATGTGTGTACTTTGACTTTGTTTTCGTATCAGGTTACATTGGCCGACAATTAGTTTAACAATTTATTTCGTATTAATAACGTACATTATTTATAGTACATTTGAATTTCAATTTTTCAAAGAAAAGTGTCATAATGACTGAGATAAACAATCTTGAAAAACTCATACGTAAACGTGCTGTTGCCAAGGGTAATTTAACGCGGTTTAAGAACTTTTTAGACAATTTAGATGCTAATAATCCTGATTTATTAGAATTAGAAGTTCGCCTCAAAAAATTAGATTTATGTTGGCAAGCATTTTGTGATATCCAACTAGAAATTGACATATTAGATGACAATCCAAATGATCATGAACAAGAGCGTCAAACCTTCGAAAATGATTACTTTAAATATGAAGCAATGGCAAGGCGTTTGCTAAACCCTCAAGTTGGTTCCATTGTCGGAGAACCAGGGGCCAATTCGAATTCACTAGTAAATGAAAAATTTAACATAAAATTACCCACAATTAATTTACCAGTTTTTGATGGAAGTTACGAGAACTGGCTATATTTTAAAGATACCTTTAATTCTATTGTGCATGCTAATAAGGCCATATCCGATGTACAGAAGTTTCATTATCTTCGCTCATGTTTAAAGGGTGAAGCCACTGACTTAATTAAATCATTAGAGGTCTCTTCTGCCAATTACAATGCAGCTTGGCAACTAATAAACGATAGATACGAAAATAAAAATTTGCTTGTGAACAATCACGTCAAGGCGTTATTCAATTTACCTGCGGTGAGCAAGGAGTCACATGTATTTTTACGGTCCCTTCTCGATAAATTAAACAATCATTTAAGAGCATTAAGGGTATTAGAGCAGCCAGTTGACAAATGGGATGTTTTAATTATCTATATGGTCACAAACAAATTAGATAACATTACTCGTAGAGAATGGGAAACTAAAAATACAGACAGAAAAATACCTGCATTGCAAGATTTAATTTCATTTTTAACAGAGAGATGTAATCTCTTAGAAACACTCTCTCCTGGTCCGTCTGATCATCGCAGCAAAACAAGATCACTAATTTCAAATGACAGTTTTAGTCGTCCACACTGTAATTATTGCTCAGGTCAACATTTCATAAATAATTGCGAACAATTCTTAAATTTACCACCAGATAAAAGGTATTCTGCTATCAAGACGAAAAACTCATGTACTAACTGCCTTAAATTTGGGCATTCTAACAAAAATTGCTCGAGTTCCGCTTGCAAAAAATGTGGGAAACGACATCATACTCTATTACATTTAAATAATCGAGTGAGTGACTCTTATTCATCACAATCAGTTAACCAGGTACCAATTAATCTACAGGGTACTCAAAAAACTGAAAATACAATAAATATGCAACACAATGCGAATGATTCGAATAATCACAATCAAGTGTTATCACATTTTAGTAACACAAATAGTCATGTATTACTTTGTACTGCAGTTATAAATGTTTTTGATAAATATGGTGTTATGCACAATTGTAGGGCACTTCTAGATAGTGCATCCGAATCTCATTTTTGCACTGCAGAGTTAGCTGACAAATTAGGAATGGTTAAAATACCGATCAATATATCAGTTTCAGGGATAAATAAATGCACCAGCCATTTAAGCCATAGTACAAACATTAATATACAATCAAAATTCAATAATTTCAAGACTTCAGTTACTTGCTTAATCGTACCCCAAATAACAGGGAATTTGCCTGCGATATCATTTGACAGTAACTGTTTAAACTTACCACCGAATGTAAACTTAGCTGATCCTGCATTTAATGAGTCATCAAAAATTGATATGCTACTAGGCGCACAACTCTTTTGGCGTTTGATACGAATGGGACAAATCAGTCTTGGTAAACACAATCCTATTTTGCAAAATACAGCATTAGGTTGGGTAATTTCAGGGGAAATTGTCAAATCCAAAATAAACCGCATTTCAACAAACTGCAACTTCGTGTCAACAAATGACATTGATAACAACTTACGGAAGTTTTGGGAGTTAGAAGAAAAGGCAACTACACTACCACTTTCTCAAGAAGAGCAGTCGGTAGAAGATTATTTCAAGGCTACTACCTACCGTGGTAGTGATGGGAAATTTGTAGTTCGATTGCCATTAAAGCAGTTAACTGATGTTTTGGGTGAATCTAAACAAATAGCTCTCAAACGACTTTACTCAATTGAACATAAATTAAATAAAAACGACGATCTAAGTAAACAATACCATCATTTTATGAAGGAATATGTTAGTTTAAATCACATGCAAAAATAGCAGATAAAAATGATGTAGGTTGCTATTACATACCACATCACTTTGTCAAAAAGGAAAATAGTTTAACCACTCAGCTTAGAGTAGTTTTCGATGCATCATGCAAAACCACTACAGGTATATCTGCCAATGACATAATGATGGTGGGGGCTAAAATACAACAAGACTTATTTTCCATTGTAACGCGTTTTCGGTCATATAAATGGGTTTTAACTGGTGATATCAGTAAAATGTACCGTCAGGTTTGGGTACATCCTGATCACAGAAAACTTCAACGCATATTATGGCGGGAACATCCTGCAGATCCAGTTGAAACCTACGAATTAAAAACTGTAACTTTTGGCACAGCATCAGCTCCATTTTTAGCTGTAAGATGCTTAAATGAAATTGCCTACCAACACATGGACAAATATCCTGAAGCTTGTCATAAAGTACTTAATGATTTCTATGTCGACGACATTTTAACTGGAAGTAATGATATTAATATTCTTTTAAATCTGTACCATGACATTTGCAATATTCTTAATTCTGCTAGTTTTACTTTGAATAAATGGGCTTCTAACAACTCAGATATTTTAAACTTCGTTTTAAATTCAAATCCGCAATCAATCGTGAATATAGGTAAGAACTATGAAACTTATTCATTAGGCTTGTTATGGAAATCAAATGCAGATACTTTAAATTATGACATTACTAACAAAAATTGCGACAAGGATCCTTCAAAACGTGTAATACTTTCATCGGTTGCACAAATATTTGACCCTTTGGGCTTAGTGGGTCCAGTAATAATTCTAGCAAAAATTTTATTGCAACGCCTTTGGCAATTGAAAATTAATTGGGATGAACCACTTCCTACAGACATATCTAACGAATGGAAAAATTACGCAACTAATTTAAAATGTTTAAACAAAATTCAAGTTCCTCGGAATGTTTTATGCGACAATCCTATTATAACAGAATTGCACGGGTTTTCAGATGCAGCACTTAATGCATATGGCTGCTGCATTTATCTGCGTACTGTAGACAAATCGGGAAATTGTCATGTCAATTTACTTTGTGCAAAATCTAGAGTTGCTCCACTAAAATGCGTAACAATTCCACGATTAGAATTGTGTGCTGCTTTATTATTAGCACAACTGTTCGATAAGGTTAAGCAATCATTAACCATTAATTTTAATAATATATACTTATGGTGTGATTCAACAATTGCTCTAGCTTGGATTAAGTCAGTACCTACGAAATACAAAATTTTCATAGCGAATCGCATTGCAGAGATTCAGTCATTAACTGATATAAAGAACTGGCACTATATTAACACTTCAGAAAATCCAGCTGATGTCATCTCAAGAGGTCTTAATCCTCAAGATTTAGGAAACAATAATTTATGGTGGCATGGTCCAATGTGGTTAAGCAAACACCATAGTACATGGCCTATTGCACATCCAGAGTTAAATTTAAATAACTGTGACAGTGAACTGCGAAAACATGTTACACAGTCTGCAGTCTCAGCAGTAAAAACTTTTAACATTTTTAAAAATTACTCGAGTTTTACAAAATTACAGAGAGTTACTGCTTATATTTTAAGATTTAAAAATAATTTATTATCACCTACGAATAAACAAATTGGTCCGCTCTCACCCATTGAACTAGAAACGGCGTTAACTACATTAGTAAAATTGGTACAGGCTGAGTCATTTTCTCATGAACTCAACGATTTGAAAAATAAGGGCACAGTCGACAACAAAAACAAGTTATTAAAATTAAATCCATTCATTGACGACACCGGACTAATTCGTGTTGGTGGACGTATTCGATACTCAAATTTTGCATTAGGAAAAAGCATCCGCTAGTGTTGCCAGAAAAACATGAGTTTTCGAAATTATTAGTTGAGCATACACATAAAAAACTCTTGCATGCGGGTCCGCAGTCCGTACTATGTTCATTACGTGAAAGGTACTGGATTATATCTGGCCGTAAATTGGTTAGGCTCCTTATTCATAAGTGTATAACATGCTTCCGCGCAAATCCAGGGAATACCTTAGAATATGTAATGGGTGATCTACCAAGTCAACGCGTCACTCCATTTAGACCGTTTGTAAATTGCGGAATAGATTATTGTGGTCCATTCAATCTGCGAGACCGAAAAACGAGAAATTTTAAAATTACAAAGGCTTATGTCTGCACAATAATTTGTTTTTCAACTAAAGCTGCTTATCTTGAGGTAGTCAGTGACTTAAGTTCCGATGCATTTCTGGCCTGTTTAAATCGATTCATGTCACGACGAGGCAAATGTTCTAACATATATTCCGATAATGCAACCAACTTTGTTGGAGCAAACGCTGAACTACAACAATTCTTAAATTCCACAAGGGGGAAATTCTAACAAAAATGGGTCAAGAAGGCGTCAACTGGCACTTTGTGCCTCCCAGATCACCCCATTTTGGAGGGCTATGGGAGGCAGGTGTTCGATCAGTAAAACATCATTTAAAACGCGTTGTTGGCCAATCTAACTTGACTTACGAAGAATTTAATACAATATTAATACAAGTTGAAGCTTGTCTAAATTCACGTCCAATGTATCAATTGTCAAGTGATCCCAGCGATCTTAATCCGTTAACTCCAGCACATTTCTTGATTGGACATCCTTTAACCTCAGTTCCTTACCACGACCTGACAGAAATACAAGAATCGCAGCTTTCTCGTTTCAAACGTTGTCAAAAAATGGTTCAAGATATATGGACTCGGGGGGAAACGAATATGTATCCGAGTTACAAGTTAGATCCAAATGGATGAAAAACCTTCCACAGTTACTGAAGGTTGATTCGCTTGTCATCATCAAGGACGATAAATTACCAGTTTTAGCGTGGACCCTTGGACGTGTTCTACAACTGCACCCAGGACGAGATGGAGTCGTCAGAGTGGTGACGTTAAAAACTGCAACCAGTGTGTACAAACGACCTGTGAACAAATTGTGTGTGTTGCCTTCTAGTGATACACCAAGTGAGACAGAATGATTTGTGTTGAAACTTTAAGCTCCTAAAGCTTTCAAGAGGGGGAGCATGTTGAGGCCCACCTCAAATTATGTGTCTTTTAAAATATGTACCAAAGTTTGTATCTTTAAATATGTACCAAAGGTGGCAACGCCGCGGATTCCTACCCATACGGGACGCGGCAGCACTGCGTGTTCCTACCCCTACGGGGCAGAAAACACTTTTTTTAAGTAGTAGACTGAGAGTAGCCCGGGGCAGTTGACTTAAGCGGCGTCACTCTCAATAGTCATATATACTCAATTACCATTAAACATTTTTGTTTGTTGTCGTTGATTTGTTATAGTTCTACATGTAAAGTAAATAAGTGCAAAAAATCAAACCCTTGTGTTTTTTTATCAATTCGCATCAAGCGAGAAAGAGAACCGTGGATCTGGAAGAAGACTCTAAAGGACGCGGCCTCTACAGATGTCTTTAAGGCAACTTTTGTCTAGCAGCTTTAAAATTTTTAAACAAGTTTTGGTAACAAATAATTGTAAATATGTAATAAAATCAGATTTAAATTTATGTATTTCAAAATGAATAAATTCATATTTTGAATCAAATATAATTTTCGTTTCTTTATCAATATTATACACAAGTTTTTTATTCAAAATACTATTGAATGTGGAGGAGAATCGGAATTTTCAGCGTAGACACAATCACATATTTAAACACTTTTCACTAATATGGACTAATTTACACCTTGCCCGTGCGTTTCGTTAATCATGTTGGCATCATCAGAAGATGAAACTCTTTTCATTCACTCCAGAACTCGGTGTTAATGATCTGATGATTCCTGATGCGACCATAGATGGCGAAACGCGTACGATAGTGTTTCGGTGGCAGTGAAAAAATGTTTAAGTGTAAAATTAAATAAAAACACAGTAATAAAAATATGGTATCATTTAATTGAAATTATAAACTATTCGACATTTGCCGTTGCTGTCTCTCTTACTTCCTGGACTACATTTATTGGGCAAGCTGAACAACGATAAACGGTCGGTTCCCTTCAAACATTCTACTTCTAATGTGGTGGCGTTTACGTCAAATATTCCTCCGCCTTCGTTAATCGGACGGCAGGGGCCGTTCGGTTTCCCAAGTTCGTAACATTTTCCATTGTACCTAAAAGGGAAATTATGATTATATAATAAAATAAAGGTACAAAAGTATTTTAAAATTAACAAAATGGTTTTTTCTTTTGTCACAGCCACAATTCAATCAGCTTCTAAGGTTAAGACCCTTAAAATACAAGTGTGCAAACAGAATTTGTAGATATCCTACATAAAAAACAACTTCGCCTCTGGTCGTGGAATGCGCAGTAGATATAACCATAAAGAAACATTTCTGTACGGATAAAATCTGAAATGTGTGGAGCTCATTTCTCTTGTAGTTGCAGCCGTGAACGCTTCGAGAAGTATATACGAGGTGTGTAAAGTAACGAGACTGATTTTTTTTTAATTTTTTTTATTCGAACAGAAATACAATTCAGTATTGCCTCCTTCAAAACAACTTCCTTGGGAAACCACACAGCGCTGGACATGGTTCTTCCAGTCCTCATAACAGTGTTGGAACTCATGTACTGGAATAGCCTTCAGCTGGTCAGTTACAGCCGTTTGAATGTTTTCTATTGTCCCAAAATGACGTTCCTTGAGGTGATTTTTCAATCTCGGGAAGAGAAAAAACAAGGACTCAAGTCAGGCGAATAAGGAGGCTGAGGAGCCATAGGAATGTTTTTACTGGCTAAAAACTCGTTTACTAGAATGGCTGTTTGACAAGGCGCGTTGTGATGCAACATCCAGTTGCTTTTTATGTTTGGTCTCGCATGCACCACACTTTTTCGATGTTTTTCAAGAAATTCTGGACAATTCTCTGGCTATCAAAAAAAGGAAATCAGTATGCATTTGATGTTCGACTTGCTCATTCTTGCAAGTTGAAGTCTCATCACCAGTAATGACACGTTCCATAAAATGGGGATCTTTTTCAATCGATTCCAAAAAGTCAAGACACATTTCTCTCCTGATGTCCTTTTGTTTCTGCGAAAGGTTTTTTTGGAACCATTTTTGCGCAGATTTTTGTCATTCCAATTCATTAGTCAAAATCTGATGAACAGATGATTAAAATTTAACCCTTCCCATTCTTGTCGTCAACCGACGATTTGAACGCACAAGATTCCGTATTCTACTGACATTTTCATTGGTTCTTGAAGATGAAGGTCTTCCGCTGCGTGGTTCATCTCCAATATATTCTCTTCCTTCTGAGCAGTGGCGGTGCGTGATATTTCAGTTAGCCATATCTTGAAAACTACGCATGATTTAATTTTGGGAAACAAAATGTTCCTATAAAATTAAAATTAAAATGGCCATAACTTTTTGAAAAAAAAATATTTTGCAACAAATCGAAAAACGTCTCCTTATATTTGTTTCTAGATTATGAAAAAAAAATATACTGCAAATATCCCACAGAGCGTTACTGAGAACCCAGGGAGTGCTCCAGTGTTTTTGAAAATTTTTTCGCAAACTTTGCTGACGATTTTTTCACTATAAATCCTTTCTGTAAGAGGTGTATAGTCATCACCTAAAAAAGTGAAGTGGGTCCCATGCGTTGTTTTCAAGATATGGCTAACTGAAATATCACGCACCGCCAGCTTCTGAGAATGCCTTAAATCACCGAAAAACCTGGACTCTTGAAAAAACACTGTCTCCGTGAAAAAAACACTGTTGAAGTTTTGCAAAAGTATCCGTTGCGCTGTGTCCAAGTCTGAAGCAAAACCTGATAGCACACCGTTGATCAAAATTAATGTCACTTATTTTTAAAAATGTTTACTAAAACAGTCACAAAAACAAACAGATGACTCTAACAAGTTAAAACTTGTTCTGAAGGTGCATTACATGTTAAGCTTCCGCCCTTCCAAGTCCCGTCTCCGCAGGGTTGCTAGATCGAGCGCTACGTTGCCAATCTCATTACATAATTTACACACCTCGTACAATCTGGTGATCAATTATTTCTTTGTGATTATCTCTGTGTATGTTGCGATACGTTATTTGCGGGTTTGAATACTGTAAAATTAAGACATATTTGAATTGGTAGTATATCATATCCAATTCGTATGATTGCCTAATCCTACTATATTAGAATATTTGCCTTATTTCGAATCGGCTTAACCTCCGAGACGTTCATAGTTTATGCTATTCGAGACTATCGGTATGACGTACCGCTACTGTTACTATGTTAAATTAAAATTGCAAAATTTAAAATAAAAACACATATTTTATTATCATATACATACATACATAGGATAGAACAAAAAGCAAAGTAACAAAAAATGGTAGTTATCGGTTGCGTCCATAAAATTATTAAATAAAGTCCGGTTGCGTCTATAAAGCTATTTAAAGTAAATCGAGCCTAGGCAATCATTCGTGTAGTGTGGTTATAAAAACAAAAGAAATAAATATAACATTATTAAAATATTTAAACACATGTACCTGCAGGTGGAGAAAAAGATCAATCTTTGGTATGACATAGATCAGTATCGTAAAAAACACTAATTGAGCCTTGATAAAGTCGAAGTAAATTGGACGAAACGTCGGCAGAAAATTAGTAGATCGTTATTTTCCAACATCCCAAAAAAATCCTTTGTCAGTAACAAAAAATATTACTGAACCTAAATGTTTTTTTAATGGCCTTGGTCAAAATCATTATTATAGATGCATACTTAATGTATACCGTCAGTAATACGTACATACTTTGAAATATTAATGTCTGAATCTGCAAAGCATTATTTAAAGCACTACTATTTAAACAAGAAAACCTTTTGCAAAAACAGGTGAATTTAGGATTAGCAGATTACATTGTTGACATTATCCTAGTTTATTTAGTCATTTAGGTGAGTAAATCTTTAAAGCATGTACTCTAAGCTACCGTAATATATCCCCTATTTATTACGGTATAGGCATATTATCCTTTGCTTTGCTTTGCTGGTAACACGGAACTAACATATATTATCTCTGCTATGAGCGTTCTAGACTGTACTACTCTCGTTGTGCGCAATTCGAGGGCAATGCAATTCTTGGAATACTGTAGTAGTATAAGTATATGGATTTTAAATTGGTTTAAAGACAAAATTCGAAAATCTTATCCAAAATTTCGTTTTCTGAGTTCTGAAAAATACCGGATAATGACTTGGAATCTGATCGGAATTTTTAGCTGTTATATTGGATCAGGCATTTTGTAAAAAAATGGAATAAGTTAAATATTGTTTTATCGTCATCTCTGAAGATGTCCATAAAAAATGTGACTTTGTTCAAAAACTTAGAAACGCGATGTTCAATAATAGTTTTTCAGTTATTTCATTTATTTTTTAGTTTTTATTTTTAATTTTTTCAGTTATTTCATTTCATTTATTTATCATATACTTATCATTTTAGATGTTGCGCTAAGATGTTGGGCATAAGGCGCGCTACGAACGAAAACATACTTATTTTCAGTTTGTTAATATTTTTGCTTGAGCGTATTTGCTATATCTTAGTAATAACTGTTTTAGTTTATGTTTTAGACCAAAATTTTATGGGTAAGTTCTTTTGAGTGTTATTTTTCGTGACACTGACGTTACCGAACCTAAATACGGCCTTTTATGTAATCATTATTATAATCACAGTTTGAAAGAAACAGTTATTTCATAACTCAAACTCAAACTCAGGTTCCCTTTGAAGTTTTGTCTCACTTTGTTTTTATTTTTTATACTAGGATAGTTGAACCTGCGCAGTAGCTACTTTTATCGCTAGGTATACATATGGATATTGTGTTTGTTAAATTAGCACCTTATTACTCTAAACGTGCGCTGAACTTGAACCCGGCGATAATTGAATTATTAATCACTTAAAATTGAAGTATTGGAATGTCAAATACACATTTTTCTGTAACAACGGTATTAGAAATGGGTATACTAACAAGAAAATACACTAATGTAAATAATACGTTAACAGATATATGTATATGTACGCAATTTGCGCAGTACGGAGTTCAATATTTTATTTTAGGTTGAGATCATGCGCCTAGAGTTGCAGACGAGCGGGATAACTGATTTCTTTAAACTGTGTTTAAAAAAAGGAATTCGCAACGAGTACAAGTTATTTAGGTACATACGTATGTATGTAAAGTGACCTAAAAGAACAAAGTGATCTTTATTAGGTAAGAGATTTTCTTTACGCACTAGTGCTTAAAGAAAATTTTTTACACGCTGGCGTTAAAAAATAAAATTTTAGAAACTATGAAGTGTGAGTGAAGGAAGTACTTTAAGAACGGTTGTAGAAAAAATGCCTAATGCTCTAATGCCTAATCTTAATAATCACTATTAAAAGGCTTAAAAACTAACGTCCTTACATTGCGAAACCGTCCTCACAGGGATTTAGCATACACTCAGGTATAACACTTCCATTTCTCACTATCAAATGTTGCTTTCCGGGACATGGCCCTTTTCGATAGGCCTCGAAACACGCATCTTTTGTTGGGTAGTACACGTAACCTAAAAAAAAATACAAAAGGGTTAATTGAGTTTTAAGTTCTAATATTTTAACTCCTAATATGAGATCACCCGAAAGTTAAAGAAGTAAGTAGGTATCTATATACGTACATATTAGGGTGATTAAAAAAATATATATCTTTTTTTTTGCAAACAGGCTTAAAAGTTCCGTTTTGGTGAAAAAATACGCCAGTGAAAATTTGAGCTCTTAATATTAATATTAAGATAGTCCGCACTTTTCTATTTTCCATAAGAATAACGTGGGAAAACATTTTTTTTGCACATTCTGATTTTTATTGCTAGCTAATAGTGTACTATATGGAAAATTGTTTAACACAGTTTTGTCGAGAATTGAACGCTCTATAAAAAAGATTTCTTATGATTTTTCGCTAAGTCTACTGGTTCAAAAGTTATTCGAGTCCAAAGTTGAATTCACCGCAAATTTGACGGTTTTTAGTGTATTACATTTACAACAAAATTAATGGTTTTATCGAAAAGATGTAGTCAAAATATTATGTTAATTTTAAATTTGGTCTTTTAGAAAATGTTAGTTAACTATTTTTCGCTATAAAAAAAGAAATATCAAACACTACAAAAAATTTTCAGTTGAAATTTATTAAAATTTTTATATTTTTTTTAAAGAAAATTGCGTTAAGTAAAATATTGCATCTGTTTTTTTCTATTTTTTCCGTACTCTGAGTACATGTTTAAAAAATTATCATTGTTAACTTTAAATTTCAAAACTAAAGTTGAGCATTTAAACGGTCAAATTTGCGGTGAATTCATCTTTGGCCTCGAATAACTTTTGAACCAGTAGATTTAGCGAAAAATCATAAGAGACCTTTTTTTATAGAGCGTTCAATTCTCAAGAAAACAATTAAACAATTTTCCATATAATACACTATTAGCTAGCAATAAAAATCAGAAGGTGCAAAAAAAAATTTCCCATGTTATTCTTATGGAAAATAGAAGAGTGATGCGGACTATCTTAATATTAAGAGCTCAAATTTTAACTGGCCTATTTTTACACCAAAACGGAAATTTTAAGCCTATTTGCAAAAAAAAAAATAAAACAATTTTTTTTTGGATCACCCTAATACATATACTAGTTTTCGTTCCGTAACCACAGATACATTCTTTTAACTTTCATTCTCTAAAAACTACTTTTTTTGCAGACTACAAGTATTAAGATTTTACCGATAATATAACACAGCCCCACAAAAAAAAGATCTCGATTTGGGGGACTGACTATAGTAGTCCAATGTATTTTTCGACGCTGAATCCGATCCGGGGGTCCAAAAAATCCATATACTACACATAATTTTTGTATAGGGGGCAAAATAATCCCTCCAAGGGGGGTAAATAGGCGAATGTCAGTGTCTAAGGGGATAAGTGTGAATGGGCATGTTTTATTGTTCATATGTTTCTTTGCTCAAGTTAAAGACTTACGCGGGGTGACCACCCTTTTCTAGGGGTTGATACACCCTTTGCAACTCCTGATATCCCCTTTTCAATATATAGAGACATCCAAAAAAAAACGTCATCAACTCTGGCTATGAACGAGAGAGATGGAAATAGCCGTCATGTCTAAACTTTTCGGTTATGTCAAACTTTTGACAAGTGGCTGTCACAATTTGTAAAATAAACAATGGCTGTCATATATGACAGTCTTGACAAGTAAATAAGGTTATAAATTCGATCAAGAATAGAAATACGTCTTTTTTTTCTCGGCCAACTTTTATGACGTTTTTTTTGGATGTCTCTATATAACTGCGTTATGAAAGTTGCTAGCTTGCATGCTAGCGATTTGAAGGGAGACAAGGAAAAGGGTGATTGCAGATCGGAAAGAAACCCTTCAAACGGGTAAAAACCACCTCCTGCTAGATGAGGAATGCAGGGGCGGCGAGAGATGCGGGAAAATAAATGTTCCTCATTGTTACCCCGGAACGATCCCAGTGCACTAACGAAAATCGTGTTTAGTTGCTTTGACCCCATCCTCCAAGGGGATGAAAACTACCTCCAAATTCTCGAAAAGGATTTAGAAGCCTCCCAAGAGTAGAAACATGCACTTTGGGAGTTCAAATTCTGAGAGGAGAGAATGGGAAATCCGCTGGCATCTCCATCTCGATTCCAAATTCGGATAGAGGTGAAAACCGACCTTCCCCCCTCGGAATGAAAAGGCAGGACTAGAAATAGGGGAAGACAAGTACCTCCAGTTCAGAAATTTCTCTCTCTCTCACTCAAGCCCTATTTCATTTCCTTCTGTTCCACAATTTCTCTTACTGTTACTCTCTTACCGTAATTGAATTCCTCATCTATCAGGGGGTGGTTTTACCCTTTTGAAGGGTTGCTTCTGGAGCTGCAATTACCCTTTTCCTTGTCTTCCTTAAAATCACTGGCACGCAAGCTACCAACATTCATAGCAGTTATATATCGAAAAGGAGATAGCAGAGGTTGCAAAGGGTGTATCAACCCCTCCGAAAGGGTGGTCACCTCTTCGCGGGAAGTCTTTAACTCACTGACATTCGTTAGTTTACGCCTCTTGGAAGGACTATTTCGCCCTTACACACAAAAATTTAATAGGTATACATATTTTTTTACCCCAGAATCAAAAAATACATAGGAATACTATAGTCAGTCCCCCCAAATTAAGGCTTTTTTTTGTCTTTTTTTTGTGGGACATGTTATGAAGGATGGTTTTTAATATTAGCTTATTGATCTTTATAAAGCGATGTGGAAAAGTCTGAAATGTATGCTCTGTTATTTACTACAAAAGCATATTTGGGAAAACAAATATATACTGGGTATTCCACCGTGGTGGGCCTATATCGATATATCAGAAACTGTGGACATCAAAATTCGGGAAATTTAACAAGAAAGTAAAGTCGATGCATTCTATTTATTAAAACATTTTGAGTGATCTGGGACTTCCACTTATACCGGAAATAGATGTTAACTTGCCTATTTTAAATGGAACGCCCTTTGTATTATTGCATTTATGGATTTTACGGGAATTTCTAAGAAATTTCATGTATAATGTCTAATACCTATATTCAACAGTTTTTGAAATATTCACAATTTTCGATCAGAAATGACAATTTGATGCCTTGGAAATCGGAAAATTGCCGATATTTCATAATAGAAAAATAATTAATAGTTGATAATTTATATCAACTAACATAATAAAAAAAAACTAGTATTTTTAAATATAATGAAATAAGAATATGTTCTATATTTGAAGAATATCCATGATAATAACGAGCCATACGAAAAAACTCCATCAAAGTTGGCCGAGCAAAAAAAAAAGACGTATTTCTATTCTTAATCTTAAATTTATAACCTCATTTGATTGTCAAGGCTGTTACATAATGTGACAGCCATTATTTATTTTACAATTATTGTGACAGCCACTTGTCAAAAGTTTGACAACAAAGTTTCCCTTCGAGCCTCGACATAACTACTATTTCCATCTCTCTCGTTCATAGCCAGATTTGATACGTTTTTTTTTTTTGGATGACTCGTTATAATACCAGTACTAAGATCTAACTACCATCGTGTTTTTGTGGATGTTTTAATTAAAATATCGATGTTTTACCTATAAATAATTCTAAATAATATTTAAAATATCTGTATGTAGATAAAATTAATATAAATATCGTTCTTACCCGGTCCGCAGTCACAAATCCAGTCGTGTTCTTGATCACCTGGATATAATAGTTGATTATCTGGACATTTGTTTGGAGCATATAAAGGAACTCTTTGCTGCAATGGTAAATATTATATACACAGTGGGTCTCAAAAGTTATGCTCATTTTGGAAAATGACAATTTTTGGAAAAACGCTTGTACAGGTCAATTTTTGTGGGACATTAACTTTGGTGAAGTTCGATTCTCAAAAAGGTAACTAGTGGCGGCGGAAGGGAGATAAGGTTGTTTTCTTTAAACGACAACCACCTTTTTTTATTGCACCATATGCAAGCTTAGTTTTTTCTGATTAATTTGGTGTTGAACATGTAGGAGGCTGGTAGGGAAAATTTTTGAGAAAAACAATTGAAAAAACCGTAATCTCCGAATTTCTCTTTTTTAGTGGGATAGCTGAGTCTAACAGTTACTGGAACTCACTCGGTATCACTGGCGGATGCAGGGGGCCAGGGGCCATGCCCCCCCCCTTGGCACCCTTAGAAATTCCAAAAAGTATCTTTGTGATAGTCGGTATTTTTTTTTTGTATAAATGGATTTTTCATTGAAATTCTGAAGTGTCAGGAAAACGCGGACCTTGAAAATTTTCAAAATTTTCGTCTGCGGCGCCAATATGAACTCTCGCAAGTCATATTTTACTTTATCACTAAAATGGCCCCCTATGAGAAGCCTTCTGGATCCGCCTATGCTCGGTATTAGCGTTTTCTTGTGACAAGTGCAACATTTCCTCATAAGTCCTCATATTGCAAAATATGTGGTTTAAAGACAAACTTTCCGAATGGAGAAATTAACAGAGACACAAAGAATTGAGATCCTCATCTCACGATGATAGGGTATGGCGATCGGAAACGAAGTGAATCATCTTAATTTTTAATGTTATCCTGATCACCAGATACACAGATCCACTGTAGGAAGATTCTTGCAAAAATGTAAGTACAGGTCGTTGGAATAATACCGGAAGATGTGCAACTAGATGTTCTTCTTGCCGGTGGTGATCAAGACCGCCTTAGGATATGCCGGGGCCCCTATGGGCACACAAGAATTTGGGGGCCCCGTTGGAATGTAAAAAAGTAAATGCGAAGAAAAAAATTTTTCTTCGCTAGTTGTATGAGATCATAATTTTTTTTTAATACGCATATTTCTATTAAATAGAAAAAAAAATTAGCTCCTTTTTTTCGTGTAAGCGAATATATCGGCCTTACGGGGCCCCCGTGAGGTCGAGGGCCCTGGGCCCCATGTTCCCTTATAGTAAAGACGATACTGGTGGTGATAATTATCATGCAACAACACGACAGGTAGGATCTTGACGTTAGCCATAGTACCATACACAGAATCATTAAGAGACAAAAATTTAGGGGTTGTAGCTGTCACCTGAAAGGGGTTGAATTTAGGGATGACATTTCTACGTCGCAAGATGCCAATTTAGGCTTATAAATTGACGTGTCTCAGGATTTTCTAAAAAAAATGCATATTAATGGTTTGCTTAAATAAGCTAGTTTGCTTAAATTCTGATAATTTTTGTATTACAGCATTGATTTTTTTTGCTTTTGACAGGATTATAGCTTGTGATATTCTGCGTCTAATAAGCCGAAGTTGAAGGCGGTATGCCGATTGTGTGAAAAGATATCGCTAAAAAAGTAAAATTTCAATGTTTTCAAAGAAACGTAAATAACTTCGAAAATAGTAAATCCCTTTCGAAGTTGTTGGACTCGTATTAAAGGGAAATCTTCAGTGTATCTATTTGACTAACTGAGTCATTTTGAAAGAAATTTTCCTAGGCATGAACAAAATCTAAAGTTCCAAAAAATATCACGAAAATTCAAAAAAGCCCTGTACGCCACACATTACTCCAACAAAAATTTAGGATTAATATCCCTCTAGATCTCTGTGTTTTATTAAAATTTCAGGAACAGTGATTTTTACGAAAACGATACTAAGGATGGTAGAATTTTGAATTTTCGTGATATTTTTGGTTCAACTTTAGATTTTGTTCATGTCTAGGAAATTTTTTTTCAAAATGACTCAGTTAGTCAAATAGATACACTGAAGATTTCTCTTTAATACGAGTCCAACAACTTCGAAAGGGATTTACTATTTTCGAAGTTATTTACGTTTCTTTGAAAACATTGAAATTTTACTTTCTTAAGAGATATATTTTCACACAATCGACATACCGCTTTCAACTTCGGCTTATTAGACGCAGAATATCACAAGCTATAATCCTGTCGGAAGCAAAAAAAAATCAATGCTATAATACAAAAATTATCAGAATTTAAGCAAACTTCAAAAAGTGGGTGTATGATAACTTTCGTTGCTTACTGTATATATACATATAGTATGCTTACATACAGTTATATATACATACAGTTGCTTAGTGTATACATACATATACATATTTTTTTTTCAACATTTTCGTAGGTAAACTAGTAATTTAATTGGCAAGAAGGTATAACTTACGTCTGTATTTTCGCTGTTTAACTTCTGCGTAGGCAATTCAGGAAACTCTATCTGAGGTAAGGCCATAACAATAACAGCTGAATATATTACAACGAAACAGCTCTTCATTTTTTTTACCTAAAAATTAGTGTATATTAAATGATTACTAGGCATATGAAAGTTTACCATAAGGCATGTTAAACTGCATTTAACTATCCAGCGCTCCCGCAACGGGATTTGCGTACTACTGCGCATACGCGAGTCCCGGCACGTTGCCGAGCACGGCTATAAATACACGCGTATATAATTTACAAGGAGCTTAAAATATACGGTTTATACTTTAAATTATAATAGAGTTTTATAGTGCCGATCCTTCGGTATGGCACACATTTCCGGACCCTAATGATTTCCTTCATCATGTACAGGGTGAGTTCATGAGAATTCCTACCCCCTTTTTGCCTTTATTTTTGAAGTTATCCTGTATCTTTTATGTACTAACTTCATACTAACTTTATTATACTAACTTCGTTATTTTCAATTGCATGTTATATGTTTTATGCTATATTTGGTTTCTACTCATTAATTTATTTACTAATTATTTATTAGTCACTTTAATAACCACTGTCTATCTATCTAATTTGAAGAGTTTTTGAGAAGATACTTCAATTTTATGAAAAATAAATTGAAATTGTAAACCCGTAGAAAAAAAAAACTAATAACTTTCGCAGTGGTAAAATTTTTTGGATAATTTTTTTACCATGTACGTATGAAAAGTTGAGCTTACTGACAATAATTTTAGATATACAGAAAAATCTATAGGGTGCTTATGGGGAAATGGAGTGTCAAATAATGTATTTTTTGAAAAGCAAAAAAATGTTCTTTTCAAACATGTCATGTCCAACTATGGTTTCCATATTGTTTCCATATGTTTGCCCACAATAACTTTTTTTGTGGGTTAATTTTTGACACTACAAAAGTATGCATGATATAGCACCGCTCTTTTAGAAATATTAGTACTTCTTTCTATTTTTTCGAAGAGACAACGATTAAAGGAAAAAAATTAAATTTGTTTTATTGTCCTATTTAAACCGAATATAAACTAATAAAAACTCATAGTAGGCATGTATCACTTTAATATTTCTTTTAATTACACTTTACAAAGTATTTGGCATTTGTCCAATGTAAGTCAGTTAGTTAGTTGTGTGTAGTTCAATTTATTTTTCTGTGCTCTCACACCAAATCGCAAATTCTTACGATATTCCGTTATTGAGATAAAACATTAAAAATGTATTTTTGACTCGCCTTGTATGTGCGAATACCTTTGCACGGAGGGCTCTAATCGAAAAAGTGTATATGGAAGACCACTTTCAAAATCACCTGCACAACACACTTTTTTAAAAGTCTTGGCATACTTATGGGACACCCTGTATATTTATTACTCATTGATTGATTGGAATCAATTATTATTAATTCAAACAAAATATTTGTGTATCCCACAGAACATTGTATGATATTGTTTTGCTTGTTTATCGATATTTTATCATTTATATTCGTCATAGATTTGTGATAGTCATATATAGTAGTGTGACTTAAAACATCTTTCAAAAACATTTATTTTAAAATTTTTAAGCGATTAAGATTCTTTTTTCAACTGTAGGGTGTCAAGAACTATCTTTATACTAGTTGCCCCGGCAGACGTTTTCCTGCCCTTTTAATATCAAATTTTATTAATTTTATGACTGGCGCTACTTATCGAATCTTAGCATAGCTGTGAATCATTGTCTCGACAGTTCAAGTAAATACCACCTCAATCGGTCAAGTCGTTCAAAAGTTACGCGATCACCGATGACCCGTATGTCACTGATTTGCAGTGGACATCAATTATTACAAATAAGGTATAAGCACAGTATAGAAGATAGCTATAATGCCGAATTCAGATTCACGCGTATCGCGTACGCGGAAGCCGCGCTTTGAGTTATGATTGGTTAAAATCACATATTTGAATTTTATGGTGATGATTTTAACCAATCATAACTCAAAGCGCGGCTTCCGCGTACGCAATACCCGTGAATCTGAATTCGACTTAAGCGTGCGTGGCGTGAGCTGTCAATTGCGGAAGATGGCGGAGTTCCAAACCTAATTTATAAAAATTCATTTTCTGTGTAATTGTTTTACGTGAATTTGACCTATATTTTAATAGTTCTTCTGCTATTCGGGGCGGAGACGAATCCAACAGATCAAAGATCATAAAAATCGGTCCAGCCGTTCTTGAGTTATAAATGGTGTAACTAACACGACTTTGTTTTATATATTAAATAAGATATAAAAATGAATGTTTGTCTGTATGTCTCTTATGCCTTCCTAAACCGTTCATTCGATTGCGATGAAACTTTGGGGAATGGTTGGACGCGTGCCCGCGAAGGTTTCTGAGTTAGTAAAACTATGTTCCGATAGATGGCGCGCGCGTCGTTTCACCGAATTTTTATTGTAACGATATTAGTATTTCTTTAAATTTAGTAAACGGCACAGCAAGGCGTGATGTGACGGGTATGGCTAGTACTGTATAAAAATGATACGTTTTACTTACAAAAACCAATGCCTACTGTAATATTTTTATGTCTGAAATTCACTGAAATGGGTATTATCATCATTCGCCAAAATCAGTATGTACCTACCAAGGTTAGTACCAATATTTAATGTTTTTTTTTTAATGGATTTTATTTATTGATAATTTATCTCTAAAAATAAAGTAATTGATACGATAATCTGAAAAACGGTTGGAATAAATCATTGTCATTTATAGAATTAAATTGAAATAGTAAAAAGGCAAAATAAACATAAATAAAAAACGAACATGCTAATTAAATTAGTTGCAATAAAAATAGAAAATATATAAAAATGGAGGCAATACAATTTAAATTACAGTTTCAAGTCCTCCGGTTATGTGAATATATTTCTCAAACCTTTCGTATAAGTGATTTGACACATTTCTTCTAAAATATCTTCAATTTGTTCACAAGTGTCTGAACTTTCAACCTTCTGAGGTAGTGAGGTTGTGTTCACCTTTTGTTTGAGAATTCTCAAAAAATTCAGTGGAGTGTAATATCGCGACCTTGGTGACCAGTTGATCAAAACGTTATAGAGGTCTGCCCATTTGTTTTCAAAATTGGCATTTAATTGTTCTCTCTGAGCGGTGTATATAGGATAATCAAGTTGAAATTTAAAATTCAAATGATTTTGAAGTGGTTTTGAAAAAATATAATATAAATATTTAAATTACTCATATTCAAAAATGGACTAATAATTTCATCATAAGGTAAATTCAGTTTACTACTATTGATTGGATGTTGTCAATGAAACATAAATTAAAAATAACGAAGTTGTGTAGCTATTACATGAAATAAAGCACTATGTACTTATTTGGTACACACCCATTTTAGGGATTTTAGTGGTGTTTTCAGATTTCTTGCATAAAAATCGCTATAATTTCTTAAATTTTAGTTAAAAGTCATAGTAGGTTTTGGTTTTTAGGTATAAGTAATACATGGCATTCTGTATTATGGTATAGTTTTTGATACCATACATTAAACCAATGCAAATTGGACGATAAGCAAGAGGTGTTTTAAAAAGGTGTCCAGGTTGTATATGGGTCACCCTGTTTGTTCATTTAGATATTGAAAAAAAGATGCAATGTACAATACTATGACGTAGTTAATACGTAAATATGTTTTATCTACTGTGACTTTTATTCTGTTTAAATGATTGACTTATGCTGTTAAATTATTAAAAAAATTAAATAGTTTCGTAGAATGGAAATTACGTCTCCTCGTCTACTCTGTACTTATGTAGTGGTTAATTGTGTTCCATTCACTTTTATACTGAGACTGAGATACGAGTGGAATTTTATTTTACAGTATAAATAAAACTTTAATAAACAATATCATATGAGCAACATTGTTTTATGTTTATGTTTATTAATCACTAGAACGAATGGAAAAAAAAATACCCGCGATAAAGCAATTGTTACCTACATAGATGAAACAGGTAATCACAATTTTACATTGTAGAAATGATCTCTAGTATTTTTCGAAAATACTTATAAACGTAAGTTGTAAACCGGGTGTCCCAGAATGACGTTAACAGACGATATCTCAGTTATTTGAAAATATATGAGTATGAACAAAAAAATCTGCAAATGGGACTAACTACAACTACAATCTGATTACATATTAACATCCGTGTTGCTCTTTACAACCCGGATGATACACATTCTACATAAAATATAAAATTCAGCTTTAGTGGTATAATAAATTACTTAAGTAATTTTACAATTTGTTAGTTTTATTCTCAGTATAAAGTTAGTCTTGTTTTTTACGGTATTGGGAGTATCAGGAGAAATTATATTTCGTATTGCAGGAAATTGTAGAAAAAGAAACAAATAATTCTGTCTCACAAGTTTTTTTCTGATTTACAAAACAAAAATATAACTAGTATCAAGAATTCGAAATAAGTAGAATCTAATATGTGAACTCTACATATGAAATATGAGTAGGTATGTATGTAAAACCACAAACGAGATGATGAATATTTCTAGTAATAGTTAATTGCATAAAACAAGTTACCAATAATATAATTATTGGTTCAGCTGACAGTACTACTACGAAAAAGTAGTATGATATTCAGAGATACATATATATTTATTTTACTTATTAAATTGATCGAGATAGGTAGTAAGTGGTCTGATTTTATAAAAAAACAGCAATAACATCAAGAATAAAAAAAAGTAGGACAAAGGCAACTAGAATACTCGTAAATAACATTAAATGTATTCCTAAAATCGGTGGCCTTGAATAACGTTATAAATTATAAACAATGTAGCAGTGGCGGTGAGTGATATTTCAGTCAGCCATATCTTGAAAACGACGCATGGGACCCACTTCACTTTTTAGGTGATGACTATACACCTCTTACAGAAAGGATTTATAGTGAAAAAACCGTCAGCAAAGTTTGCGAAAAAATTTTCAAAAACACTGGAGCACTCCCTGGGTTCTCAGTAACGCTCTGTGGAATATTTGCAGTATATTTTTTTCATAATCTAGAAACAAATATAAGGAGATTTTTTTCGATTTGTTACAAAATATTTTTGTTTCAAAAAAGTTATGGCCATTTTAATTTTGGGAAACAAAATGTTCCTATAAAATTAAAATTAAAATGGCCATCTTTTTGAAAAAAAAAAAAAAATTTTGCAACAAATCGAAAAACGTCTCCTTATATTTGTTTCTAGATTATGAAAAAAAAAATATACTGTAAATATCCCACAGAGCGTTACTGAGAACCCAGGGAGTGCTCCAGTGTTTTTGAAATTTTTTTCGCAAACTTTGCTGACGATTTTTTCACTATAAATCCTTTATGTAAGAGGTGTATAGTGATCACCTAAAAAGTGAAGTGGGTCCCATGCGTCGTTTTCAAGATATGGCTAACTGAAATATCACGCACCGCCACTGCAATGTAGTATAGTAATCTGTTTCCAGTTGTCAGTTAATTACTAATATACGTAATGTTAACAACTTACCTAGTGGCCTTCCTAGCTTTTCTTCACCTTTGAAACAACTGAACTAGATTCCAGTTGCACAGGAGTCACTCACAATTTTCAATAGTCTTCTTAATCGTTTTATTTGTAAGGTCGTACCGTTGAACTTGGTCGACTGGCAGTAACTTCTTAATGGAGCCGAAGAAACACGTTTTCTGTTGTCGATACGGATTCTCGCTTAAGTTTACGCATGTTGCATATGTACATACATATGTATGTATGATTCAACCGCTGATCATCTGTCGAATACATAGTTACCGTGGGTGACTCATATGTTGGTTATACATGATGCATCTATCAAAATTATTGAATCAAATAACTGTAACATATACAGTAGAAACTCTTCATTTAGACGACTTTATTTGTTTAATTATTATTATGTACTCGTATTATGTACGAGGTGTGTAAATTAAGTAATGAGACTGATTTTTTTAAATTGTTTTATTCGAATATAATTATAATTCAGTATTGTGTCCTTCAAAATAACTTCCTTGGGAAGCCACACAGCGCTGGAGACGGTTCTTCCATTCCTCATAGCAGTGCTAGACCTGATATACTGGTATAGCCTTCAGCTGGCAGGTTACAGCCGTTTGAATGTTTTCTATGGTCCCAAAATAACGTCCCTTGAGGTGATTTTTTAATCTCTGGAGGAGCCACAGGAATGTTCTTACTGGCTAAAATATGATTTACTGAAATGTCTGTGTGACAAGGCGCATTGTCATGATGCAACATCAAGCTGTTTTTCGAAGTTTTTCAAGAACCGACGATCTGAACTCACAAAAACCCGTATTATATCGACATTTTTATGGTTTTTTCAGAGGGGGGCTTTGGGGGGGGGTGTTTTTTTTCATTCTCCTTTCTTCTCTTGGGGGGGGGGGCACCCCCCAAAAAACGGCGGGGGGTGGGGAAAAAAATTCCTGGGGGGGGGGGGTTGTTTTGGGGAAGGGGCCCGGGGGGCGGGGGCCCGGTCGGGGGCAAACCCCGATAACACACCGTGGCTCAAAATTAATGTCACATTTTTTTAAAGCGCTCTAGAAAAAAAAAACGGTTTACGAAAACAGTCACAAAGAACAAACAAATGACTGTAACAAGTTCAAATTTGTGCTGAAGGTGCATTATGTGTTAACCTACCGCCCTTCCAAGTCCCGTCTCCGCAGTGTATCGAGATCGGGCGCTACGTCGCCAGTCTCATTATTTAATTTACACACCTCGTAAGTATATACATAATGCACTAAATATGTTGCTTAAGTCGTTCTTGCTTTATTGTCTTCATATTTTTTAGTTAGTACCAAATCACGATTCCTCTTCAGCTGTTACAGCTGGACTGCTCCCACCATATTTGATTGTTCTGTGTTCTGAGTATTCGTATTCAAAATGTATATTATTCATTAATGACGAAAGTTAATTTAATAAGTAAAAACCAATAAAATCAATCAAGGTGGCAGATAAAGGCCTATAAGGTGTTTCATACACTAGTACATTATTTCGCCTACTCCTTTCCTAAAACTAAAAGTTATGTTTATGTGGTTGATTTTTGTGTACCATGATTCAAATAAGAAATTTGGAACACGTACTTACCACTGTATTTGAGTCACGTAAACATATTAAGATCCTGTTAGATGATTAGTTCAGTTGTTCGTTCAATCTCAGTTTCAGTTTTTACATAGTTATCATAGAAACAGTAAATAACACCGGTCAACAAAAGAACATTTTTGATTTGAGTCTGTATTTTAATGACATTATTTTGATTCTCTTTTGATAAGTCAAAAAATAACCAAAATGGTCGTTTATTTTTAAAAAACTTTGCTCTTGTTACTTTTACAATGATTAGAACATATTAGATTTTGTATGACCGGATACGGGAACGTATACATACATACATACGTATATGCGAGGCGAGTGAAAAGCAAATGTTATATTTACAGATACTCACAAAAGTATTCGGTCACCCTAAATATTGCTAATAAATTGACATACAAGAAATAGTTATCACTGACTGACAAACAAGAGAAATTAACACAATGATATATGACCATTATGCTTTATTACACCACATAAAAAAAGTAATCAAAACAGACACAATTTAAAAACTGCCGACAAAACACGATAATGTCCAATTTATATGACACAAAAGTATTCGGCCACCAAAAGAAAAATAAAATCGGAAAGGTACAAACAATTTAAAACGGCACATTTAATATCTTGTCGGGTATCCTTTAGAATTCAAAATAGCTTTCAGCCTATTTGGCATTGAATGCACCAGTTTACGGGTTACTTCGGGGGTCACATTACTCCATTCTGTTGAGAGATTTTTTAACTCTTCTTTATTGGTAATTCGTTTATTTTGCAGAGATCGTTTTAGATGTGGCCATAAGTGCTCGATAGGGTTATTACTGGGTGACTGCGGCGGTGTTTTCAATTATCGGTACATGGTATAGCAGCCATTCCTGCGTTTTACGGGCACAGTGCTTGGGGTCATTATCTTGTTGAAAGATGTAATGATCGCCCAATCCCAATTTTTCGGCGCTGGCCTGTACATGATGCTTCAATATATTAATATAACAATATTGGTTCAATATTTCTTCAATAAAATGAAGGTTACCCACTCCCGCAGCCGCTATACAGCCCCACACCATGAGCTATCCACCGCCGTGTTTTACGGTAGGTTTTAAGTTTTCCTTATTTAACGATGTATCACGTTTTCTCCATACAATTTGTCGTCTGGACGAATCAAATATCTTAAATTTACATTCGCCGCTAAAGATAACCTCATTCCAGAAAGTTTCAGGCTCATTCACATACTGGTCAGCAAACGTGAGACTTGTTTGTCTGTTGACCTTACTAATCCAGGGTTTCCTTCGGGCAACTCGGCCGTGGTAGCGTTTTTTTCGACGCACTGTCTCAGTACTAATATTCTTTCCAGTACTCTCCTGAATCTCAGCACATATTGTTCTGTATTGTTCTCTGGCATTAGTACTTGGATTTTCTTTTATGTGTTAGATAATTTGTCTTTCATCTCTTTGAGTTAATATTTTGGGTCGCCGTGATCGTGCTGTATTTACTACCGTTTTATCGATTTCATATTTTTTTATTATACTCTGTACAGTACTTCGTGGTATGCCTATGTCTCTACTAATTTTACGCTGTGCAATATCTTTTTTTTGCTAAGGAGATAAGATGCTGTCTCTCTGGTACGGTGATTTCGCGTACTTTTGGCATTTTATTTGCGTGACAAGGGTACACTGTCTAATAGAGGCACGCAGTCTATACCAGTTAATATGTAACCTTTCACACACTAATACTATGGCCAAGAACCCTACTATCTCTACTTGCATTACCTACTACAGCTTTGCATAATTAACTGGCCGAATACTTCTGTGTGTCCGTTTTCATATGTCAAACGCGTTGGTCGGGTAACCCCAGCGAATGTTTTATTCTGCGTCTACGTTGTAATTATCCTTTAGTCAAGGAGTAGTGGAGGAACGTATTTACGCATATTATGCAGTCTCACTTAATTGTGAATTTGTGTTTTGTACATTCGTTCTTAGATATAGAAGGGTGGCCGAATACGTTCTTAGAAATAGAAGGGTGGTGGTTGGTGGAACTTGACATGCTCGTATTTTCGTAAGGAGGCATGGGACCCACACCATAAAATACGATAATTTAGGGTGTGGTTACTAGACGTTACTAGAAGTAGAAGGCTATAGGTATTAGCAAAAAAATCTTCAGGAAAAACTTGCGAATTTGTTTTCCAAAAATGGCTGCCGCCGGGCAAATCTTGGAAACAGCTTGCAAGATATTTGCGACATATTTTTTTTTCATAATCACCGAGTAAATACAAAGTCTTTTTATACTTGTGATTTTCTTGACAACCTGAGATCTGTATAAGTCATGGTAATTTGAAGTTTTATTTTATCCCAACATTTCGTCTGAGATTTTACAATAGCTGCATCTTTAAGCAAAACAAGAATTTTGTAAAAATCACAAGTATAAAGCCATTTCCAAGATCTGCCCGGAGGAAGCCATTTTTGGAAAAACATTTTCGCAAGTTCTCCCTGAAGATTTTTATAGCCATTATAGCTTTCTACTTAGGTCTAGTAACCACCCTCTAAAATATGGGTAGGTCCCATGCCTCCTTACGGAAATACGAGCATGTCAAATTCCACCAGCCGCCACTGGTGTATGCAGTATGCACATTGTAGACATGATGCATTTTGTATGTTGTTAGGTCCAAAAATGGCATCAGAAGTCGTGAACCCGACGTAAACCCATTCTGCTATAAGTATTTTCAGCGCATTTATCAAACTCAGACACCAAAAAATTCGCTTTGGCTTCAAATCTAAATGTTTGAGAAGTGTATGAAGCTTATTTTAAGCTACCTTTCGAATTTAAGATAACAAGTGGGCGCCTTATTTGTCGAGTAATAACTGTAAAAACAATTTAGAAGGTAAGTAGGTACATTATGTTGTACAACTTTTTAGCCATTATAAACAGACCTCTCAATTCATGTCTCAGTTACTTCAGTACAGTTTTAAAAAGCACATCTGTTACAGTTCGAGCGACCACTGTTCATGTCTGTTACCTGGGATATACCGGTTAGGAAAGTGCAAGATTTCAAAGCCGAGCATTAATAAATAAGAAAAGAATAAACTCTGACAGATAGAGGAACTGACAGAGAAATATTATATCCATAGTTGCCAGACTGACATGTCATTTTAAAACTCTATGGGCGTTATTCTCTGTCTTTCGTGATAGGGTAGCAATAAAATATGTAGGCGGGACGCCCCGCCCATAAATTATAATGCGCACGTGTGAATTGAATTATTACATTGTTATTGGTCTACGGAAAAAAAGCACTTGAGTATTCCTTGCGTACCCAGTTGGTATTTTAGGCGATTCCATCGTTGGGCCATTTTTTATAAACGGTTCCTTAAATGCAAAAAATATTTAACAAATATAACAAACGTGTTTACGGACATGAACATGAAAGACCACGAAATTTAAATGATTTACGGGCCAGAATTGCACAAGTCCTAAATTGTTACGCTTAAGAAATGTTAGAACGCGTAAGAACAGTTTTACGGTAGACCAGGGTTTTGCGAAGAACAAAGGGGCGACATTTTGAACCACTTATTCAATAGGCATTTTTTATTTCTTTCGTCTTATAACCGGGTTGATTTATATTTTTATCTTTTTATATTTTATAGAAATTCAATTTTATTTTCTTGCAGACCGGTTAGTTAAGGAATACAAAAATTTGAAAATAAATGCAATTATGTTTGTACACTTCTTTTAAGTGTATGGGATAATTTTAAGTCAGAATTACGTAAGAATTTCGTTTCATACAGCTAAGTCGATTTACATCCTCATTGCTGCGAAAAAAGTACCGAGTCCGACTCACTCCTCACTCAAATCCATTAGGCGATGGGCGGTGTCTCTCCACCTCCACATTCCAGTTTCTGTTAACGCGCAGGTAACGTTTTACATCATACATTTCTAATACGTACACAAACGTGAAACACTGGTACATCTAACTGTCTTTGTCTGTCCTTACTGGTGTCTTTTAACTTATTCTCTTCTACACATGTATCGCCAATATGTAATGGTGCAATTTCCTATGGGGTATACCTCATATTATAATGAGAACCATTTTGGAAGTGCCGGTACACCTACAATATTGATATGACGCTTGACTTTTTGTAACGGTTTTCTTTTACTCATTATTTACCTGTTGAAATAAAACGAATATTTTGTGAAAACATTCTGTGGGTATCTACATATGTACGTACGTAGGCGTTCGTATTACTGCGTGAAAAGATTTTACATATCCCTCGTATCACTACTTGTTTATTAATTCTTGTTAGCGGCTATGGTATTCCGACTGTAATAAATAACAAAAATCCCCAAACAAGAAACTTTATCAATCACGTAAGGTGATGAATGATGTATAGACAATAATAGCGAATATTATATTTACACTTGAATGTAAGTAATAATATATACTTGTATGTAGCTCGTTTAGAATGAAAGGTTATGTAAACATATTCAATTTGAAGACTAAGTATATTAATCTTGGAATCTCTAAAATTCCCAGTTGTATTGGAAATTATCCTCTCTATTTCAGTGCAGTTATAAATTTAGGAGTGTTAAGGAGGAATTTTTTGAAAAACAATATTTTAGATCAAAACATGTTGAAAACTAATGACTATAGATTAATCTTTCAACATATTTCTGTTGTATGTTTTAAACCAGTTACCCAGTTTTTTTCACATTGAATTGCAAAAATGCACCACCCATCGTTGTCAGACAATATGTACATACATACATATGTATACGCGGTGGAGACTTTAACTGGAATATATTCACTAGCGGGGTGGTGAATGATTTTTCAAAAAATTCCCGAGACACGTCAACTTTTAAATGTATTTACCTACATTTTGCAAGTAATATGAAAAATATAGCCCTTCAGGGGTGGCTGAAACCACCCTCGACATGATTTTTTTCAAATGCAACCCTATGTCTTGTGACCCCTCATTGTGAAGCTGGTGGAAAGAGGAATCCAACGCACTGATCAAATTTTAATTTTTAGTATGTTTGTAGGGTTGCATACAATTAAAACAATTTATAAATTAAATTTATTTTCAACGTAACAATTGTTCAAAATGTGCACCATTCACTTGTTGGCAGCATCCCAGTCTGTGGTAGGTTTCGTCCCTTACATTATGCAACATTTGCGGTGTTATTTTTCCGATTTCCTCTCTTATCCTTTCCTGCAGATCTGCTATGTTGTTGGGTTTCTGAATGTAAACCCTACATTTAAGATGTCCCCACAAAAAGAAATCCAGTGGTGTAAGATCTGGAGATCTTGCTGGCCACTCAATATTACCTCGCCTCCCAATCCACCTACCGGGAAAAATTCTGTCCAGATACTGACGAACAATGGCAGCATAGTGTGGTGGGGCCCCATCTTGCTGAAACCATAACCTCTCGTCGGTCAAGTTAGGGTTTAAGGGGTTTGGAAATAAATGACATAGCACTGGCATTAGTTCGTGCTGGAGTAAACGCAAGTATCTTGCTCCATTAAGAGTGTCATCAAAGAAAAATGGTCCTACAATTCTATCTTGTATTATTCCGGTCCACACATTAGTTTTCTGTGGGCGCTGAGTATGAAGTTCCCTCATCCAATGGGGGTTCTCTTCAGCCCAGTAACGACAATTTTGGCGATTTACGTGCCCATTTAATGTAAAAGTAGCCTCGTCAGAGAAAACTATCCACTCTAAAGATAACTGGGTTTGATCAATACAAGTCATCAATAAATCGCAAAATTCCAATCGTCGATCTGGATCATCTTCAAGTAGCTCTTGAACAGCTTGCATTTTATGTGGGCGTTTTTTCTCATATTTAAGTATTTTTAAAACTGTTTTGTGATTAAGATTACTATCACGGGCCAGTTGACGGGCTGGAGTGATTGGATTTTCTTCTAGAGCAAGCAACACATTCAACTTCGTGTCGTCATCAACAACAGCCTGCCTCTTACTCGGTACTTTCCTGACATGACCCATCTCTCGATATTGTGCCTCAATTTTACTAATGGTACCTTGATTTAGTGGTGGCAAGTCAGGATGCGTTTCTCGAAACAAGTGAACAACTTCGCATTGAGTTCGCGCCCTATCACCATATCCAATCATCATCAAAATTTCGATTTTTAATGATTCAGTTAAATAAGACATTTTCAACAATTTGAAATAACACTTCGTTTCAAACTCTGAATACAGCATACAAACTAAATTACCCTTTGCGGCCGTGTAAAAACACTAGCAAAAAATAACAGATATCAGTTGTGGCAAAAAATTGCTTGGAATTTTTTGTGGGGACATATGAAAAGTAAGGTTTGCATTCCAAAACTAAACAACATACATTTTGAGTACGAAATTGTTGCGTTAAAAATAAATTAAACTATAAAATTACGTTTTAATTGTATGCAACCCTACAAACATACTAAAAATTAAAATTTAATCAGTGCGTTGGATTAATCTTTCCACCAGCTTTACAATGAGGGGTCACAATCCATAGGGTTGCATTTGAAAAAATCATGTCGAGGGTGGTTTCAGCCACCCCCTGAAGGGCTATATTTTTCACATTACTTGCAAAATGTAGGTAAATACATTTAAAAGTTGACGTGTCTCGGGAATTTTTTGAAAAATCATTCACCACCCCGCTAGCGGATATATTCCAGTTAAGGTCTCCACCGTGTATACAGTAAGCAACGAAAGTTATCATACACCCACTTTTTGAAGTTTGCTTAAATTCTGATAATTTTTGTATTACAGCATTGTTTTTTTTTTGCCTCGGACAGGATTATATCTTGTGATATTCTGCGTCTAATAAGCTGAAGTTGAAGGCGGTATGTCGATGATGTGAAAAGATATCGCTAAAAAAGTAAAATTTCAATGTTTTCAAAGAAACGTAAATAACTTCGAAAATAGTAAATCCCTTTCGAAGTTGTTGGACTCGTATTAAAGGGAAATCTTCAATGTATCTATTTGACTAACTGTCATTTTGAAAAAAAATTCCTAGACATGAATAAAATCTAAAGTTGAACCAAAAAATATCACGAAAATTCAAAATTCTACCACCCTTAGTATCGTTTTCGTAAAATCACTGTTCCTGAAATTTTAATAAAACACAGAGAGATCTAGAGGGATATTAATCCTAAATTTTTGTTGGAGTAATGTGTGGCGTACAGGGCTTTTTTTGAATTTTCGTGATATTTTTGGTTCAACTTTAGGTTTTGTTCAAGTCTAGGAAACATTTTTTTCAAAATGATTCAGTTAGTCAAATAGATACACTGAAGATTTCCCTTTAATACGAGTCCAACAACTTCGAAAGGGATTTACTATTTTCGAAGTTATTTACGTTTCTTTGAAAACATTGAAATTTTACTTTTTTGCGATATCTTTTCACACAATCGACATACCGCCTTCAACTTCGGCTTATTAGACGTAGAATATCACAAGCTATAATCCTGTCAGAAGCAAAAAAAAATCAATGCTGTAATACAAAAAATTATCAGAATTTAAGCAAACTTCAAAAAGTGGATGTATAATAACTTTCGTTGCTTACTGTATAGAATGCCGAGCGAAATTTTTACGATTAATGTGTCTTTTGACCTTTAGTTCAGATATCTCTTTCAAAAGTTCCAAAAAGGTTATGTTTTATACACACAAACATTGTTATTATCTAGCCTACAAGCAACAAAAACATAACTTGACTTGAATGGTAGTTAATTAAATCTAAAGAATGGATAATAATTTTGTAATTAAAAAATATACAGTTACATATATTGGGTGACACAAGATCATGATATAACCTTCTTCCTTCTTTTTCTTTGTTTATTGAAGTTTTCACATCTTCAGGATCTTATATCATAACAAACGTCAACTTTTAATATGTAAAAGACATTAATATAACTACCGATATCACTGGGAGTGCCACCAACTTACGAGTTTCAAATGGAACATACATAAGTATGTATATAAGGGGAATTTCACGCCAACTAAGTGAGGTCAAAAAAAAATTGATTCTGTTTGAAACATATCAGAATCGATAGTACTTGCTAAAAAACTAACTCCTAAAATTTTAGATTTTTTGAGTCACAAGGAGAGGGATGGTGAGGGTGAGAAACTACAAATTTTCGTTTCGATAAAACTATCTTCAAAATTATTGGGGGTAGTTTTCACCCTCACTTTGAGGATTGAAAGTTTAAAATCGAATTTTCAAAAAGTATGACACGAATTTTTTTTTAATCTTTCTTTTTTTTGTACTTTCGATTAATTTTTAATTCATAATAGGCGTCGACCAGAAACTGGCCTAAAAAACGGCCCAAAGGTGAAAAAACGTGGTTTTAGCGTATTTTCTCATCCTGTGAGATAGTAAATGGCAAATGAATAATATGTTCCAAGGTTTTTGGGGTCGCTGATTACGAATCTAAGGTCAGAATTTCAAAAAACAAAATGGCGGATCCAGTATGGCAGTCAACTTTTAACAAATGGCTAAATTTTTAAATTTAAAAAAATACCATGGTATTTTACGGGAAATTTTAAGTCGAAAATGAATGTGATTTTTTTTCAAGAGACACCGTTATCAAGAAAAAATTATTAAAGTTGAAATGTTGGTAATACCGTATTTACTATTAAAGGTTTAAATTATTCTTTTTAACTGGGTTTAAGATCTTTATTATGAAATACATAAAAAAAGTTAACATATAACACAATTTACATATAAATTAAAACAATTTATAGTTTATGTATGAGCTGGAATCGGAGTAAGCTTTTGCTCTTATGTAACCATCATTTAAAGCAATTAAACAATGTTTTTGCTGTAAATTTTTTATTCTTTTACTGCATTCGAATCTTTTATTTAATTTTTCCACGCGTTCGGGCATACAAGTTAGTTACCATCAATCGGAGTAAGCTTTTGCTATTATGCAACCATCATTTAAAGCAATTAAACAATGTTTTTGCTGTAATTTTTGTATTCTTTTACTGCACTCGAATCTTTTATTTAATTTTTCCACGCGTTCGGGCATACAAGTTAGTTACCATGAACGGCTAGTTTATTTACATGAAGAATTACGTCTTGTTAAATTCTCTACGTATAGATAACTAGCCTAGATAAGTATATGTTTATAGTAGTCTGTATTTACTATTTTTGTTAAAAATATTAGATTAAGAAACAAACAAAGAAAACTATATCATGTGAGAACTTAATATACATATTTTTAAATTTCAAAATTTAGCAATTTTTGAAAGATTGATCGTTACATTGGATCCACCCACCTTATCTTTTGAAAATCTCATGTCATATTTGTACCCAGCGATTCTAAGAACATAAGAGATGTCGATTAATTGTTTTAAAAAAATCTTAAACCCAGTTAAAAAGCATAATTTAAACCTTTAATAGTAAATACGGTATTACCAACATTTCAACCAATAATTTTGAAAATATTTTTATCGTATTCTACGTAAAAAAAAACACATCGAAAACCATTGCATCTTTTTTAATTTTTTTCATTTTTTATCGAGAAAAATTGAAATTTTGGAGTCGAAACGAAAATTTGTATTTTCTCACCCTCACCATCCCTCTCCTTGTGGCTCAAAAAATCTAAAGTTTTAGGGAAGTTAGTTTTTTAGCAACTACTATCGATTCTGATATATTTCAAACGGAAATTTTTTTGACCTCACTTAGTTGGCATGAAATACCCCATACATATACTCATATAAAAATGGATATATGTATTACTGCATATTTGAAATCATTTTAAATTTCTTAAGTTCAGTCATACCAAATACGCGAGTATTTAAAAACTAGAACGTTTTTAAATATTTTCTTATTTTTAAATTTGATTATTAAAATTCAATTCATAGTTGAAAACAACTAATTACGTTGACTATGACATCCAAAGTGGGCCAAAACTATTTTTTACCAAAAACTTGAATGGAGATAGTGATGAAAAATGGGGTAGTGCGTTGTCAGTTGTAAAAAAAAATATTTCTTTTACGTGTTGTGTCTGCCCAAGTTTTCAAAATTCAGTTGGTGAAGAAATTGGTATACATCCAAGCAATGTTTCTAAAAAGTAGGTACACATACGTTGTTAATACAATTTCAATAAAATAAACGTATGGAGCAAATTTACTAAAACTGTCGCAGAAATTGCGGAAGCCAGAAACACATATGATCCGAAAAATATGAATTTACTAGTGCTGTTGGTACACCAACATTGATTGAACTCACATTAGAATTATATATTTACCAGTAGAAATATGCAAGCCACTTGTATGCACGAGACATATTTACTAGGATAGATTGTCAGTGCCCAAGTTGTATGTATGATAACATAATTGTCAAAAATTGTCAAAAAACGTACACATACACAGAAGAATGTGTACGTTCTTACTAGATACTTACTATCACCTAGTAAGACATGTACACACGATGACGACTACTCTATATCACCATGGTTTATGACTCCTTGGAGAAGTGACACCTGCTCAACAACACTATAATAATATTTTTTGTTGAGGACGGGTTATAATTGAACGTTATTGAACGTTTAAAACGTTGGACAACTAAACAAACAGTAACAAATAATTTTAAATGAGGGCAGTGCTTCACAAAAGAATCAATTATAGCTAATAATAACTTTTGAGTATCCTCCCTTAATGCAGATACACACTTCAAGTCTATAACAAGCCAATGCTAGGAACTCCTTAAACAGTTCCAGAATACTAGCAAATGCTTATAATTTTTATTCATTTGATAATTTAGCAATTGCTTTTTCGCTAAGCTTTTGGCTAATAAGTAATTGAGTATATCAATTGCTTTATTTTTTTTATACATTAGGCTTAATAATTGCTCTCCTAATTCTTTTAGGGTCGAGACCAACCTCGTTTTAGAACTCATGACTTTTATAAAACTTCAAAACCTCAAAAAAAAACGACTTTCACAAAAATTGCTAAAAAAAAGATTTAAAAACAGATATTTTTTTGACCCGACTAACATACTCTATGGTATCTTGACTCGCTGAATCCGAATCCACTTCAGAAGATCCGAGTCAGAATTAAGATAGCGGTTTTCATTTGTTTTCTAACCTCAAAAAAAAAAACAAGAAATCAAGATTTGTAAAAAATGAATAGTTTTATGAAAAGTTTCACATGTGAGTTTTCGAGGTCGCTGATCACGAATCTGAAGTCAGATTTTCAAAATTCAAGACGACAAATCCAACATAGTTGACGAGGATCTCAAAAAAATCAATATATTAATGCTAAATTTGGTATAAAGGGGTTTTGAAATTGCAACATGGCGCTGCCGTATGGCGCGTGCGGCATCAATGTAAACTTAAATCTTTGATCTGAGCTTTCTTACACAGGGGTTTTTGGGATCCCTGATTACGAATCTGTCATCACATTTGATGAGATTCCAAGATGGCGGCCCAGTACGGTGCATGCATGTTTAAAAATTTTGCTGATCGATGCTTTTGTATCGTCTATGCCTCCTTACATGTTTACATCCACCATAAAAAACAAGTTAAGATGAGTATTTTTTGTTTTGTTTTTAAGATGAGAATTTGACATAAATTAAGTGGCAAATCTGTCTGATCACGGCAAACCAAGAAGGGTAACGAAAATGCGCGTTTGTTTTTCACAGATTTTAAATTTGAATATAGTACCATTCTAATTCCTTATATAAATGGTACCTTTTAGCCTTTTTGTGTGTAAGGATATTATATAACGCCTCCAGCGGCGTTGTCAAATTATATTTCAAATTAGCGACTGTTATACAAGGAGAGGTTTTTCGATTTGTTACAAAATATTTTTTTTCAAGAAGTTATGGCCATTTTAATTTTAATTTTATAGGAATATTTTGTTTCCCAAGATTAAAATGGGATTGGGAAAAATTGAAAAAAAAAATTGTAACAAATCGAAAAACCTCACCTTATATTTCTTTCTAGATTATGAAAAAAATGTATACTGCAAATATACCACAGAGCGTTACTGAGATCCTAAGGTGTTCTGCAGTTTTTTTGAAATTTTTTTCGCAAACTTTGCTGACGGTTTTTTCACTATAAATCCTTTCTGTAACAGGTGTATAATCGTCACCTAAAAAGTGAAGTGGGTCCCATGCGTTTTCAAGATATGGCTAACTGAAATATCACCAACCGCCACTGCAACTAAGGCATTCACGCACTTCTACCTCTACAATAACCCAATTGAATTAGTAATGCCGGAAATGATATGCTGTTATAAAAACAGAGTAACTATTGAGAAAAATGAGTCCAAGTTTATCTAATTTTTAATTTAATTACAGAAAAATCATATTCACTAGGATATGCATGTACACTATGACTGATTCAAAAATAGCCATCTTCCTTTATCTCTGTTAATATTTGAGGTAAAAAGTAAAAAAAAAATGGGAGTTGAAGTATTTTGTCTTATTTTTTTAATGGATGGACAATTATACAGATGTTTAAGGAGCATCTATGTATATCACACGGTAATTTTTGTAAATAGAAGACCCCGTTTTTTCAACAAAATAAAATCTTTCTAAAATATAAGGTTGTATGACTTTATTTTTGAATTTTTGAGACTGTATTCAAAAAATATCTGAGTGGCCGAATATCTCGAGAGGCTGACTTAAATGGAAAAAATGACTATTCTTCTAACAACTCCTATGAAAGTTATTTATATTATTATTTTTTTATGGATGAATCAACTTACTGTGTCTTAAAATAAAAAAAATCTCAAAAACCGTCAAAGATAAACCTATGCAACCATATAGGTATTGTCGTATTCAGAAAATAAAGATTTTATTTTCGTAAAAAATACGGGATGTTCCATTTAATAATCCATCTTGCGATAGGTGGTCCTGGCATGGTTATCTAAACACTTCTAAAAAAATCAGACAAAATACTTTAATTCCATTTTTGTTTTTGACTTTTTACCTAAAATGTTGACAAAGATAGAGGGGGAGGGTTCATGCTGGATCAACCACCGTATAAATTAGTAAAAATAGCAATGAACTTAAGAGTTTTCTTCTACTTATTTCAGTAAATAGAAATTGAGCATTTTTGTTTTTGTTTTCTATTTTTTTTCCAGTAGGTATCAAAATTTGAATTGAAGCTGTCTTTATTCCATTGACCAAGAGAGACGAAACTTAAATATTTTTTACCTGCCATCAACATTGCAACTCAGATGACTAATTTAAATGAATGATGAACAATTTAATTTAAACACATCAGTTAATTCACGATTACAGCTAAGTTGCGTGAAATTTAAATCCTGTCACTTAATCAATTGTTTATTACTTTCTTTTATAAGACTCATATAAGTTGCATGATTATGTACCAAATTCTGTACGAAATTCATCCGAAAACATTAATCTATTATTCGTTGAAGTTTTTATGGATTATGTAGTGGGCTTAATAATATGAAACCAAATGTCTTCAAATTTTTGGTTAAAATTTTTTTTTTTCTCATAAAGGGTTTTCATATGCATAACACACATTGCTTTCATTTAAGATAAAACATTCTCAATTACTAGATTTATTTAATGGTTATTTTTTATTGTTTCAAGCACATCCCATCCTTTTGATATTTACTTAACAAAATGATACTAATAATAAGTACATCATTTAATTCAAGAGGTAAAAGGATATTATAGTTAACAATTTAAGGGAATCAAAACAATTCCAATACGGATAAAAATTCAGGTAACGAAGGTGTTTATTATAATGAAATCCATTGTACATTTCTAAGGTAATATCTTTTATTTTTTTTAGACAGAATTATTTCTTTTTGTAAACCGTCAACTTCATCTTGCCATAGTTCTAATACGAGCGGGTCAGAAATTTTCAATACGGACAAAAGAAGATCAGATGAACCAACATTTGGTCCATGTGATTCACTAGATTTTTTTTGACAGTATGACCTGTTTTATGTTAACTCCATTCTTGTATCATGTATATGACACCACAAGTTATTTAACTTATTTTGCTTATTTAATGTATTTCAACAAAGTTTTTATATCATGTTATATTGTTCTTAAATTTAATTATTGTCAACTAGATTTTTTAACGAAAAATTACATTAATTACTACCAGTTGTAAAAGTTTTACCTACTCAATTAAAAAAAAAGTTTTATTCTAGAACGGTTATATCATCACCTAATTTTGACAATTTTGCTTAGCAAATAACTTGTGAAGTGTATAACAATTTAATAGAAACCAGGGATCATTATTACACATACAAGAAAGTATTTCGTAAAAAAGTAAAATTTAGAAAATTATGTGGGTCGTACACAGTTTAAGCGGCTTAAACTAGATGCACGAAAAATAACACAAACTTTACAACATATTTTTTTAGAACAATGAACAGAGAACGTAATTAATATTTTGTTATATTAGCACGGTTCATGTAAAAGTTACAATTTTGTACAAAACTGGTGCCAGCATTCCTTTCAATATAACGTCAAAATAAAATGTTGTAATATCAAAAGAATCCTTATAAGTTAGGAAATGCATTATTTTATTTAAAGGGTATAATTTCTACGATACCGTAAAATAATTACATTTTACTGTATAATTACATACAGTTACATAAAATAATTGTATTTCTAGTCTTGTCACCCTCTAAAGTGATTACTGTGAACTGAGGATTAATGTTACTATGAATCGCTTCGACTACATGCTAATATGCATGCTCATAGTTTTACAGATATCAGTATAATTTTAAATTCGCTCTTAATATAAACTTTTATGCATAGCTTTTATACACTTTATTTTTTGTATTATTATTATACAGACACTTCACTGTACTCAAGCAATATATCACAAGTGCTTAAAAACAAAATATATATGGGCCATTCCACGTCAGATTTACAATCAGTTTTTTTTAACTCGAAATATTTATTTTCTTGTTCTAAAAGCTAAAAAAATAGATACGTGTTTCGGGGGTTTTGCTATTTCTGTGCTAATTTTGAATTTATGATTTTTCACAATTTGAGCCTCTGAAAAATTCATCGATTTTCAAACACTTACAATTCGGTAAGTACTTGGTGAAAAAAATGTGGTCGAAAGGTAAAGTTGACAATTTTTCCGTACTTTTCGATCATGTATTTGAAAACATTTTTCGAGTATTGTTTATGCACGAATTTTGAAAATTTAATGAACAATTATTTTTTTCCCAAATTTGGGTATCGTAAAATGTTTTTTATTTTTTTTTCATGTTCTTTAATCTGCCTAGAAGAAGCAGTAAAAATTTCAGAGTGGAACACAACATAGTTATATCATAGCTATGATATAGTTATGATAGTTATGATTTTCTTTAACCTCGCGTTCCGAACTGACTGAGCGCGACCTGCTAGTGCTGAAGCGCGCGGACGTCACTACGCCCGTCTGAACTCGATGCGGTATTAAATAAATATGGCTAAACTAATGGCAGTTAAAATGTTTTTCGAATTTATCATTACACCATTACTAAATTTTTTATTTACATAAGACAATTATTTATTGCTAAGTGGAAATTAAATTAATAGAACATAATATATATGTCATAGTATCATAGAAGTCCATTAAAGCTGGTGAATTTTAATTTATAAAATGAAGTCGGTAAAAGAAATAGCACTACTTATCACACTATCGATTTACAACTTTCGTTTTGCTGCGCGTTTGGTTCCCTGCTCATTTTTTGAAATGTTTACTATTTCTAATTTTTCCGAAGCAAATAGAACTTTACTTTTAATTTACAATCTTCAGCTGGTTCAACGCAGTGCAATTTTTGTGTGCCTACAACTTTACACTTTTCAAAACGACTTTCGAGAAATTTGTTTGCAGTTTCGTAGTCATTTGTATTTCTGTACAAGACGGATATGTTTGTCAATGACGTATCGCGATTTGCCCTCTCGTACAGTTCACGAGGGGTGGAAAGCCCTTCTGACTTTTTTTTATTTTAATATTGTGTTAATAGGACTACACTTAAAATTTACAAATATATATAGCATCAGCCAATATTCGCTCTATTTATGTGTTTAAGGTATATGTTTAATTTACAGTTGATAAGAATGAAGTGACAAAATATACTAATTAATATTATAATTGTCGTTTTTTTTTTGACAAAGCACACTTATACAAGGTGCAAAAAACATTAATATATTACGTAGAGTCCTCTTCTTCTTGATCTGACCATCCAGCTACAGCATCTTGAATACAATGAATAAACTGACTGACTGATGCAACTGCATCGCTAACTCGTTAATGCCCGCGGGGGAGGTGTTCAGCGGGACGTCACGTCAGAACATTCCCCGATTCTCTGTCGCAACCAGTGTTCCTAGACGGCACGGACAACTGACGCATGCGCAATAGCCGGGGGCGGCACCTAAGCGCGCATTGGCGGAGTGGCAGTCCGCGCATCGTTCAAATGCACAAACTCTACTACGCAGCGCGCTTAACTTAAGCGCGTTTGAACGACGCGAAGACTGTTCCGCCAATGCGCGCTTAGGTGCCGCCCCCCCCGCTATTGCGCATGCGTCAGTTGTCCGTGGTGTCTAAGAACACTGGTTGCAACGTCTCGTCTATAAGTACTAAAAGAAAGTCAAGGGCTAAGTTGAAGTTTTGGAAAGAAAATATAGTAAAATCAGTCAATCAATATAATATTAAATATTATCCAAAATCCAATTCATTTATTTTTTACCATGAGCGCAGTATAGTAACACGTCAGTGTTTATGTATGTAATAGCTTATGTATTTGTGCACCATATATATGAAAATCGCTAAGTTACTCGGTTGCGCTCTATATGAAATAACTAGATAAAGATTGCAAAAAACTACAAAAATGACGTATTTTTGTAAAACAATTAAAGTTAAGTGGTTCTTTTCATAAAGATTCTATTAAATAACACAAAAAATATGTGTGTTTTTGAAAACTTTATATTTTTCACATTATAAAAAAAATAAGAATGATCTAGACAATAAACTTTAAAAAATATGATTTAGGGGGGCTGATAAAGGGCCTTATAGAAACCCCTCCTTTGTTCGCTTGAGGTCATTTGAAGACTAGCCCTGCGTGCAAATCTTTTCAAAGCTCCTCCGGCACCGTCACAAGGCCTTTTTCCGTGACCTGTGGCTTGGAAGTGCCATATTGCAGAGCGATTGAAGTCTTTTTTGTGGTGATACACATTCGTAAAATGTTTAATGTTTTTGAACTGCTGTGGAGCTCCGTCAGAAAAAAAATATATTTTGTATATGTGTATCACCACAAAAAAGACTTCAATCGCTCTGCAATATGGCACTTCCAAGCCACAGCTCACGAAAAAGGGCCTTGTGACGGTGCCGGAGGAGCTTGAAAAGATTAGCACGCAGGGCTAGTCTTCAAATGACCTCAGGCGAACAAATTTCCACCCCTCGTGAACTGTACGAGTGGGCAACTCGCGATTCGTCATTGACAAACATATTGGTTTTGTACAGAAATACAAACGACTACGAAACTGCAAACAAATTTCTCGAAAGTCGTTTTGAAAAGTGTAAAGCTGTACCAGGCACACAAACATTGCACTGCGTTGAACCAACTGAAGATTGCAAATTAAAAGTGAAGTTCTATTCTGCTTCGGAAAAAAATAGAAATAGTAAATATTTCAAAAAATGAGCAGGGAACCAAACGCGCAGTAAAACGAAAGTTGTAATTCGATAGTGTGATAAGTAGTGCTATTAATTTTACCGACTTCATTTTATACATTAAAATTCACCAGCTTTAATGGACTTTTATGACACTATGACACATATGTTCTGTTGATTTAATTTCCACTTAGCAATAAATAATTGTCTTATGTAAATAAAAAATTTAGTAATGGTGTAATGATAAATTCGAAAAACATTTGAACTGCCATAAATTTAGCCATATTTAATACCGCATCAAGTTCATGTTGTGTCCCACTCTGAAATTTTTACTGCTTCTTCTAGGCAGATTAAAGAACATGAAAAAAAATATAAAATAAAAAAAAATTTGAGGTACTCAAATTTGGGAAAAAAATAATTGTTCATTAAATTTGCAAAATTCGTGCATAAACAATACTCGAAAAATGTTTTCAAATACATGATCTAAAAGTACGGAAAAAATGCCAACTTTACCTTTCGACCACATTTTTTTCACCAAGTACTTACCAAATTGCAGGTGAAAATCGATGAATTTTTTCAGAGGCTCAAATTTTGAAAAATCATAAATCCAAAATTTGCAAAGAAATAGCAAAACCCCGAAACACGTATCTAAACACGTAGCTATTAGAACAAGAAAAAAAATATTTCGAGCAAAAAAAAAATTCGATTTTTAATCTGACGTGGAATGACCCCTATATTTCCGGTTGTACCGGAAATCGGCACCAACTTCCTTATTTCAAATGGAATGGTACCTTTTTTAAAGCATCTTTCGATTACTCACGTTATTTTATGTAGCTTTTCATGCGGTTTCCCTCTACCTATCTTTTACCGATTATGAGTTATTTCCGGTTTCTTGATTTTTTTTTCATTAGCGCTATAACCTTTGAAACTACCTCTTGGGGGTCATTTCAAAGCTATTCAGCAATGCTTTTATTATGTTTCAATTATGTACATTGTGTTTAAAATAGAACTACCATTTAGCTCAACTTCAAACCATCCAATTTCAATTTTTTTTAAATACGATGCTCCATATTTTATTTTACATTTTTTCATTGTAAAATAAAATGCTGAATCCATCTATATTAGCATTCTTTATACCTATATATTCAGTAGTTATTTAGTTATTTAGCGTTTTTTAAAAATTTGCTTAAAACTTCTTAAAAATTGTTTGATTTTTCACTAGCGTATCATGGAAATTGTACTATTAATGATTCCAATTTTACTATTAATGCTGATAATTATTATGTTTTGTATGTTTTCTTTATTTTCAATCGTTACCTATTATTAAAAAATACCGATATTTTCATTTTATTTTAACAAATTCAAAAAAGTGAGTCACATCTCGAAGGTGAGTATGGCCTAACATTATGTCACAGAAGTCACTAGGTATCCAATAATATTATTGTTAATTGTAACCACACCTACTCGTATTGTACCGTATGTTTTGTTTGTATATTCGGTGACTGGGTAAAATAGAATTTACCTACTAATATCTATGAAATAAAGGGTGATCCAATTAGCGCTTTAGGATTTGAACATGAAATAAAACTTAAAAATTGGTCGGCAAGTAAAATGTTCTTTCTTTATTCGAAAGAGCATCTAATTACAATTATGTTTTGAAAATAATATCGTTCAAATGTGCACCACGACTTTGTTGACAATAACGCGATTCGATCAGTCCAATTTATCATTACGTTTTCACACATTTGGGCCGGTATCTCACGAATAACATTTCTGATGTTAGTTTTTAAATCCTCAACAGTTCTTGGATTGTTGGCGTAGACCTTCGACTTCACATAGCCCCATGGAAAGAAGTCACACGGAGTCAAATCACAAGATCTTGCTGGCCATTTCATGAAACACATTCACATTGACCATTTCTTGAAACAACCTTATCACCAAACTGCTCTTGCAATAGCGCGATGGTTTCGTTGGAGGTATGGCAATAGCGCCATCCTGTTGGAACCAGAATTCCTCCAGTTGGCTTTGAACAACAAGGGGAAAGAAATAATCGTTCAACATTTGTCGATAACGAACTCCGTTTACGGTGACACGTTGTCCTTGCGCATTCTCGAAGAAATAAGGTCCAATAACACCACGGGCATGAATGGCACACCAAACTGTAACTTTTGCAGCTGGATGCAACGGAGTTGTTACATATGCATTAGGTTGTTCTTCGCTCCAAATTCTGCAGTTTTGCTTATTGACATAGCCGTCTAACCAAAAATGCGCCTCAGCCCTAAAGATTACAGTAAGATGGAAAAATGGATCTTCAGTCAGATGTTCAAGCGCCCAAGCAGCAAAATCACGACGACAACGATGATCATTGGGCTTTAATTCTTGAACCAGTTGAATTTTGTATGGATACAAACATAAATCAGACACATTTGGATTATTTCGCACATTTTGTCTTACAGCTTCAACACTGGCTGCATTTCTCACATTTCTGACACGATTCTTCCTTGGATTATCCACCAACGTAAACTCATTTTCAAATTTCTTTACAACATTGCGAATTGTTTGTTCACTTGGTCGATGATGTGGACCATAACGTGGACGTAATCTGCGCCTTAACTGTTTCCTTTACAGAGTTTTGACTTGACATGGCCTACGTTTCACTTAAAACACTAATCGGAACTTGTGAAAACGTAATGATAAATTGGACTGATCGAATGCGTTATTGTCAACAAAGTCGTGGTGCACATTTGAACGATATTATTTTCAAAACATAATTGTAATTAGATGCTCTTTCGAATAAAAAAAGAACATTTTACTTGCCGACCAATTTTTAAGTTTTATTTCATGTTCAAATCCTTAAGCGCTAATTGGATCCCCTTTACATGTACGAGTAAATATAACAATAAACTCAAACCTAAAATAACGTGTAGAATCTAAATACATATGCAATAAGAAATGTACCATTCTATTTGAAAAATGAAGTTGATGCCGGCTTCCGGTATAACCGAAATCATGAAAATATTTCCGTCATATTGTCAAATGGCGCTGTAATAGCAATAAACATTTTTTTTTCATTTTCTGGGGGAAAAACACATCGAATCGAAAAGACAAAAAAGCACATTGTACCTACTATTTTCAAAAAACCTATCCAATGGCACAAAAAGCTATCCAAGGATGCTTGCGCCGCAATTACACTATACTTATGAAATGCGTACAGGAACGAATCAATAAGTGCTTTGAAGTTCAAGGTACCTAATCATTTTGAGCATTTAATTAAATAGTGATAGGCGAGGGGATTCAGGCGAGGAAAACAAGCACCCCGATGATGAGAGGCGAGGGGATTCATATAAAATAGGCACCCCCAAGGGAACATAAAACTACTGCATCATCGTCGTTGTTCTTGGGGAACGTTAAAAGTAGTTTCATGAAAAAGTTTTACGTAACACGTACAATCTAGTTGTGCAATGAAAAATGTCGGTACCCTTTGACATTTGAAGTTACCACCCATCCTACCCCGAGAGGGTCGAGATGTGGGGTCGTTATTGGTATCTTGGGATAGCTTATTTGCCAATATTAAATGTGTATTTTGTCTTTTCAAGTCGATGTATTTTTGCCGTAATTACAAAAAAAAAATAATGTTTCTTACGGTTACAGCGCCGTCTATTACGAATTAAAAAAAGTTTCTGACAAAACCTACATATTTTGTGGCGTATATTGAATTGTGGCACCGAATGTATGTTCCTATTTGAAATTTCAAAGTTGTCCTCCCGCACCACCCCAGCGAATGGGGGTGGGGGGTCGAGTTTCATTGGGAGTATTGGGTTTTTTTGATCCGATGTGTAGTTTTCGAAATATTACGATTTGCCTACGAAGCAAATTGAAGGTCATCTTATGCCCCCTACAGAGTCGTTAATATTCCCAAAATATACCATATTTTACTTTGTATGTATGTAATTACTTCAAAAAATATATTAAATCCTTGCACATCCACAGTATTTGCTTCAAACAGGTTGATACTTGTTTTTTCGAACCTGGTTCCGTACCGTACAAGGCACATATTGCGCCTGCGCATATGCCATACTACTTGTTACAGCATAATGTGAATTAGTTGATATTAACACGTAGGCATGACGACCGTGAAGTTAAGATATCGCAGTTTTGTTTCGCGCATCGAACTAATATTTTATTTCTTGCTATCGTATTTCGTTATTTCGAGATGAGTGCAATTGTGCCTAGAAAAACAGTAGAATGTCCTATTTTAGGGATCCGCAAAAGAAATAAACTGCAAAGTTTTACCGACCATCAAATAAGTGATACAATTTTATTTGTTCGTTAGATATGAACTAACATTTCAACAATCGAGTAAAGAATCATCCATTCTGGATGTTGTGAAACTTGTAGTTTCAAAAATACAAGAGGTATGGAATACTGCATCAATCCCGATAGTTTCATCCGAACGCATCGGACAACTAATCAGAAAATATCATGAGGAGTACTTAAAACTGCTAAGTATCCTAAGCAGTGGCGGTGCGTGATATTTCAGTTAGCCATATCTTGAAAACGACGCATGGGACCCACTTCACTTCTTAGGTGATGACTATACACCTCTTACAGAAAGGATTTATAGTGAAAAAATCGTCAGCAAAGTTTGCGAAAAAATTTTCAAAAAAACACTGGAGCACTCCTGGGTTCTCAGTAACGCTCTGTGGGATATTTGCAGTATATTTTTTTTCATAATCTAGAAACAAATATAAGGAGACGTTTTTCGATTTGTTGCAAAATATTTTTTTTTTCAGAAAGTTATGGCCATTTAATAATTTTAATTTTATAGGAACATTTTGTTTTCCAAAATTAAAATGGCCATAACTTTTTGAAACAAAAATATTTTGTAACAAATCGAAAAACGTCTCCTTATATTTGTTTCTAGATTATGAAAAAAAATATACTGCAAATATTCCACAGAGCGTTACTGAGAACCCAGGGAGTGCATCAGTGTTTTTGAAAATTTTTTCGCAAACTTTGCTGACGGTTTTTTCACAATAAATCCTTTCTGTAAGAGGTGTATAGTCATCACCTAAAAAGTGAAGTGGGTCCCATGCGTCGTTTTCAAGATATGGCTGACTGAAATATCACGCACCGCCACTGATCCTAAGAGTAAGCATAACAAACATCTAAATATAGACGCATGATCTAAAAGTAGACGTATTCTTGGCTAAATCTGAATCATTGCTTGACTTTTGCTCTTGCAAATGTGAAACTTGTTTGTCTTTATCTTGCGAAAAGTCGCGAAACGTACCACTTACAGAGCAGGCGTTTTTGATAGACCAAATATTGCATAGGAAGATGGCTTTGGGATGTTAAAGAAACCGTCGATGTTAAAGAAACTCAAATAATTTTGAAACTGCGTGAAAGAACACAGAAGGAAACTGAAAGAATCGCTCGATTTAAATGATTCAGTTGCAAAGGAAGATTGCAATCCAGTGCTTGTGACACAGAAGAAATGTTTGAATCTGAATTCGTTTTTAAAGACAGCTCAGGTGCTCCTATCACTAGTACCTCAAGTGTTTCTGATCTCAATGCTTAAGTGCACTTAATTCCGGTATTTCTTCGACGTATGTGATGTCAAGACAAAACAAGCTAAAACTTCCAACTGTATCTTAAAACAACTTTATGTTGCAAAATACTTTATACAACCCTAAACTGATTTGTGTCACAATAAAAAATCTTTGCAAAAATCAGATTTTTATTTGTAACATTCAAGATTTTACTTGAGAATTCAGTTTATCTTCAAGTAGATGGCTCAAGACATGATAAAAACAACTTTTATGTACGCTATTATTTGATATAATACGCATCTTTTTTTACCCTATATTTTACCCTATCCCATTATCAGATTCTTAATTTAAAAAAATCATCACCTGTTAGAACGGCCCATCCTAATGTATATATTCTATATTCACAGAAATTAACTGAATGTTTTTTTTTTAAGAATGTAATGTAAAAGAACATATTTTTACGTTAGTTTGACGAAAATTTGGGTTTGTATGTGACAAATAGAAATAGGTATAAAAAACATTTGCATCCGAACCTATTAAAACGTCCCCACAAATGCTACGATAAAGTGGATTATAAATATATTAAAAAAGCTATTTAATCTAACCCAAATCTTTTAGTACATCTTATTTCATTGTGTTATGATAAGTAATCAGAATTTAAAAGAATTATCCTGATAACATCGTTTTATTTATTAGCAACAAAGATAATATCTTATGGGATTAAAAAAATAAGTAGCGTGTTAAAATAATTACTCTGATTACTCTAATGCTGTTATCTGATTTCATGCGTATATTTAATATTATTTATATTATACAGAGCGTGAAAATTGTACTTTACCGCTTTTGTTTATCTCCGTATATATGTAATCAATGTAATCATCTAATCATAATAAAATGGTTTTCTACAATGAAGAAAATAATTTTTCTATGGTTTTCTACAATGAAGAAAATCATTTTTTACTCTTATTCGACCCATTTTATTTTCCAGATTACATATTGCTTAGGAAAACTGCAGGTTGTACATTTATTATATACTCCTTTTATAACGTGATATTTAACAAACATTTTTTTTACAAATCTGTGGGGAATTTGGCAACTTTCTTCTTTATTAGTTTTTGGTTTGTTGGATTTTAGGCCCGGGAATAAACAACAACTATTTGATTTTTGCCAATTTTGTTGTTACGTCATATAAGGTGGTAAGTTATGAACATTGGCAGTTGTATCTATATACATATACATATGACACAAATGTAACAAGACAAAAACAAACAGGGCAAAATGCTTTAAAAATTACTATAGAAAATAACAACATTGATTAAGCCTTGAAGAAGGAGAAATGTTTTTTTACAGGCCATTAACTTCTTCCATATTCAGGGAGTGGAGTGGAAATCTATACCAGATGTCAATACCTAAACCGTATAGCAGTCTTGCATTTTTTGTTTGTAGGAAGAACATTTTTAATATCATGTGAGTGTACTAGACTCAGGTGGCCTTATATTGACATGACCATGGTCATCTTAAGAAAACTTCAGCTCGAACGAACTTTACACGGATATCGTGTATATTGTTACATAATTGGATTCTGCACAAAATTCGAAATATAGCACTTAATTTTTTTACATTTCGATTAAAGAAGGCGAAGTTATTGTAATTACTCATGAAAAAGTCAGTTACTAAAATATTAGATTATAGCTAAAAGTATAAATATTTCTGCGGTATATGAAAAAATGGAGATTACCATTTAAGATAAAATGATAAATACGTCTAAAAAAAAGTGATAGATACGTCTAACAGTCACTCAAAAAAATATTTTCTTTTTTTCTTTAGTAATTAATATGATAATACATTATTCGATTACTTCAATGTCGAGAATAAATGCCAAAGATAAAAAATCCGTAAATATAGTAGTCATATTTTCATTACCAGGGCCTACTTAAAAACAATTAAATCTCTCATTTTCAATCGAAATGTCAAAAATGTAAGAGTACCATATAACAAATTTTAAGGAGAGATGATGGATATGAAATTTTGAAAATTTCATATCCATAAAATGTATGTTATCTTATTCATCTTATAATTATCTATTCAACGGTGTATGACCTGGTGGATTTTGTTTGTTTATTACCAAGTTAAATTCCATTTTATTAAAGTTTAGTTTAAGCGTCATTGATATTATGTATAAAATCTTTTGAAGATTTGATTTTCAGCCGTTCATTTTTGACATGTAGAATTAGCCTACTTTTACCATTCCAAAAGGACATTAATCCGAAGTTGTACAATATTAGTGTAGTGGATGGATATTTTTAGTTTTATTTTGTAAAATGAAGAGAACATGCTCATTCTATGTGGCAAGAATGAAAGACAGTTAGATACTTTACAACCAGTTAAAATAAAGATATGGTGTTCCTATTTTAGTTTTTAAAACATCGAGCGTTGTTTTTGGACTTTTTTTACCAAAAAGAAAGATTTAAGAGTACTCCAGAATAAATTAGGTAAAACATATGATGTTCGTAATGGCTTAGCAGTTGTTTCTCGGTTTCACAGCCCACTAACTTTCAAAAGGTTTTGGAGATTGTGTCACAGCTGCCTATCATATTTTAATGAAATGCAATCTAACTGTCAGTAAAGAAACAAATGCCACCATGTCACACATGATTGAATAGGCAATTTTAAGACGAATGAGATAAGCTGAAAAACGTATATGGTTCTTTTTAAAATAAGAAATTCCGGTCGACTTCCGGTGAAACCGGAAGTTGTGAATAATTTGGGATAACTTGGGGATTTGGGAAGAACGGGAGTTGTGATTGAAAAAAGCATTACCAATAGTTAGAGGCACTTACATATCCCCTGCGTCACTGTGTTTAATAAATTTATTGACTTATAATCCCTCTATTTCTCATGTTTGCAATTTTACTGCCACATACATCTGAAAAATTATAAGACTTTATACCAGTGGCGGTGCGTGATATTTAGCCATATCTTGAAAACGACGCATGGGACCCACTTCACTTTTTAGGCGATGACTATACACCTCTTACAGAAAGCATTTATAGTGAAAAAATCGTCAGCAAAGTTTGCGAAAAAATTTTCAAAAACACTGGAGCACTCCCTAGGTTCTCAGTAACGCTCTGTGGAATATTTGCAGTATATTTTTTTCATAATCTAGAAACAAATATAAGGAGACGTTTTTCGATTTCTTACAAAATATTTTTGTTTCAAAAAAGTTATGGCCATTTTAATTTTGGGAAACAAAATGTTCCTATAAAATTAAAATTAAAATGGCCATAACTTTTTGAAAAAAAAAAATATTTTGCAACAAATCGAAAAACGTCTCCTTATATTTGTTTCTAGATTATGAAAAAAAATATACTGCAAATATCCTACAGAGCGTTATTGAGAACCCAGGGAGTACTCCAGTGTTTTTTGAAAATTTTTTCGCAAACTTTGCTGACGATTTTTTCACTATAAATCCTTTCTGTAAGAGGTGTATAGTCATCACCTAAAAAGTGAAGTGGGTCCCATGCGTCGTTTTCAAGATATGGCTAACTGAAATATCACGCACCGCCACTGCTTTATACTGAAACTGAAAGCCTGTCATATCACTTTAAACTGTCATCTTATATTAACCTTAATATCAGTGTGGCGCCGGCGTCGCTTTGTAACTTTTTTTGTGCCAGTTTTTTAAGTGCGTTGGGCCTTGTTTTGTGTTAATCTTCCAAGTATTGATGTCTGATTGCCAAACTTTTTGAAAAAAAAAATATTTTGCAACAAATCGAAAAACTCTCCTTATATTTGTTTCTAGATTATGAAAAAAAAATATATGCAAATATCCTACAGAGTTATTGGACCGGAGTGCTCAGGTTTTGAAAATTTTTTCGCAAACTTTGCTGACGATTTTTTCACTATAAATCCTTTCTGTAGGGGTGTATAGTCATACCTAAAAAGTGAGTGGGTCCATGCGTCGTTTTCAAGATATGGCTAACTGAAATATCACGCACCGCACGCTTTATACTGAAACTGAAAGCCTGTCATATCACTTTAAACTGTCATCTTATATTAACCTTAATATCAGTGTGGCGCCGGCGTCCCTTTGTAACTTTTTTGTGCCAGTTTTTAAGTGCGTTGGGCCTTGTTTTGTGTTAATCTTCCAAGTATTGATGTCTGATTGCTGATTTCGTTTTTCTTGTGAATTCTTGAGTATGTATAGGTGTGTGTGATATCGAAGTGTTTAGTAACAAAATTTTTATGATCTGAGCCATAGGTTTTCATTTAAAAAATGGAGAAAACATTCAAAAATGTCATCGGAATATTTAAACGCACAAAAATGAGAACTGTTAAAAAATCATAATAGACAAATACATTTTTTTACTTCTACTTGACTTCAACTGAATCGTTTTAATAAACTCTAAGCACTCAAAATATGACAAAAAATAAATGACGTTATATCATTTATCAAAAAGTGACAAATGGGGCACCATTGACATAGGGAAGATTGACATGGTGAAAATAAAATAATAAATAATATAATAAATACCATTAAAAATTCGGAGGATAGATATATGGACCATATATGGTTAAACCATATGGGAGACCATATATGGTTAAACCGGAAGTGGCGAAAAGATTATCACTGGGTCAATAAATACAGATTTATGTCTCATATTCAATTTCTATATTTTATATCTGAAAACTTATGTGGGTGAGCCACTTTCCAGGATCACCCGGTATAAATGCTTGAAAACTAATTTCAGAATGTTTTGGAAACCTGCTCTTACGGGGAGAAAGAAGTGAAGCGTATTATTGAAGATGTGTCTAGAATCTAAGACATCCTTTTTATGTTCTTATCATTCGCCAAAATACTGTTTAGAAAAATGAAAACTAATTTCAATACATTGCTGATCTTCAAAGGACGAAAGGGATAAAACATATACATAGGGTGAAAGCAATAAAATGTGTGCTTTGTTCGCCAGTTCGCCAGTTCGCCAATTCGCCTCAACATGAAAAATCATATGACATAAAAAGCAGCCAAATATGTTAGATTAATAAATAATTATTAACTATGCCTAATAGTTCTAAAAAAAATAGTATAGATGACGCCACATGTATGGTCAAGACAATGTGGTCTCAATTTATTTTTAAAGTATAAAATTGGTTATAGTATAGTATATACAGAATTTGGTGGATCGGCGTCGATATTTTAGGGACTTATAAATAGAGTCATTAATGAATCTTTTCGACCACATATTGTGCTCATACATAAACTCCCGTAGTTTCTACTCCAATATAATATATTATATTAGGTATTATAAATATGTATAATACATTAGGGCTTAATCTACAGCTTATAGTTGATTTGAGTAAAAAAATATTAATTTTTGTATAGATTAAATACATACATAGATTACCAACAAATTCAGTACTCGTATAAAGTAATACGGAATAAAATTGATAATTATTGTAATACAATTTTTGCCATATCGCTTATAAACTTTCTCTGGTAATACAAGTGGTTATTACTGACTCAATCAAGAATACATACGTGTCCTTCCTCGAAGTCTGCATGAATTAAACTTTTTTGTCTACAATTATGGCGCTTTCTTCGTTAAGTTGAAGCAACTAATTGTGTTAAAAAACAACAGCGGGAAAAGGTTTTGAGACATATCTGTATGGCCACCTGGTTACTATCATAGTAATAGTTACGAACGGCTTGGCGTGAATCCTACGCCGTGAACCCCCCCCGGAAAACCGCAGCCAGGCAAAATCCTTTCGCCCCATCAGCTTAACAGCGTTCTTACTAAAGACGCTAGAAAAATTAGTGGACAGGCATATCAGGGACGTAGCATTAAGGGAAAACCCAACACTTTGCACTGACAACAGTATGCTTTCCAAGCAGGTAAATCCTGTGAACTGAGCACCCATGAACTCACAAGCAGGATCGAACAGGCCCTAGGAAATAGAGAAATTGCACTAGAGACCTTTTTGGATATAGAGGGAGCATTTGACAACACCTCAAACTCAATTTAAAGAGCTGTAGAAAATCGAGGAGTTGGACAGCCTATCTCAGGACTGGATCAGCTCGATGATTAGAGACAGGACAATAACAAGCTCCATTGGCAATGTAACCAGAGGGATAGTGGCTGCCAAGGGCTGTCCGCAGGGGGGCTTACTATTGCCTCTACTGTGAATCCTAGTGGTGGACAGTCTTCTGTGGGAGCTAGAACAAGGAGGAACACATACGCAAGGATACGCGGACGACATCACTATTCTAGTCATTGGGAGGTTTGCAGGGGTTATATCCGATCTCATGCAACGTGCCCTGAGAATAGTAGAAAGATGGTGCACGAAAGAGAGAAACCTTCAAGATCTGAAGGGACTTCACTTGTGGGGAAGTAAACTTCAACTGAGCAACGAAGTTAAGTACTTAGGACTAGTATTAGACACTAAACTAAACTTTGGGGCTCACCTGGAAAGAACTGCCAATATGGCTACCGATGCCCTATGGGCCTGCAAACGCATAGTTGGTAAGACATGGGATTAAAACCCGCAGTGGCACTTTGGAAATATTCCAAAGTATTAATTTCCATGGTAACATATGGCTACCTCAGCTAGTGGCACAAAACTAGAAAAAAGGGAACCATAGCAAAACTAGGGAAACTGCAAAGACTTGCGTGCTTAGGAATAACGGGGGCCATGCAAACAACGCCCACTGCAGCTATGCTAAGCAATGCTGCGTCTTCGGCCTCTACACATTGTGCTGGAGGCGGCGGCTCTGATAGCACCTTATAGGCTAGAAATTTACGGATATGGAGTAACCACCACAAGACGGGGATTCCATACAGAGATATTCAAAGAATTAAAGCAAAACCGCATGCTAAACATGCGGTCGGACAGAATTGGCCGTGCATAGTCTTCCACAACCTTATCGGGTGATTATACCGAAATAGGGAGAGGAAGACAGAAGTCACACGCCAGTCCAGCAGAATGGAACCATCTGGTACACAGATGGGTCCAAAACGGAACAAAGCACTGGAGCGGGTGTAACAAACAAAGATCCAGGGTGCGAAATTAGCATAAACCTGGGGAACTTGGCAACCGTATTTCAGGCAGAAATAACTGCAATATCCGCTTGTGCGCAGGAGATGACCAGGAGGTCTTACACAAATAAGAGGATCAAGATCATCTCTGACAGCCAAGCAGCACTCAAAGCCCTGGGAGCTGTAGAAATACATTCCCAGGTAGTTAAAGACTGTATGGATTCGCTAACACAACTAGCAGAACACAACAGTATCACTCTCAAGTGGATGAGGGGACACCAAGGCCATGAAGGGAACGAAAGAGCGCTTTCTTGCAAAGAAAGGGGCGGAAGTTCCACTGATAGGGCCGGAACCCACCTGCGGTCTGGCTTACCGGACAGCCAGGAGGGTCATGAAGGTCACCTATTAAGAGAAAAACATATATTACGCACTGGGCGAAAGTCCCAGGGTTGAGACACTCGCGGATGTTCATTGGCGAACCATCCTGGGACAAATCAATAGACTTCATAAAATTGGATAGAAACCAGCTGAGATGTATAGTAGGACTGTTTACCGGACACTGCCCACTTATGCGACATCTCACGACAATCGGGGTGAAAAATGATCCCGCTTGCAGAAGGTGCGGAGAGGAGGAAGAAACCTCCTTTCACATATTATGCGAATGCCCAGCGCTGGAAGCTATCAGGTATTCGAATTTTTGGGACTATAACAATAGAACCCAAAGAAGTGACGGACGCTCCATTAGAAACTGTCCTTAAATTTCTTAAGGAAACAGGACTAATGGAATGACTAGACTATGGGGGCACAATAAGCATCAGTTTAGGTGCACAGGGCATGCACCTACCCCATACGTAATCGTATTCGTAATCATACGAACGGCTTGGTGTTTAGCTTGAATTGCGGACTGGGGGTTATTTAAGGGAGATATTAGAAAAAAATTGAATCTCATTGAATGTGTGTCACATGTAAAATTTAGTTTTATTAACCAAAGGTAATATTTTACAAATTTTCAAATACAAGTTTCTCTAGGAGTTGGGGTAAAAAACATGTTAAATAGATACAAATCTTGAGTATTTTGCGATTTATTTATATAAAAAAATATGATATATATGTACTTACGTACTTATTGGAAAACATTGAATACCTACTTGAAGTATTGCAGTTGCTAATTGTGTAGAACATAACTTATGTTCGACTTCCATATATTTTTGTTCCTGTTTTGTCTTCCTTGTAGCTATTCTGCTTCGAAATATCTCTCTAATTACCATTCTCGACGTATACCCGTGAGATCCTTTCAATACGAGCAGCCATACCCCAATAATTGACCTCTAATGAAGGATAGCAAATTAGCGGGCTTCCGCAGTGCAAGCTAATTGACAGACGGGCATTAGTGGGTCAGGATGTCAGCACTAATATAATCAAGTTGAGAGGCTCGTCTAATTTTGTTTATTAGTGCTCGACTTGTTCCGCTTTTGCTTATCAACAGGGTGGTACGGGAAAAGTAAATAAGAACATCTACAGGTCAGCTAGGAATACTCTATGCTAGGAATGTATCTATTCACTTAATTATATGGAAAAGTAATATTTTGTACTCTTTGTAGAGTTGTTGTAGAGTGCAAAGCTTATATAAATACACATATTATTGACCTTCATCGACAGTTTTATTATAAAGTATACAACGCATTGTTACATTATTATATATTATGTAACACTAGCGACCCGCCCCGGCTTCGCACGGTGTTTACGACATCACATTAGAAACCTCTAAAATGATCAGTGTTTCTCTACTATATTATGCATGTATTATACATATAAACCTTCCTCTTGAATCACTCTATCTGTTAAAAAAAACCGCATCAAAATCCGTTGCGTAGTTTTAAAGATCTAAGCATACATAGGGACAGACAGACAGCGGGAAGCGACTTTGTTTTATACTATGTTATGATAAGAATTTACTATGCATGAGTTACATTTGTACTATCCTACTTTTATAGATCATAATAATATAATTTTTGAAGATAATTCTTAGAACTGGATTTCAGTATAATTTATATTCCAAAACATAAATTATGTTACAGAACATTGCATGTTTGTATTTCGTTGGTTCATGTTTCTTTTGCGGGACTCTTGGAGGGTGACCTTATTTCATTTACTTTATTTCATATAGTGATTTCCAAAAAGTGCGCATCATATGAGATTTCCTATATCGATAATGTTAGTCGAAAGGTTAAGGTTAATCGAAGAGGACTAATTTTTGCATCGAATTTTGCATATTTCAACATTTTGAAAACATCACAAACAAAAGTTGGATGACATTTAAAAAACGATTTATAAAAGGACGACACCGGACATGTGTGATGCATTTTATTCAAATATGTAGGTCTAAACCGAACTTACATATGTTTCCAGTTATCTTTTAAAGACCTCTGTATAAAACAGGATGCGAGACAGTAATACTGAGTATTCCAATTAGACTTTTTTTTTGCATTGAGATATTGTAAAAATCTGCAAATGTATGTGTGTGAATCTAGACCTGAACGAAATAAAAAACAATTTCAACTTGTTTTCTTGGAGAAATAATATTCTGGAATGTGGAACTAATGGACCGTGACTCCAAGAGTCACAGTACTTATGCCCCATTGTACCGGGTGGGCAAATTTCGATGTTTTTATAGGGTATCTCGGTAAATGTAAGGGCTATGGAAAAATGAACCCACCTTTCCCGACCTCTTTTTTCGAGATAAATTCATTGGTGAAAACCAGAATTTGCTATATCTTTTCGTTTTCGAGTTGTAAACGAAAATTGATTTTTTTGAGTTTTCGATTGGTGTCGATAACTCGGTTGTTTGTATAATTAGAAGAAATCTGTTTGCACGTTCTACAGGCACTTTTTTAAGTAGAATAGGATTTCCTTAACAGATTTTTTATATCTTGTGTAGTTTTCGAGTTATGGCATAAACTTCTATTTTTTTAAATGGAAACCATAGTTGGCTATGATTTAGCTAAAAAGAGGATTTTTTTCTCTTTACAACGATATATAGTTTGTGGGGTCTATGATGAGTGTTTATGCGGAAACAGTTAAAAACATATGTTTTCTAATAAAGGACAGTATAGTAATTTCAATGATTTTGCACAGTAGGCGCCTGTCATTTTGAAAACAGAACAGTTGGATATTGGGATGTAAATACACAGTTACACATTACTGTTTGATTAATTGTTTATGTTTGGTTTTTGCTTGCATTATAGTTTTAAAGTTTCGATTAAAGAAATTGACAAGGCGCGATGGCGTATCAAAATTACGAAAAGTTTAATATGCTAGAGTGTTTTATTCAAAATGGATATAATTCTGAAGCTGCATCGGAAGCATATTTTAATCGCTACCCTGAAAGGAGACAACCTAATATGTCCATCTTTGGTAGACTAAAAGAAAACCTCGTTGAATACGGAGGATTTAATAAACCAAGACCAAAAAATTATCGTATTCAAGATGCTGAGGATGTTGCCATAAATGTTGTTGGTATGGTAGTCGTAAATCCTTCAATTTCAAGTAGGCAAATTGAAGCAGAGTCTGGTATATCGCGACGAAGAGCACTTTCAGTTTTAAAAAAAACACAAATTTAGACCTTATACAATAAGGAAACAACAACAGCTCCTTCCAACTGATCCTGAACGCCGACTGGATTTCTGCAATTGGTACCTACAACAAATTGAGCAAGACCAATTATTTTTTAAAAAATATCATTTGGACAGATGAAAGTTACGTAAGTAGTGCCGGAATTTTCAACCGACACAACAAACATTATTGGTCTGAAGATAATCCTCATCAGACTGTTGATGTTCAAAATCAAGGACGTTTCGGTTTTAGTGTATGGTGTGCCCTATATAATAACCGCATTTTAGCTTACCAACTTTATGATGACAATTTAAATGGTCAACGGTATTACAATATGATAAACTACCACATAGTAGAAGAATTTTTTAGACAACTTGCCACTTAACGAAAGACGACATGTATTTTTTCAACAAGACGGGGCACCACCCCATAATACTAATTTAATCTCGGAATTATTAAATACTAATTTTGGGGAGAAATGGATAGGGAACAATGGGCCAGTAAAGTGGCCTCCTCGGTCGCCAGATCTCTCACCGTTAGATTTCTTTTTTGGGGAACCATTAAAGACAATTTATACAAAAAGACAAATAATACACTGGTTCAACTGAGAGAAAATCTTATAGACTGTCTGAATTCCGTTTCAAATATTCACATCTATAATGCAACAAAAAGTGTTTCAAAGCGATGTGAACTGTGCATCGCAAACAACGGACGACAATTTGAAAACTTTAGGTAAATAATCATGCTCGTATTTTTTTTTAATCTGTCTAGTTTTGTTTTTTGTAAAATATATTGTATCGTATTTTTTACATACATTATTTGTTACAAATTTGATTGTTAAGTGTGTTAAACTTTCTTGTTATGAATATGTTATAATTAATTATTAATTAGTCACTAATATGTCATAATTAGTTATTTAAGTTTAATATACCATTCATTATATACGACTGTTACTATGTATTTATGTTACTTTTCGCAGGAGTAAATTTCCATAGCAACAGTTATTATTATTAAAACATTGTTGTAACAATGTGTTGCTATAGAAACTTACTCTTCCTGCAAAGAAAAAACAAAGTAAGTATACCTATACAAAAAATTAAAATTTTTAACTGTTTCCGCATAAACACTCATAATAGACCCCACAAACTATATATCGTTGTAAAGAGAAAAAAATCCTCTTTTTAGCTAAATCATAGCCAACTATGGTTTCCATTTAAAAAAAATAGAAGTTTATGCCATAACTCGAAAACTACACAAGATATAAAAAATCTGTTAAGGAAATCCTATTCTACTTAAAAAAGTGCCTGTAGAACGTGCAAACAGATTTCTTCTAATTATACAAACAACCGAGTTATCGACACCAATCGAAAACTCAAAAAAATCAATTTTCGTTTACAACTCGAAAACGAAAAGATATAGCAAATTCTGGTTTTCACCAATGAATTTATCTCGAAAAAAGAGGTCGGGAAAGGTGGGTTCATTTTTTCCATAGCCCTTACAGTTACCGAGATACCCTATAAAAACATCGAAATTTGCCCACCCGGTACACCTTGTTACCTCTCTGCCTTAACCGCCCGAGCTGTCAATCTGTAATAAGACTCCAGTCACTTAATTGTTTTGAAAAAGGTGGTGTGTGACCCACGGACCCTTCCTATGGCCATGGCAGACCAACGTCCTCCTAATATGGATTCTCTCATTGACGTGAGAGCTGAACAATCACAAAGTAGATGCTAAACTGTTTTCGCACTGGTTATTTGTTAGTTATTTACGCACTGGAGAGACAGTATTTTGAAGACCTATATAGACCTTAATTTCAAATAGCTGATTGTTTTATTTACTAGAACTAACAAAATTGCAATTTTGTCCACGTTTGCTATTGGACGCATATGAAAAATTATTGTTTTAATTTTCAAACTGTTATTTAGTGTTTATAATTTCTAATTCAACTTATTGTGTGAGAACTAGTAAACTTCTCATACTTATGAAATTTATAAAACTTTGGTCACTTGGCAATGATCAGACTTGTAAAAAGTCCTCGGTGTTGTGATACACTTCTATATAATAACTATTATAAAGAAAAATATCGCCTAGTACCTATTACTTCTTAGTTCTCCTGTGTTGCCACAAATAACCTTTTATATTCTAATTCATTGTATTGACGTGTTATGTAAAGTTTGTCCATTTCCTTCATATTATTCGATGACGCATGGTTTATTGTTATTACGTTGCAATCTTCTTTTCCTCCTTGTGTAAGATTAGTCGAATGTGTTCCTTTATTGGCAGATTAGAAAATTGAAAAATTACAACAATTAAAGAATTGGGGGACAAGATGACTATCGTATTTTAAGATTTGCGTTTATTTAATACTCTCATATCCAAAATAATTTGGTATTGTTTTTGTTGGTGTTCTAATTTCTATAATAAATTAGACCTATTTCTGATACTTATTTTGGAATGTTTAGTGATGGAGTGATAAACAGACTGATATTTAATATTAAAGAGAATATTTAATGTTTGTGTGATATTTAATATTTGTGATATTAAATGGAATGAAACAAACTATTTTCTCGTGGAATAAGGTTGTTCTTGTTTTTCTTTTCAACGTTGTCCAAAAATACTTTCCATAAATACGTAGTTAACAAACCTAGTCGTTATAATTCAGAGTTTCTAAACTAAGCGCAGTTTTTTTATCTTTATTTTCTATTTGCAAACAACTGCGAAAAAGGTTATAAACATAATGGAAATAATTCACACTCGCTTTCCATAGAAAATATTTATTAAAATTATTTTCATCTACACAAGGAAAACTACTCTACTTCCACTCCACTACGTGGATGTGGAAAGAATAAAGGAAGTTATAAGTTGCGATAACGACAAACTTGTTTGATATAGTTGTTATTCAAATTATTTTATTTTATTAGCACATAATAGTTGAACGTGAAAGTAACTTATAACTTCATTTCTGAATAAATATAGAACTTAAGAGAGTTATGTACAATTAGATAATCATTTAATTTTAATAAATATTAGAATATATTACTATATATAAAACTATATAGTTTATGGGATATATACATGCATTTATTTTCTTTTCACTTACATATACTCACTTATATATTTTCACTTATATATAAGTGCCGGAATGCGTTATCCTTTGTTTTTTTTTTTCGCAGAAGCAAAATGAAGTTACATTTAGTTTAATGTTAAACTAAAGAGCAATTATATCATTAGAGCAAATTTTTGGTTTCGAATAATTCTTATGGAAGTTATTCCAACTAGTTTCCAAATAAAAAGTCTATGAAGGCAAATATTTTTAATGGGAAAACTTTTAATCCTAATGTTGTATCTACTCGTATGTTAATAAAAATAACAGTAACAGTAAAATTTTCGTTCAAGTGTCATTTTATGAATTGAAGATTTGATATAGATATACTCATAGAGATGTGGGAACAATAGTATCTTTGGATATGAAAGAAAACTGTTGTGTATAGAAACAATCAATAATTTTATTTTCATTCTAGCACTGTACAAAACAGCCCTACACTCTTGTAAGGTTGTTTTATGATGTGTTAGGTTTCTGGTTGCCAAATATAGAGGACCTATCTAACCCTCTTTTTGATGATTGACTCGTATCTTCTTGTTCTCAACCTCGCAGAATAGTTCAAGAACGGGAAATATTTCACTCTGCAAATTTTCATGGTCAACTTGACGCATATTTTGCAGTTAAAGTGCCTTTGAAATTAAAAAGGCAATCTGATTACACGATGGTACTCTGTATTATAAAGAAACAAGATGAAAATCATTTGTATTATGAGTTAATTTTAATCTAATTGCATTCAAACATACATATTGTAGTAAATCACAGTTTGATTAAGGATGTTGTTTCCTTATCTGATCAAAGAGTAGCAAAGAGTCGATATTATTTTTTGAATAGTAACAGGGTTCTAAATTTAAAACAAAAGACGACTAAGGTTTGCCTTACTTATTAACTTTTAAGGAGCAGGGAGAAAATAGAACTGCTTACTACAAGAAACAAAGAAACTGTATATGACTGTTCATGATCAGAGAATGGCAGTAATAGAAAGGAATATTTAAATGTTGAATGTAGATATAGATAAAGAAGAAGAAAGCGGAAGATTATGTTGAAGAACAGGATTGGTTACATTACCGCGTGGACACTAAATTTCTTTATTTATATAAAAATACTGATTACTGGAATATAACTGATTCAGACGTAGACTGATACGTCATTGTTAAATGACGAATGCAGTTCCTAAAAAATTGTTTTTTTGAAATCAGGCCTTATTGTCTGAAAAAAGTGATTTTTTTTTTGTATTCCGAAGCGAATCTGTCGTTTTAGAATGCCTCGGAGGTGTATTCTATTTTATTTTTGTATTTTATCTTAAACACTGAACTTTATGTAGGTATGTAACTTTAGTGTCGAAAGTTCTTCCAACTGATTCCTATCTTCAAGAAACACACATTTTGATTTATTTTTTTAAGCTATGACGTCATTAAATCATCTGTAACATATAATCGTTTTTTATGTATTTATTGCCTACCTGAATTCAACCTAAACGATTAGTTCGTCTTCAGTTGGTATTCTAATATTTATTGAAAAAAAATGTCTTTTTAATCTAGTTTTAAAAATTTTTGTCTGATTAACTTATATAAAATAACGTCATAACGTGCGCCTTCAAATTCCAGCGCCTCTATTAATAGAGGTTATAGGGTAGTTAGCAACAAGGACTATGTTGTTCTAAATCCAGCCACTTTAAAAATCGACGTAGTTACTTAAGTGTTTCATTTCATTAATTATTTTATCAGCAGATCATCAGTATCACATGTTTTTCAGTGATAAGTCCTGCTCTATTAGACATTTATTATTTAAAATGTAATACCTCATGATTATTGTATAATATTTATTGTATTAAAAAATATGAGTAGACTTGTTCGATTATATTATCTTCTTTTCAAAACAGACGATATTTCTCTTTTAGAAAGACATCATCTATCACAATATGGATAAAAATGTTTGTCGAAGACGTTTTAATGTTACAACTTCCTTGATTTACATTTACCCTCTAGTTGTCGATTCCTATTAGAAAAACAACTATAACAAGTTCAATAATAATAATTAAAATCTGGTTGGAGAGATGTTCAATAAATATTTAGACAGCCCTGAAGAAAACATTTTTTAGAATTCTTAGAACTCATAGAAAAATCATCTATAGTTTTACTTATGTAATTCTGGTTGTGTAGGTAAATGGATGTATGTAATGTTTTCATATATTTCAGTCAGTAGTAATTATGAGTTACAATAATTAAACTGGCAGTATTGTCGACGAAGTGTTAAAATAACTTATAATGCTAAGTAAGGGTATTGAAGTATATTGGTTATTCACCGTAGCATATTTAATAAATATTGATACTATTATTCCCCATAGATATGAGTTAACTGTATTGCGTTTTTTATTGTCTTTGTAATTATTTGTTAAAGACTAGAGTTTTCCGTTGAAGGGGCTCAAAAAAGTAATGATTTATATTTCGTCCCGGTAATATTTTATTAATGACATTGTAGGTGATTTGACATTGTGGATCATGTATATCATCGCTGTATGATTCCTACTCGATGGTACTGCTTATAGTGGTGACACTCATGATGTGGTTGTTGTCTATTACCTTCTCGATATCTCGTTTGCGTATCTGAACGTGCTGTTCGAAATTGAGGCTGGTCAGATTCAGCTGCTTCATCTTCTCCCCTTGGAAGATAATTCTGAGGTAGTAGCAAGGGAAGACGACGCATTTTTCCCGCGGGTTCTTCGGCGTCTATGTAGACGCCTCTTACTAAGAGGGAGTTTGCGCATCCTAGAAGGATTAAGACTATCAAGCATACCCAGTGGGTGATCCAGCAGCTTAGTTCCGGGTGTTCTGAAAAGGAGAAATCGTACCGATAAGTAATTTTCTGCGAATTATTACCTATAGAAAACAGCTTTGTTGTTGCTTATATTTCTCGGTCGTTCATATATTTCTGCCTTTGATTTTTTATTTAAACTTCAAATTACTCTGTAATGTTTAGAACTTTAACAGTGAATATTTGTTTAATAATTTCTATTAGTAATTTAAAAGTCCATCTGTTACACTAATGCACATTACTGTAATTTCAAGCCAATAACCTTTTGAACATGAGGAAGGAAGTACTTCCATTTACCCCTATTCTATTCTAAACTAATGTTTGATATAATGATAATAACGGTTTACTAGTGATTTTTCAATTTCACAATCCATTAAATTTCAAAAGATTTTGGACACCGTGTTACGAGCATCATTTTATATATTTTTTATAAAATGCAATTTAACGGTCAATAAAGACACAAATGACATCATCATGTTATATACGGTTGAAAAGAGAATTTTAAGGTGAATGAGATAAGAAGCTGAAAAATATTCATATAGCTTCATTCTTTCATTCAAAACAAGAAATATGGCTCGACTTGTAGAAAAGTCCTTTAGGCTATAAACAGCCTTATCACTTACAAACTCCTATACATTTGAAAATTTGATATCAGTAAATAATAAAAAGAGGTTGCTATATATCTCCTGTGTAACTTGGCAGGCATACCAATAATTTTTAAGAATGCAATCTAGCAAAAAGTGAATGAGCAAGGGATGACTTATACTTTCTTATACCTTTTAGGGATGATCTTATACCTTTTTTTGATCAGTGTTTCAAATTTGTTGTACCGTTGTTATTTCGGTGAAATAAAATAAAATATTCATTTGTCATGCGATTTTATAGATATTTGTTTAAAACTTTCAAATACAATACTTTATATTTGAATCCAGAAAAAAAGTGCAAACATTGTATGTGACTGGATATCACATACACGGATAATTCATTACGACTTTTGATTCCATAATAAAAAAGTATTATTTGTCCAACCCATATAGCACCGCGGTCATATATTTGTTGGATTTCGTTAGTTTTTTTTTACTTTACACGTATCTTACATAGTGTATCAAATTGAAAGAGCACCAAAAGTATCAGGCTAGTTAACAAAAATGTTTAGCATGACATCTATGAATTTTATTAGCAGCCCTCATTTTGATAACTGTATCCGCTATGTACGAATTATGACTAATTGAACTTCTGTTTTGCGCTTTCGTATTTTATGACTTAGTATGCCCTATTATTCTAGATGCAAAATGTCAAGTTTAACTTCACCATTGATTTGATCATTTATTTCATATTTCATTCTTCAACAGAATATTGAAACTTTTTTTCCAAACAGACTCTTACCTGGCAAGAAGTAAATATTTAAAAGATTCCATATTCCCCTCCAAACATTGACGGTTCCAAAGAGCGCGAACATAATAAAGAAGTCTGCTATAAGTAGCCTCGGAGCTCCACTGAAGCGGTCGCAGAGATATTTCATGACCGGTTGCAGAATAAAGGCAATGGCCACGGAGGCATATCCTAAAATCTGAAAAGAAAAATTGTAATTACAACAACTGATATCTACTGACAAAGCAAATACACCATATGATAAAAAACTATATATTTTGTTGAATATTTTGATGGATTGTCAACGAGAAAAAGTGATGCAATAGGAATTCAAATTACGAATGCTTATACAAATAGATATAATAGGAAGAGTCAGTAAAAAGTAACTTTATAAAAAATTTTCTACACCTGAGAATTTGAACAATTTTATTGGAGGTTGACTGGTTTATGTTTACGCTCTGTGCAAATAACAACTGCAAATAACTTTTGCCGATAACAAGTTGTGAAACTCACTTTGATTTGTTGATGTCAGACAACTAACTGTGTCAGCAAAAACAAGGGAAAATACATAAAACTAAATTACATTTTCTGGATGATATTTTAGATATTTTTGATGAAATAACCATGGCCCCTCATTAAAATGTGCGCCCTCTTTGTATAGAACCTGATGATAATTACAATAGGTACCTACATATTACATACCGGGTGACCACGAGATTACTAGCCGGCTCTAGCTTAGGCATAAATATAAATGGATATCGATTTCAAATTTTGGGGATTTATATGTATTAAATCGATGGAAAATTTCAACATAAAAACAATTGACTGTCACTTCCGGTTCCGGCATCAACTTCTTTATTTTATACATATAGAACAATCTGTGGATTATTGTATTTTCGGATTCAACGGGGAATTCCAAGCAATGTTCATGTACCAATGTCCCATCCCCAAGTTTGACAGTTTTCGAGAAAATCGCATTTAAAAATATCAAACAATAACTTTTTATACAAAATAAATTACGTTTTATACAAAATAAATTAAGGTGGGATTCAAACTAATTCGATATTTTTAACTTATTGTAGAGGTACTAAAGACTAATGTAATACAAAATTCGTACTTCTGGTTTGACTGCTACTTACCGGAAGTCATCTTTAACGTATTACTGTAATAATTTTAATGAATGACCCATAATTAATTAAAAAATCGTATTCTTGAAACATTTTCAGACGGGTCTATGAATCTTTGACACACTTTTTGTTTTTAGACGCCGTATTAACACGCTGTAAAAAAAAGCCGGCAGATCCGGGCGGCAGGCCATCTCAAAGGGCCATATCTCAACCTAAATAACAGGGTAAGTTTAACACATCTCTTTCTAAATTGCAACAGTTTATTGTTTTCATGAATTTTGTTTCTGCACATACAAGTAATAAGTAATATGACGACTATGGTTATGGCCCGCCGCCGCCCGGATCTGCCGGCTCTAGTAATAAGTTAAAAACATCGTATTTTGAATGAATTATTTGTTTAATGTAAAATTAACTTAAAAGGTAATTTTTGACATCTTGACAAGAAGTTTGACAAGAAGTTGATGGCATCTCCGGTAAAACGGGAAGTGAAAGTTAATTGTTTTTATGTTGAAATATCAATTTAAATATTATAAATCCCCAAAACTTGAAATCAATATCGATTTTCATACGTAAGCTAGAGCCTGGCTAGTAATCTCATGGTCACCCGGCATATGTATGTATAACAATTATATTTGTACTAAGGTATTTTTTGCAAAGTAATTTATGGTTTTGACAACTATTTTGTAGAAATATCAAATTCACTTATCAACAAAAAGAATGAACCGAAGTTTAGTCAAATAAACCGATGTTTACTACAAACATTGCTATTCTCGTTTGCTGAACTTTGCTTTCATTGTAATTCAGTCTATAAGAAAGTAAATCCAATGCAAAGATAACAGCGATATGATCAGTTATTAATAAGGGTTTATGACCTCAACATTTTACATAAATTTTCCACAGATCCGAAAATGATAGTTGAAGTGTCTGCCAGTGATATTTTTGATAATCTCAGTAGGTACGTACATATATAATGCTGTACAGAAAAATGTAAAATGTTTACATGTTCACGTCATTAATGTCGGCCAAGCAAAAAATGACGTACATATTTCTGTTGTTTAGTTCCTAGGTAAGATCAAATAAACGAAAATGCTTGATTTTTAACAGAGAACATCTGATTGTGAGAGTAAATAAGATTTTTCGTTAATTGATGTATTAAGACAAGGTTATCCACTGCTGAAAAAAAAGTGAAACTAAGGCAACACTTATTGTTAGTATAGTTACAAAGTAACGCAAAATAATTATGTTTTTGATTTTCAAATTTTTATATTTTCATAGAGATATCAATAATTTCACTCAAATATGTCACTATTTCATAGAGGTAATGGCATATTCGAGTCGCTGATATGTTAAAGTGAGTTAAGACTCTTCACAATTAAATTATTATCATTATTATTATTTGTAAAAGCAGTGTTTTATTTTAAATTAATAGTTTCCCAACGAAGATGCGCTATTAATGAAATTAATTCATTGCAAATCAAACAAACCACAACGATTCTAATTAGATAATTTTGTTCATTTTTTCTTCTTATTTATTTTATGTTATTTTAAGCGGTTTGTTTACAATCATCTTTTTTTGTAATCCTTTATAATAAGGTCACAGTTTTTGCATAAATTTAGCTAATGAGATGCATAAGGGTGAATAAACAATCAAGCATACCCAATTATAACTAGGTAACCATGACAGAAGTAACCGCAGTAGAACGAATGTTGGCGACTGATAATTGCTAACGACATTGATGTTAATGATGTTCTCGTTTGCTTCGGATTTTAAATTAGTATCTCGTTTTCATTAAGAAACTGAAGAAGATAAAGACTGAAATATCACAAATTGTAAATTGTTGCAATATGTAAATAGTTTACAATTTTCAGACATGTATGACAAATATAATATATAGAAGAATTTTAACTAGTTGATAAATACTTGCATTAATTAATTCCGTATTGTTCTAAATGAATAAGATATGAGAGTGCAAATTTATAGTCTATAGAACAGCAACAAAATTGAAAGATTTGTGGCAATCTTGAAGTAATCAGTTAGGTAATTATTGGGTGTAAGGAGACACAAAATATTTTTTTTATACTATTGCTCTACTATAGAATAGTAGAGCCATAGAACACCATTATGATAAAAAAGTGTGGCTATGTAGAAACAAATTTATTTTTTGTACCCTTGTAAAAATTGTACCCTGCATCATATTAAACTCGGTATTGTGAAAAATGTTCATGCATGCAATGCATCTTTATACCAGTAGCAAATAAAAAAATTTTCCAAGGCCATTCGACGCCAAATTTTAGGAAGGCCTAATTGTTGACCCACAAATTGGAATAATTTTTTTTCGATGGGGTTTGCATCTGGAGATTGTGAAGGCCATTTCAGCGTTTCGATATCATTTTCTCGTTTCCACTCACTGCAGAGCTTACTCCGATGTTTCGGATCATTGTCCTCTTGAAGCATCCAATCTTCATTTTTTCTTGTACCTATACCAGCGTTGGGCAGATGGTATCAAACATTTTTTGTAGATTTGGACCATTTTTTCAGCGTTTAAATTGTCAGTGAACAAAAAAAGATTACCAAAACCGTGCACAGAGAAGCAACCCCAAACGTGCACCTATACAGCGTGTTTCACGGTCCGCTGAACGAGTCTATTGGTGACGGTAGATCAGGATCGTAGTACTACAGATCGTGCCCAAAACGAAGATTCATCGGTGAAAATTATGTTGCTCCAATCGCGATTCAAATTTTCATTTGCCCAACTGAATCGCGCAGCAACGTGTTTTTCAGTCAACAAAGGTTTTTGCAATGTACTACGATATTTTAAGTCATGCTGTCGAAGATACTTCCGGATAGTTTCGCATGACATTTTCAAACCTTTTTTCAACAATTTGGCTTGTCCTTGACGAAGAGATAAAGTGGGTTGTTTTTCAATAAGATCTGTAACTTTTTTTCACGTGTTTTTTCGTGTATTGAGATGTCGTGCCACGTTCTGGTAGATCGTCAACTGTATTTGTCACAGAAGAACGCTTCACCCACTTCGCGACAAAAGACTTCGATTTTTTCATGGACTTTGCGGCAGCATTCAAGGTCATGTTTGGTCCTTTAGGGTGCGAAGCTTAAAAGCGCGATGGTACGGACCCATTTTGCTTCAAAGCATACACGTCTTACAACTGAAGAAGTCGTTACTATCGCCTGTTAGAAGACATCGCTCTTTCTAGGCGTATATCAAGAAATGGAAAATATTTGTTTAATTTAAGCAATAATAATAATAATTCCCCACTGATTGTCATTCACCATCAGATACCACCGATCCGGATTTCGATCTTAATATGAGCTCATTCACATATGAGTTGGATCACAAAAATTAAAAGCACCACTTTATATTTCCGGGTTATTTCTGATGTAATAAATAGCAAATATGATTGATCGATCGCTAACATCACATAGTATCAAATACCTTAAATGCTTTTGCAAAAAGTGAAAGAAATGTTTTTAATTTCATTTCAGGTATAGAACATAAGGGCACGTATTTCTTTCGTCCAATACATATGCGATTGGACTCGTATATCTCATTAGTAGGGTAACAAATTTTAATTCACTTTTATAGGTGTCGCCTATACTAAATTAAAATAAAATGAATGTACATATATTGAATAAACAAAACAAGTACATACGAGTATATTCGAGCAAAATACTGTTTCATCAGGGTGATATATCTGACAGCGAATGGCAATAAACGAGAGTGTCGACTTATTACCTAGCCAGGACAATACGGCAGTGATGCTTAATTGCCTTCTAGTGTGGTCAAAGTGTGGGACTATACGTGTTGGGGAGGTTTCAACAAAGTTGGCTTCTTCAGCCACCGGAATCTTTCCTGGCGCATACACTAACGGTAAGCTCATGGAGCAGGTTAATATTTATCGGCTCATCGTCATGCATCAGAAATCCTTAACCCCATTTAAGCACACTAAAGGCCAACGCCTATGCATCACTCCTGTTTTATTTAACTGAATTGATTTACCTACTTCATCCAGTATTCGTCCAGTATAAGGGTGACTTTAAATCTTCCCAAGCAATTTATGACAATTTGTTGGTTAAAATTTGATCCTGAGGTGAGACTGTAGTATAAGGTGTAAAAACAAACAAAAGTTTATTTTTTAGTAATACCGAATCATTGATTGTAATTGATTATTCATTGAAAATCACTCGTTTATCTGAATTTTTAGATATCCGAACAAATCTTGGTTCCAATTAGTTAGAACAATCGAGTTTCTACTGTATTTCAATACAGTGTTATATTAAGTATGTAGTGTAGATAAGTCAGAAACAACTTGCAACAACTATTAGGTAGCGGGATAACTGGCGTCAGCAGGCAATATCAATGCACAAGCGCTTAATATAGTTAGTTCTGCTGACTGTGTTGTTTCTATATACATTACGTCTGACTGTTTTTTTCATACGTTATATTCAATAATCTAACATTGTCCAAGTTTCAGCTTTTACAAGACATTTATATTGACCTTATTTTCGCATCAAGTGCTGACGCTCTACGTTCTAGAAATTTATATTCAATATATGTATTTTTCAATCTTTTCAAAACAATTTTGCGACACGTTTTTTTACTAGGTATATATATTATGTACTTCGAATCACGCCGCTCCCAGTGTCACGCTACTTGTTACTGACGTTGTTTCTGACTCATCTATACTTTAATATAACGCTATCATAATCATAATCATAATACTAACATAGTATAAGACAAAGTCGCTTCCCGCTGTCTGTCCCTATCTACTACCTATGTATGCTTAGATCTTTAAAACTACGCAACAGATTTTGATGCGGTTTTTTTTTAATAGATAGAGTGATTCAAGAGGGAAGGTTTATATGTATAATACATGCATAATATAGTAGAGAAACACTGATAATTTTAGAGGTTTTGCATTTGCACTTTTTTGTCATGAGCTCTCTGACTATTGAGAAATGTATAGTGTAGTATAGTGTTTCGGTGTTGGTTGAAATGTCCGCATTCTCGTTGTTTGATGCTAAACAACAACTTTAAACAATTGTTAATTAACATATGTATATTAGTGGTTATGTATATAATTTGCTTCAATATTTTATGGCGTAACAAAAACCGTATAAATTTTACAATAGGTAGCTGATTTGTGTTTTAGTTTGTAAATTACATATTTGCAAATTATTCTTGAAATCAAGTCATGAAAATGTTTTTGTGTCAGGATAATTCTGCCCTTTCTTCGAATGAATTGAGGAGAGTATTATCAGTAAAAATAAAAGGCTTTTCTTGCTTATTTCCTTAACAACAAACTTTCCACTTAAAAATAAACAAGAAAATAATACGTCATTGCATCATTGTTGGTATGAGAATAATAACTGATACCAAATACAAGAAAACGTTTTACTGAATGTTGTTTAGAAAGTTGTTTGTTTTGAAAATAAAAGTTCGTTTATTTCCTTCCATATCTGTGAAACTCATATTGTACTAAAGATTTTATCAGTACTCCTAGATGAATTATTTGCCTCACTAAAATAATTGCTCCGTTTGGCTATCAGATAAACAAGTTTTAGTATTATCATGAAGTTGAAGATTTGAATGGAATATATAGGATGATGCAAAAGTTTTATTAAGAGTGCTTTAGACTACTCGTACTCTTGTACAAACTTCTTAAACAATGATGACTATGAAGCGAATTATCAGACAATAACTTGTCTTAAATGTTGTACTCGATCTGTTGAATCAGAAACATTTTTCAAAATTTGGAACATTATTACTGAACATGATTCATTGGCTTAATTTGGGGGCCAACATAGACTGTATTTATTGGAGCGGTTCGAACATACCGAGAGCATGAAATAGATAATTATAATGATATCAGAAGTTATAGCGAAGTAGAAAATGTATATCGGAATAGAAAAATACACTGAGCGTAGAAAGATATGGCGATTTCTGGAATACTTTTCTAACACACTCAATCTAGCGGTTTTTTATCGTTCATAAGTGCCGCGCGCACATCAGTCGACCAATAATTATCATTCACAAATACGCTCGAGACCGCATACGCGAAACATATAGGGATTAGTAGGACCATTAGAACTGCGAATAAACTTGGTTTGTATAACTACTATACAGAGAACTATGACACTTATAAAACTAATTAATTAAAAATAATTTTATGAAAACGGAACAGATACTGTCTAGTCATTTCTTTCGAGAAATAATTGTGCAAGAAATAAAACAGTTTGAAACAGGCTATAAATGGTCTCTGGCGGTAGTCGATATAAATTGTGTCGAATCGATCGAAGCTGAATTACATATAACGTATTGTGTAAGTGAAAAAATAAGTAATAAACCATATAATGAAAAAAAAAATAAGAAAAAATGTTGCATCTGTTTTGCTATTCTATATGAAGTTAGACTTAAAAAAAACATGAATGAAACATGAATGTCACTGGAACCTTCTGACAATGTATTCCCTTAATACATAAATACATATGTTTCCAGTACCCACTTCAGGATATTTTTTTGTTATAAATTAATGAATATCTCTGGCCTAGTCGCCTCGGCTACTGCATCTATTTTTTTGAGCCTCCGTTTTGTTTTTATGGAGGCAATTAGTGGATGTATTAAAGTAAGTAATGAGATTATTGATGATTTTGTATATGCACATACACATACAATCAAACCTGGTTAAGTGAGGTCGGCAAGGGACTGCTGACGTGATCTCACTTATGAAGATGTATCTCACTTACATATGTAGCTTTCCACTTATCCAGGATGAAAAAACTTATGTATATTTCACTGACAGAGATAATCATGATTCGGTAGTTTCTGGGTATTTCCGAGTATGATGAATTTGCATTCTTAACGTTTCATCGATGTCGATCACACTGTCGGCTTCTTCACAAGTTACTCTGAGCACAGTTGTTATTTTGCTCTGCTCCTCCTGATATATCCTGCCGTTTCCTAGTTTCGCTGATCCTGTGCCCATCACGACTATGGATGATTTGTCACGTGCATCGGTCATGGTTATAATAGGTGACCTAAGGAAGGATAATTATTTATCGCATCAGCAATACATGGAAGTTAGCGTTGTGCGACCCCAGAAGAAACCAGCCGAGCACTATCGCGACTAATGCACCTGGTCATCCGATTATAATCAGAACCGATGCACATGACCAATCATCCATCGTTATGATGGACACAGCTGACCAGCGAAAAGAGGAAACGACAAGATATATAACGAGGGAGTAAAGCAAGACAACAATAGTGCTTAGAGTAACCTCTGAAAAAGCCAAAGTGTGATCGGCGAAACGTCAACAGTAATAGAGGTTTCCTGCCCTGCCAGGTCTCACTTAACCATAACAAAGATTTTCTTGAAGTCGATTTTCAATTATAATTAAAAGTCCAAAGTTAACCATTCGTCACCGTCCGTATATATACAGGGTTTGTCCGGAAAGTAATGTCAGTGAGCTTTGAAAAATGGTTTTTATTGGTTCTATGTGTACAAATTTTTAGAAACTTTCAAAATACATTCCTCCTGCGTCCACAGATCGGTTCCAGCGGGTCTTCCACGCATCAAAAGCCGCGCGGTAGTCGTTTTCCGGAATCGCCTTTAAAGCGTCGGTGCAAGCCTTCTGAATGTTTTTCACCGACCCAAAATGCTGCCCTTTCATTGGGGTTTTGAGGCGCGGAAACAGAAAAAATCTGGGGGGGCCACATCGGGGCTGTAGGGAGGCTGGGGAACCAAGGTGATGCCTGCCTTGACGAGGTAATCGGCCACGAGGAAGCAGGTGTGCGAAGGCGCATTGTTGTGGTGAAGCTCCCAGGATTTTGAGATGTCTGGGCGGACGCGATTCACGCGAGTGATCGCTACAACGACCGGTAGCCAACTGACGCTTGTTGGATCTTGTTGCCAGATCCCCTACCACAATCCCAGCACGTAAAGCGCGGGCTGGCGCGTACAGTCTCGGGAACAAATTCACTGACATTACTTTCCGGACAAACCCTGTATATGTGTATATAGCGTCGGAAAAAAATATTTAAACTATATAAATTAGATCTAAATCAAAGTGGTAGAGGTAAAAATAAATTTATATTGTCGAAGCTTGTTTTTCTAATTTATTATAGAATATGGTATAGAATTAAATCTAATGTAGTAGCATTTTCTTATATTATTTTTATATTACGAATATTTCGTATATTTCGTATATTTCTTATATTTCGTGACATATTTTACTTACCAAACTGCCCCAAGCTGAAAGTACCTCATCTTCTGGGAATACAAATAGGTCCATGAGTGCCCAGGCTCCTCTCCAAACAAAAACCACTAGTGTGCCAACGATGAGAACAGAGAATAAACAGTCTAATATGTACAACAAGGTCTTGTCTCCCATCTGAAAATTATGGTTTGTGTTAATAAAATATGACTATTACTTTTAATCTGTATTTAAAACTAGTATAGTCTTTCAATATCGAAAATTGGTTTTTGCACTGTACGTTTTATTAGTGTTTTTTTTTTTGAAGAGATAAAAATTTTAAATTTTGAACAAACGAGTAGAAGAGGAACTTCTTAATTATGTTAGTAGGAAGTTCTTAATTATGTTATACCGTTCTTAATTATGTCAATGTACTAATATAATGAAAGTCAGTCGTTTCGCCTGACAATCTTGACTCCAGCATTATTATTAGTAGAGTTCGTGGGAGCGCGGAGTGTAACAGGACCGTAGTCAGTTTACGAATGAAAATGTTAATGTGTTCGTCGAGTTAGTCGAATTTTCGAATAGTCGGTTTCTATTTCCTCGGCGTCAGTATCACCTTAATAATAAAATGTCACACGCGCAAATGCCCAAAGAACTTTGCTGACAAAGTGAATAAATTCATCGGTAATTGCGAATATTTATTTTATGAGGCAGGACCATAATGTGTAGAGTCTGTAAGGAAAAACTGCTGTACAGTGACAAACGCGATTGTTGCCTTCACATAAATAGAGTGAAACATAAAAATAAAAAAGAGTGTTTGTAAAAATGAAGTAAAAATGAATTTACATTTAATAAATGTACGTGTACGTTATATACTGTTGTTGTACTTCCCTCGAAAATATATACGCCTACTGTTACTAGTTAGAAAAAACGGTAAAGGCAACATAGTGTAATGGCAATACAATTACGAGGCTGGTGTTGGAGATCTTCGAAAAATTTGAACCGTCAAGGAGTCAGGTGGTGATGTTTATGAACGTTGGTGCTCCCACGATGCTATTAGTAGGTCATTTGCTTTCAGAACGCGGTTGTAGGTTTTTGCATGTTATGTGGAAGTACATGCTTTACATCTTATAGCAGAAACTATTAGACAATATTTTCCCAAGGTCGACGCATTAATAGCGGATGCAAAAAAAGTGTTAAAATATCCAAAATGTCCTGGTATTTTCGAACCACCACGGCCTATTATTTGTTGGGAAACATGATTGAAAACCGCATTGAATATGTGTAACATTTTGAGCAAATAAAATCTGTTAATATATGATACAATTCAATCTTGTCGAACTTGAGGCTATTGAGGAGAGCCAGTCCAAATTTTAAGATGTGTCCATTGAAACAGCTTTAAAAACTATTCATAATGACTATAAAAGTTTGTATGCCACACAAAAACTACAGAACAGTACGTTGTCGTTAGCGGAGTCACTACAACTAGTGGACGAAGTAAATTCGTTGCTACAAGATATAGGTAACGCAATAAATGAGCCAGTTAGAAACAACGTATTAAAGAAAGACACCAGTTTTTCAAATTAAGACAAATTTTTATGGTGCATCTATAGGTCTGTTAAGTAAGTGCAAAGAGTATTTTGATTATGCCTGTATTACAGTCGATGTCGAAAAGTCGTTATCAAAATATAGCCATATATAGAGACATCCAAAAAAAACGTCATCAACTCTGGCTATGAACGAGAGAGATGGAAATAGCGGTCATGTCTAAGCTTTTCGGTTATGTCAAACTTTTGACAAGTGGCTGTCACAATTTGTAAAATAAACAATGACTGTCATATGATGTGACAGTCTTGACAAGTAAATAAGGTTATAAATTCGATGAAGAATAGAAATACGTCTTTTTTTCTCGGCCAACTTTGATGACGTTTTTTTGGATGTCTCTATATTTTTACCACAGCGAGCAAGACTCTCGGAGACAACTATAGAAACTTATCTAACGCTACAAAGTTGTTATGAATCGTGAAACCAGTTCGTGAGAATACTGTTAACTAAGCTACGTCGTCAAGCTAATTAAGAGGGTAAGTTTTAAAACGGTTATAGAGTGTGAATTTAATGCTTTGGTGTACTATATTTAACATTATTTACTTTCTTGTATTACATGTATTATATTATGATGTGTACGCCTATGTCCAACGGTACATTTCGGCTAACTTTACTTATAAGTTAGATATAATACTCTGTTCAATCTGTTGTTTTAAACGAGGAAACTTACATCGAGCCGTGAAGTTGTAGAGAAGTATTTTACCTGTAGAACAGGTACTTTTTCCAGAATAATCGAAGATGGCGATTATTAAACATATGCAGCAAGTCTCTTTAGTCACTTTATAATAAATTATATAATTATTCTAAGCCCGTTAGCGGGGCTGCCCCACTTTATTGTAACGTTCCATAAAATGAGCAAAACTGCACGTCTCTATTAATTACTTCTTTCAATATTAGTTATATACTTTTTAAAGAGAGTGTCATGACGAGGTGTTAATTACTGTATTTAACTTATTTTTAGTGTTAATATTCATTAAAATGACATTATATAAAATACTTAATTTATTGTATTCCGAGTAAATAATAACTTATATGAAATAATTGTGTACCAAATTCTAAGGAAGTAGTTGCATAACGATACTTATGTATTGAGTTTTAATAAAAAAAGCACTATAACCTTGTCACGACTAAAATAAGTATAAAAGATAATGACATGTTTTTCCCATGCCCCAACAGTAACAGTAATTGCCGCTAAACCACATAAGCGAACTAATAATACATGTATTGTGTAAAGAACCATTTACTATGTTTGTGAAAATTTGGAAACGTCTTTTTTTTAGAGAACTTACAGCGAGACATTTTAAGAGGTTAGTAAGACACCGAAATAAATGAGCGAATAAGAATTATGTAATTGTCAAATGTGTGTAACAATATTTTTTTGCGATGAGGATTATTGTTCCATTATTGAGAATCATTGTCATATTTGTACATGATATAATTATTATATATATTATGTATTATAGTTAACATAATTGAAGACATAAGTGTGTAAAGGGTCTATGTAACAATTACAGATTTTGGAGAATATTGAGTTTAAAGTTTTTAACTTGGGACTTTTTTTATTTTAAAAAATACAAAAGCAAAATTTACGAGATAGATCAGCAATAACTACACATTTTTTTGTGCAATATCGATTTATCCATAATATCTTATGAGTATGGAGAAATTAGATTTTAAATGTACTTAGATCTTTTATCAACTGCATAATAGTAAAAATTATGTTAAGGTATATGTGCAAAAATGTTATGATACACTATAAAATTAAAAATAAACACAGGGAATGTAATATAGAACTATTAATTTATTTCACAGTTTAATCTTTATAAAGATATTCTCCATACTTATCAACACGTATCCATTTTATATTATCTCTAAAGTTTACCGTTTCGTTTAGGCATTTTTTGTTCTATTAAATAAGTTTAATTTATTATGAATTTCGCAAATATTTTTGAAGTGTTTCGCCATGTTTACAAAATTTCAATACAAACGTTATATTGAAATTTTTATTCTGTCCACCACAAGAATCAAACTAAATAACCAGATGATCTACTGGTTTTCCTTCACTAGTAAAAAATCGTACAAATGTGTGTAGAGAACTGCCAATTTCCAAACTACCTTTGGAACTTACTAGAATATCCTCCCCCTCCGTCCATGTAAAATAATAAGACATATCACCATAAAATGTTATTGTATGAATGCCAAAATTGTAAAACCATATTTGTCTTAAGTAAAATGCTTTAGACGTTGTAAGTATAAACAAAGGCATTGCCTGCTGAAGGTCCATAGTCAAATAGCACATTTCTGCTGATCAAACACAAAAGTAAAATTATCTGTTTGTTCCTCAGTGTTTAGTCCTGAATCACACGTACTACATGTATCACTTCTAGGTGTAGAAAATGATAAATTAAATTCGGTTTTAAAAATATGAGAATAAAAACTTTTTTTACGAAAAACCTTTGGTATATGTTATATCTCTTGCACATATATCCTTTATGCACTTTAAAATAGAAGCATTGTGAAGACATATATTCTTTATCAACAACTAACTTTGTCGTTATTCACTGCAAACTAATTTAACCCAGTCTAGAAGATTTTCACATATGACAAACCTAGCACAAGAACAAAAAAAAAACATGTTTTAGAAAAATGTCACATAGACCCTTTATCCACTTGAGTCTTCAATTGTAGATAAATATTTCATTGTTTAATTACCTGCCACCCGTCAATACTATCACATAACAGACGATACAGCTTATTTGGAAAAAAACATCTGCAGTCTACTAAGTAGATACGTATCGGTTGAGTTGAAGACGAGATGAAATAACGTACATTTGCTTTATTCAAATGTTTAGTAATGAAAATTGTTCTTCCATATACAATAATTCATATTATATACAAAATAAAAATGTGATATTAAGAGGTGAACTAAAGTCAAAGGCAATTTTTTCCACAATCATTTAATATACGGAGAATTCTGAACTTAAAGGTAGAGGTTCAAATGAACGGAAATTAATTTTCTGTTCAGTTTCGTATCTTATAGATCTAAGTATTTGAAAGATAATTGAAATTCTACGTAAGAACTGACTACATTTCCAATCTAATTTAATCGTATCATCGACTATAGCTAATATTAGATGATATCAAAAGTACTTGTGATGTTGATATCGAATTCAGATATTGAAGAGATATTAGTACCCACGTAAGTTTGACCACTTATGGACAAGTACCAGAAGATACATACCTACGATAAAAGGATTATCCAAGACGTAATTAGCTCAAGAGGTTCTCGTAATCTGAAGATTTCGGCCCTATTGTACTACTAACAGCTTGCTTTTTCACATACCACGGATGTTTAATATATTGTTGCATCAAATGGACAATTATAATATTTCCAAGTTTTGAGGGCCACAATTTTTGATAGGCATCTAAAGTTTACAAACAAACGCAAGTACTCGAATGTTTAGATGTTACATGCATGTACAAGTATATTACATGTATTATAATTAGTTCTTGGAATATAGGCTGATTTATCGAAACCATTCATTAAAAGTTTTAGGGCTTGTAGAAATAAATAATAAGATTTTTGAAAATTTTGGATTTTGGTTTACATTACGAATTTGACGAAGATACTTTCAAGATTGTTACACTTCCGGTGATACCGGAAGTCAGCATCAATTTCCTTATCTTAAAGAGAATGGTGCCTTTTTTATTGCATATTTGGATTCTGCGCGTATTTTTAGGTAGATTTTAATGAAACTTCCCTACGTCTATCTTTTACCGTTTTGAGTTACTTTTTTTATTCTTTCTGGTAATGACCGAAAAGTTGAAATGAAAAAATAATTATCTGGACTATACATTGGACGAAATTATAACAAATATTGATTCCCAAATAGCGCTCTCGTAGAGAAGAAAAATAAGTTGTTAATGTGGGATAAAATAACAATTCACAAAACAAAAAGAAAACAATTCTCGCTTAATTGTTATGATTTTAATTATCAAATCATATAAAAATTATCACAAAATAGCCGCAGTTTACTGTACGTCTTCATTCTGCAAATATGTCCAGTTGAGACACCGTATATATATGATCGAATTTGTCATTTCAGGTTTGTAAGCAGTAACTACAAAATATAGAACCAACGAATTTTTCAGACTTTCATCAGATCAGTTTTTTTTTTATTAATTTTACTTTACACAAACGTTTTCATCCGTTTGGCTGATTTTTTGGGGGTCATGTTGTGATCCAGTTGTGTTGTAAGGGTCATGTGACATGAACAACTTGTATATAAATATTTTACTTATTTTTATAGAGTTGTAGTTCATTTTATGGAATATTTAACAGATATGCTTCTTACGATTAAAACAGAAAAAAAATACTTTTCCATGAAATTCTTTATGGGACATTCTATATAACAATACTGTTGTGTAGTCCCAGGCTGGATACATTTTTTCTAACCTCAGTTCGCCATGTAACGAACCAAAACGGACGGACGAGGTTAATAAAAATGCAATTAACTTGTTACTAACACGTGCTAGTAATATTAATGTTATTATTTGTTCATTTAAAAAGGGCATTATTTAATTTATTCGATAGAAAAATCTTTTTATTGTGCCGAATAAAACTTTCCGTCTAATTTTTTAATCCTGGTGTAATTTTATAATTAAAGGGTTTGTAAACTTTAATAATGTGTTAGTAAATAAAATATCTTGTTTAGAATTTTTTATATGCTAGTTGTCTGGTTCTTACCATATCATTTCTTACTATTTCTTACTATCACATAATATGTCAACTAACTTTTGTTCTCTAAATGTGAAGAGAGAAATTAATTAAGTGAGACAGACACTGACTTTGCCGTGACGTTACATAAATCAGAGCGAACTGCTCCCACTCCAGTCCTTGGGTTCCACGGTTCAGGGGCTTGGTCTTAATTGAAATAGGGAGGGTACAAAATCGTCAACAAATGCGAATTGGTCCACTACGTTATCATTGAGCCGCCCGCTGAGTGGGATGTACCTGTTAGGTATGGCAATTATATCTGCCTTATTTTCTCCTTCACTTTGGTCTTACTTTCTTCCCTTTTTTTAGCTAGCTATTAATTTAAGAATACATACGGTATATCTGGACAAGAGGAATATCACCCTACATGTAAAAAAAGGTACATTGTTGTCTTTTTAACTAGTTTGAAATAATTCGTTATATACAATATGGTTGCGATCATTGGCGGTGCGTGATATTTCAGTTAGCCATATCTTGAAAACTACGCATGGGACCCACTTCACTTTTTAGATGATGACTATACACCTCTTACAGAAAGGCTTTATAGTGAAAAAATCGTCAGCAAAGGTTGCGAAAAATTTTTCAAAAACACTGGAGCACTCCCTGGGTTTTCAGTAACCCTCTGTGGGATATTTGCAGTATATTTTTTTTTTCATAATCTAGAAACAAATATAAGGAGACGTTTTTCGATTTGTTGCAAAATATTTTTTTTTTCAAAAAAATTATGGCCATTTTAATTTTAATTTTATAGGAACATTTTGTTTCCCAAAATTAAAATGGCCATAACTTTTTGAAACAAAAATATTGTAACAAATCGAAAAACGTCTCCTTCATTTGTCTCTAGATTATGAAAAAAATATACTGCAAATATTCCACAGAGCGTTACTGAGACCCAGGAGTGCTCCGGTGTTTTTGAAAATTTTTTCGCAACCTTGCTGACGTTTTTTCACTATAAATCCTTTTGTAAGAGGTTTAGTCATCACCTAAAAAGTGAAGTGGGTCCCATGGGTCGTTTTCAAGATATGGCTAACTGAAATATCACGCACCGCCACTGGTTGCGATAATCTGAACTTGTGCTAGTCCGCAACCCTCAGTAATTGTAATTCAGTAACTCAGTAACTCAATAACTCAGCACACGACAGCGATTTTTAAAACCTTGATAGACCAAACAAGCGCTCAGTAGTCCGAACAAAAAGTTAGTGCGTTGAATTTGTTAAGATTGTATTTTTACCTATCCAACCTTTTACTCTCATGCTGATATTACCTAACACGCAAGTGAATCTAACTATACCTTATATGTTATAATTCTTGTTAGTTTTTAACTGCTAAAAATGCTAATATTCAATCTATAGTTATTGTGAAAAAACATGTTGGGTTACGTTTTTTTACCGTGTTTTAAGCGTGTCTATATGTTCTTTAAATCTAGTTAAAACTTATCTTTTAGTTTTCCCGTTATTCCCTTGGTTAAAGTATTTTCAATTTATTTAATAAATTTATGACTTCTCGCCTGTTTATTTTATCAATGGAATCATCATTTTTTTTATAATTGATTTTTAAGTGTTTATTGAAGTTTATAAATACTTTACGTCAACGATTATAAAGATTTTATCCAGTAGAAACATGACAATGCAGCATAAATCGCAAGTACTGGCTCATAATTTAAGAAATGTAAATATTAAAAAAGTAGTATTTAGAAAATTAACTCTCTCCATTAGTGGTCATTGAATAGCCTTGGTTGGAAAACCATACTAATGGTACCATAAAATTGGTATGTTTCTGGAACAAAAAAATATTCGAGGCATTGCGACGCTTGGCGTCGTGCAGTGTTTTATTATACCTACATGTGAAACTTTAGTTTCAGTTGGTAGAACTTTTCTCAGGTTGCAAATTCCTTTAGCCGTTTATCAGTAAAATAGGGAAAAAAGTTTAAAGAAAGATCTATGGAGTTAAATCTGCAACATTGGTGACCAGTTGATTAAAGTGCTATTAAGAACTACCGATTTGTTTTCAAAATCGGCTTTTAATCATTCTCTCAAATGAAATTTCAAATTCAAACGGTTTTGAAATAGCATCTTATCTAACGCTTCGTATAATTCGATTTTACATTCGGAAATTCTAAAAAAATGGTCAAGTACGATTTCATTATTAGTTAGAACTTCGTAGTATTAGCTACTAGCGAAACAACTAGCGTTATTATGACTAATACAATAACAAGTTTTCTAGATAGTCATGTTTTTTTTAATAAGGTGACTTTTGAACCAAATCTACACTTTTTTTTGTGAAATACAGGCATTTTTTGTGAATTTTTTTTTCCGTAAATGCTGACGAAATATTATATAGTTAACGAAAAAGTATTTGTATCGTAATTCACAATTTTCAAATAGTACTCTTAAACACGTTCAAAGTTTTACAAATAAAAATTATCAGAATAAGCAGATACCTAGGAATAAATTGACTTAATACAGCTTTAACTAGCCTCAATTTGATCAAGCGAAATTGCCCCAATTATGGCTTTATATTATTGTCCCTCGGAACACAGAAGATTGTTGAACATAACTTCGTCGTTACTCACTATTTTCATTACTCCACCTAGTATTCGCTGGGAGAGCAAAAATAAAAAGAAAACTGATGTGATCGTAAAAAGTCTCAATAGATCGTTAAAACAAACTCCTCTCTCCATATAAATAATCTAAATATGTTGTTATTTCAAACTGTTCTCCATGTTTTGATTACAGTTTTGGATATTTTCAGACTTTGCTGACATTAGAACAATTTTATCAGAGTACTCACTATACAGTACAAAACATTTATATGACTAGTCAATTTATAGTAAAAGTGTACACCTATAATCGCTTCATAGTGAAGTTAAGTTCGTGGACGACAGTTGCAAATGTTTTAATATACCTACTGGTTTTACCAATAGACACCATTCCTTCTAAATTTTTAATAAAAATTTGGTAATGTTATCGTATTCCACAATTTTGTCATTTGTGCTAATGGCAAGTATATGGCATAAACATTAGTAAATTACGTATAACTATTTTTATTACATTGTAATAATAAATACAATTACTTATTTGTATGTTATACAATTTGTATGCGTTACTTATACATAAATTTTAAATTTTAAAGTGAAATAAATCATACAAATAAATTTTCAATAAATAAGTATTTTCAACAAATTTCAGGGAAATACAATATGATTTCGGTAATCCTAACCCTGCACTTTAATCCGAAATACATAGCAGTCGGCGCCTTATATTAAAAATTAATTCTTTGTGTTCATTTCGTTAATTCGAACTGATATTGTGTAAACTTAAATTACTAGTTACTTTAAAATTGCGGTGTATCTTCCAATTTAATGTTAAAAATTAATAAGTTTAGTATAATAAGTGTTATATATTTTTGGAATTGGCTGTTACTGGAGAATCTCAAAGTGGAAAAAGTAATATATAGATTGTTCGCAATTGAATATGAAAATTGAAGAATCCAAGAGATTTTTCTAAATATTTTTGATTCCATTCATCCCTTCACATCACATTCCATCACAATATCCTATATGTGTTACAAAATGTGTTTATGTAGATTTTATTTTTTTTTAAATCACCGTTAGACCGAACAATTTGGTAATGCAAATACCAGCTGACTATCAGTAGTTCGAGACCAGAGTGTAGTACATTATTTGCATGTATGAATAGTAGTTCATATTTACTAAAGGTGCCGACGATTTTAAGCAGATTTCCAGGAGTAAATCATTTTACCTACCGTCGTCCTGAACATAGTCGCCACCTCGAAATATCCCTTGACATCGTCATTGACAATAAGACAGGGAGGCGCAGACACATTCCTCAAAGCTCTTATCGAAATCAGCGCCACGACGCCTACCAGAGTCGTCGCCAAGACAGTCGAAAACACAGCCTTCGTGTAAAAATCCAACAACATCCACGGTCCCCGCCACCCGTTCACACAGATGAATGCGAAACACACCGTATACGATCTTGATACGATATAGAACAGGATCCTGCTCTTCTCGGGGTGGAAATTCCTAACGAAAACTTTTTGGAAAACGGAGAATACCATGTGCCCGAAAAACCCGATCGCCGTGGAAACGAGGGCGCTAAAGAGATGGTCGTGTGGAGCCACGTAAATGTCCATCAACCTCCACACGCTCCTCCAGTAGCCCACCACGCACGGACACAATACGAAGGCAGCGAACAAGGAGTCAAGGAGGGTCAGGAGCGTGTAGTATCTGGAGTTGTACCCTTGGAAATTTTCCGGTAAACCCACGCTGCTGCCGCGCATTTCTCCGGTCTGAATCTCTCACGTTTTCGACTTGTGATTATAGCGAGTCAACATCACTATCTCTACATTGGTGATGGAACCGAAAAAAAATTGAAAAAACCGTTTCGGATGAATTTGTACCGCTGTTAAGAACAACTAAGCAAAGCAGACGACAACGAAGTGGTAACCCCACAGATGTGCATGGTAGAAGGGGCACCACGTGATTATTTAATGTTATATTGTTATTGTGAGCTTCAATAAGTAAATCTGACATGAGGTCGCAAAATTGAAGTCGTCGCAATCGGTCGTCTTATATAATCGTCTTATATGGTCGTCATTGTCGTCTGTGGACCGAAACTTAAATTCTTAAACACATAGCAAGACATTTATGTATTAAATAATGTTAATGAGTTTCTCTTCGTAAATTCCTGGGAACACTCACAAATTTACAGTGGATAGTCGTTATACCTAGATCGATTTTGGAAGAATACATAAAAATATGAATGAAAACAAATAAATTTTGTGTTATTGCATGTTGTAAAAAAAATGAAAATAATCATTACGTTAATAACTTTTTTATACAGATTAATAAAATTTACTGAAAAATTATAATCAATATGGTCGATTTCCTATACATAACTATCACCTTTTGTATGCGATATATAAAAAAAGAGTGCTACTATTTAGATTTTTTGTTGTATTTAAATCTATAAATATTTATTTGCATATTCTCAGCTGAATTTTAATTAGCTTATTTAGGTAGTTTGATGGTTCCCAGTTGTTTTTTTTATCCAAAGTTGCGTCTATAGTGAATATTTTTGTGCATTTCAAGTATAGGCGTGAAGTTATTTGTGTACATTACACATATTGGTAAAATGATATAAACTTGTTTTAATAGAGAACTGTCTTATTAATTTATATATATTTTATTTTTTTCTATAATATCAATTCAAACTTTAGTTTGATGTAAAATATTACAAAATAAGGTGCATTAAAAATCTTACAGTTATAGAAAAGTTTTAGCTGCGTTAATTTCCTATTTTCCTGTTTTATATTTTTTATATTTCATACCAGATAGCAGAAATATTAAACATTCCATTAGCTACACAAAAAAAGTTGTATCTGCCGCAGTACATAAATTATACCGATATACAAGTATTTTCAAGCAGATACATATCGTCACCTCGGAAGAAAAGTGACATAACTCACAAAAAACACATTTTTTTAGTTACATATGTAAAAAGATTGCAACTATCCTAGAGTTTTCATTAGAAAAATATCATAACTTTAACGTCAGAGTTCAGATTTGTCCCACCAAAAACTGGGACTGCGAAACTCAAATAAAACAGTTGAGATGTGTCTGTTATTTCAAAATCTAAGGATGGTACTCAACATAATTTGGAAATAACCATTTACTCTAAAAAAAATAACAGTACTGTAATTACAAATAATAATAGTCAGTATGACTTGTAAAACATGAGTAATATTTAAATGAAATTTACTAAAAATAGCCTTTTTTGAGTTAAGTCACTTTTCTACCGGGGTGGCGATATGTATATTATGTCAGTATCATTAGAAAGGTATGCTTTAGATATACAGGTTTAACATATTCGTTAAATATAAAAGTATATACATAAAAGTATAATAGCATTGCTAGTAATACGTAAAATTTTGTTAATTTTAATTAACTGAACAGATAATAAAGTTTTATAATAAAATATACTGTGTGGCCTTTGAAATGGAACCACACTCTTATTTTGGAAGGGGTTGACCGATTTTCAAATTTGTTTTTGATAATATAGTAGTTTAATTGTATAAATAATTTTAAAATTTGGCCAGTATATAGACTTTTTCTGATTGGCAATTGTATTGGCTGTTGTATTATTGGGTGTGGAAAAGTGGCTTTGGTTACTAGTTCTTTTTTTTTGCAAAAAAATATTAGAGATTTGAATTCAGCCATGTACAAAATTGTATTGCAATACCTTATATTTATCACAAATAAACAAATTTTCAAAGAATGATATTTCTGTTTGGCTCTGTTCATTTCATACTTTATTGGTACAAAATTAATGTGGTAAAATTACTTCGTCATAAGGAAAAACAATAACCCAAAATATAGCAAAATGATTTTATACTCACGGAGCAAATTGTTTACGAAATCATGTTATTTGCGGTGACAGTTGGTGGAGTGTGAAATTCTCGCATTCTTATAAAGAGGAATTCATATTATATTTTAGGGGGCGATTATTAGACGACCCATTGCTTTTCAACTGTTTTTTTTTTATTAAACTTCATTTTTCTAATACAAAAATGGTGTTAACTCCAATTTGGCCATCTTAACACGAAACTACTACTAAAAAATAACAAACAATAAATAAATCACTTTAAAAAAAGAACTTAATATGCAAAAAAATCGGGAATACCAATGGAATGCTGTTGCAAGTCAAGTCATACAGAGATGGACTCTGTGGGACTTCCTTCATTTTCCATGCATTTTTCAGTTCGGCGGTTAAATTCCCTAACAGAATTTAGTAAAAACTGCCTAAGAATATTTGTACATATTTCTCTTATAACATTTTCTAAATGATCAACATTTTGAAAAGGCCTACTTTTGTACATTTGTTCCATTAAATATCCTTAAAAGAAAAAGTCCATTATGTTCAAATCTGGGAAACGCGGTGGCCAAGAAAATTCTGAATACCTCCCGATTCATTTTCCTCTGAACAAGATGTTTAGAAATTCTCTGACTTCAAGCACATTTATAATAAACAGATGATAACAACTCTAATAAATACGACAAGAACATCAAAATGTCAAGATACAAACATAGCACAAGTTTTTGCATTATTTACCCATTGTCGACTTTGTCGACATACTCGACGTATTGTCTACGTGTTGAGGTCGAGAATAAAAGTCGATGGGTGCCCATCTCTGCTAGCAATAAATAAAATTTTGTGATTTTTTACAATGAACAGAAAATAAAGTTTTATAATATAATATACATATGTTGAAAAAACAATAGTATCAGGGATATTCAAATGGTATATTTAGTTTCAGATCAATAGTTTTCAAAATACTGAAAAACATAAAAAAAGTAGTACAATTAAAGATTAGCTTCATCCACCTGCAATATATATTTTTTCTTAAATCATTTCTCAATCAGACATACTATTTTATTCAAATTATATAATTTATCTTTTAGGAAGCACGCATACTATTTTATTCAAATTATATAATTTATCTTTTAGGAAGCCCGCATTTTTTTAATGATAAATCGAAATTAATACATACAGTCGTTAAGATTATATGTATGTATATAACCAAATGATATAGAAACACCAATTAAAAGTTTCATGCAATAAAGCCGTAAATGGTTATTTATATACATACATACTTGAATCTTGTTGTTGTCGTGGATTTGGCCTGGAGTGTTCCTTATAGTACCTAGTCGATTCGGAGAATGATTTTTTATTGTTATAAAAACTAATTAAGATTTACAAATGTCGTTTGAGTACCTGAATTGTATTTTTTTTGTGTACTGGTTTGCTGAGATTGAAAACCAAGCTGGCATGTAATGTTCTTTTTTTAAGATGATTATTAATTATCATACATGTCACTTGGTGCACCTTGCCAAACTAGTTCAATTAAAATAGATTGTAAATTGCTACTGGATTTCAATCTTGGGTTATTCCTCGCTATGTTTGCTTCATTGGAGAAGTAATTCATGATGCGATCATTGTAGAGACAATACCATATATTACACTTCCTCAAACATTTTCTATTGCAGTAAATGTTTTTATATTTTTGCTAATTGGTAAACAAATAATGTTGGATTCAAAAGATTACACTTACCTACTATGGATAATAAAGATGTATCCATTTATTAAATTACAGATTCGTTAACCAGTATACTTTCGAAATTTTAATTTTTGACTTAAATTTCAGTAAATGTTCGACAAGTACAGGGGACACCCAAAAATGGAAGTTATATTCTTAAATTTTCAACATAGGCATTATCGAGACATTAACCCAGTAATTTATTTATATAGGTACGTACACATATCGTTGCCTGAGTTCAATAGTGGTACTATGTCCTACCCCCTCGAGTTCAAAAGTGGCACTATACCAAAAACATTGTTTTGAGATAAATTTTCTATGAACTTTGGTTTAAGTTCCTGCTGTTATTTTTCATCTGAGATTTTTTCATCCATTCCATTGTATTAGCCACTATTGAACTTTGACATTTGATACTTTTTTAAAAAAAATAAAGGTATTTCAAATATTTTTCGGATTGGGTTACATAGATAAGAAGATTTTTTATCATTTGAATACAAATGTGAATTTTTAGCCTTAAGTGATTTTATAAACATAACTCCTACTGTTTGTTTATTTACAAAATCGAATTTAATATGGAATTATTGCACTATTGGTCCAATATTATTGAAATAATTTCTTCAAGGAAGACAAGAGAAACAGTGGAAATTTTACACATTTTATTTATAACACAAAGGTAAGAACAACTTCAGAAACCAATTTTTACACGAACTTCACTTTATTCACTGTACTTTCCTCATGCCGTTCCCTATCTTGACTTTGAAGCGACAAAAAAGTTTCTGGAAATACATTCAACTGGATTGTCATTTTATCCGTTTTGCCATATCTGGTTGTACTATCACCCTGCGCTTTATAGGGGAAATCACCCTGTATCCTCTGGGATAGCAACCTTTGTCCGTATCTATTCTGTCCATATAAGCCTGAGGAACCGTCATTTTTCATTGGGTAAATATTCAAAGTGACTACGAAAGGTTTTGCAAAATTCCTCACAGTTTCTTGTATGTTAGTGTTTTCAACTTGTTGAATGTTTGGAGGTGTCATATGATGTTGAGGTTGAGTGGGTTGCTGGGAGTTTTGGTATAGTTTTTGGAAATTCTTCCAGACTGGAGGGGCAAATCGAAAACTTGCGGTAGCTAATAAGTTAATTTCGCTAGGATCGCTAGGTTTATACGAGTGGAATGGGTCTGAGTTCACGAAGCCTCCCGAAGAATTAAAAATTCTGCCTAAGCCCCTCTTGATTTGTTGCTTGTTGTTTCTCCAAATCCTTGGATGGCATCTTACTCACGTCATGATATCTAGATTTCGACATGTACCCTATAATATCTTGTATGTTTTTAGGGTAGTAATTATTTCTATATTGGGTAAGTTGGGGGTAGTTTACTGTTGTCGATTTTAGGGAATGTTCTGTTGGAGCTGAGGTGGTGGGTGTAAACTCTTGAGGTGATGGACCTATTAAGCTAATGCCGAACGGTCTTGGTGAATCTTTTTTTTATGTTTTCCATCACATATGTAGATGACGATGTAAGTTTTTCTGCTATGCCTATTCGATCTTTGGAAGCCGTCGTCGTTTTCCTTATAATCAGTATCGCAATTGTGTAGGCAATCTGAAACAATATTTGTGAAAAAATATGTAACATTGGACCTGAAAAATTATTTTAATATAGATGTGGCTATTTACATACTCTGTGAGATATGTAAATGAGTTAATAACATACACTGTAAGTATGTAAAATCTGTCCTAAACCTTTTCTTGAAAAAGTACCAATGAGACAATGCGACTGGAGGTTATTCAATTGTTTATCAATTTTTTTAAGGATGTTTAAATGTAAATAATAATTAACTTTTAAATCTTCTCAAAGAGACGTTCTTGGGATGCTTTCAGAAATGAAACATTGCAAATATATTTATCTTATAATCCAGTTTTGTAGAATTTATAAAAGCTGATATTATTTTACTGTATTATATCTAATCACAATTTAAAGATAATTTGCGAATCTCAAAAACTGTAAAACATATCAAGATTTATGCCCTACGTTTGATAACCGTTACACTTGTCATGATAAATTTATATTTTGGTTTACCTTCGTTTAAATAGTTGTCGTTGAATAGTTTAGATTGTATAAGTACTTTTATTATAGTTATCAGTTTATAGTACACGTGGTCGATATCGGATAATATGAAAAAATATACCAAGTTTTTTTAATACGTTTATAAATTCAAGGGAGTTAATATGCATAAAAAGTTAATGACCATTTAAATTATTTTGAATATACTGAACTCTTTAGAACCTCTTAAATATCAGATAAGAGGCTCTTACGTTTTTCAACATTTTAGAATGAAGAAAAAAGTGAAACTGTGTACAAGACATGAGAACAAATTATGCTGATTTAGTAAGATCATGGTGGAAAATGTTCTTCCTGTCTATGTTTGAGGGACATAAACATATCCGACCTTCTCTGTATGCACATTTTACAGAAATAAAAGTACAATTTTTAATGTAAATATAGATTTATTCGTGAATCAATGATTCACGAATAACATTTAACTGCCTTGTTGAAGAAGTCATGCTTGAACTATTGCTCGGTTTACCGCGATGTTACTATACTCGGACCGACGAACAGATGCAGTAGGTACCTAGCCATCATCAGTAATGAGTACGGTTCGGAAAGTTTGCTCTCACGTATGGTACACTGCATTTAACTATCCAGCGCTCCTGCACGGGATCGGCGTACTACCGCGCATATGCGAGTTCCGGCGCCTTGACAGGGTCGATCAGTGGCGTACGTATGCAGAGGCAAGAAATACATGCGTATAGAATTTACAAGGCGCTTAAAAATGGATTATATTTTAATTATCATCGAGTTTTATAGTGCCGACCCCACGTTATGGCACACCCTTTCGAACTCTAGTAATGAGTAATGACAATGACTCATTAGTCTAGAGTTAGCATACACTGATCACTGATCACTGATCAGTGTATGCTAACTGTCTGGTTGTTATGAACATTTTGCTAGACTGTCTTAAATCTTGACATGGTTAGAATAAAAATATTGCAGTGTGTAGCAGAAATAAGTTAAAATTAAGAGCAACATATGGTAATTCGTCTGAACGCCAAACGCCGATAACTCGAGTGCAGCAACGCTCGATCGGGTTGCCTGTTGGATGGGTGACCATATCTGCTCTGTGAAAATTTGTCGGACAGTGGCATCTAGCGGGTGGTACCAGAGGTGGCAATCTGAGCCATCTGCTGAACCTCTGTCAGTGGGTTCGAGTCCCGCCTAATAGACTTGGCAACTCTATTAGGACATGGGTGTTACTGTGTGAGTGTATCGGGGGTTAAGTGGAAGAGCGCCGGAGGGCGAACTTCGCCCCGTAAAAATCAAAGGCACAAAAAAAAAAAAAAAATACAGTACATGTACGTTAATACTATATCTGTTCGCCGGCCTGAGTGTAGTATGAAATTTCACCTTGTGCAACGATTCTTAGAGTGACGACCTTCACGACGTTGCTTACTAATTGTGCTGTTATGAGGATTTAATGTTGTTATAATTGAGCATTTTTATATAAAAAAAACATGGGTACTACTCACAACAAATTGTCGCCTCCCGCTAACTAGTAGATACTTGTAGTTTAGTTACTGATGCATTGGAAATCGCGTTGATTTGCATTGTTACAGTTAACACCTGTGTTCTACGCTTTTCATAAACAAATATTATATGTAGGGAAAAATCTTATGCATATCTTCTAGCCAACTCATTGTGTTTTATTGGATGCGTAAATACGTATTGTAGGTTTACCTACATAATGAAGCTTTCTATGGGACCACCAAGTTTTTTTTGTAAAACCGGATCCTCCACCACGTTTGTGACTAACCTTAAATTATCAGGTTGGGGTCTCAAAATTAGAATTGCTTAGAACTTTTGTAGAAAAAGATAAAACAACAACATAGTTTTTGATGAGGTCGCAAGACTTTTATTCTCAATTAGGAATCATCTGATATAAAAAATAAAATTACAAAAATGCTTGATAACATTCATACAGAATTCAATTATATGAAAAAAAAACATGTGCATGGATCCTAACGAGACCACCTTGAATTTGGTGTATTTCAAATTTATAAATATAAAATTGGTATTCTGACACTTGTATGTATGTACTCTAGAAAAAGAAGATTCGACCTAACTGGCTAATTTAAGAAAAAGTAATACTCCTATAAATTATTACGGTTTTTGAATAAACTGCGCTCGAGTTTTTATTTTTCATTATTGTGTAGTAATTAAAATAAACCCAGTATAAAATTATATATTATATAAAATAATTCCAATCGGTATTATACGTTCCATTTTTCAACTAGCATTAGAAAGAGTCTAAATGTTATGGAAGAGATAATATATTGTATTAAATGTTATTATTATTGAGGTAAATCAGTTCGTCTGTTATCAATTACAAAAAAAAAAAAATTACAGTACATGTACGTTAATACTATATCTGTTCGCCGGCCTGAGTGTAGTATGAAATTTCACCTTGTGCAACGATTCTTAGAGTGACGACCTTCACGACGTTGCTTACTAATTGTGCTGTTATGAGGATTTAATGTTGTTATAATTGAGCATTTTTATATAAAAAAAAAAACATGGGTACTACTCACAACAAATTGTCGCCTCCCGCTAACTAGTAGATACTTGTAGTTTAGTTACTGATGCATTGGAAATCGCGTTGATTTGCATTGTTACAGTTAACACCTGTGTTCTACGCTTTTCATAAACAAATATTATATGTAGGGAAAAATCTTATGCATATCTTCTAGCCAACTCATTGTGTTTTATTGGATGCGTAAATACGTATTGTAGGTTTACCTACATAATGAAGCTTTCTATGGGACCACCAAGTTTTTTTGTAAAACCGGATCCTCCACCACGTTTGTGACTAACCTTAAATTATCAGGTTGGGGTCTCAAAATTAGAATTGCTTAGAACTTTTGTAGAAAAAGATAAAACAACAACATAGTTTTTTGATGAGGTCGCAAGACTTTTATTCTCAATTAGGAATCATCTGATATAAAAATAAAATTACAAAAATGCTTGATAACATTCATACAGAATTCAATTATATGAAAAAAAAACATGTGCATGGATCCTAACGAGACCACCTTGAATTTGGTGTATTTCAAATTTATAAATATAAAATTGGTATTCTGACACTTGTATGTATGTACTCTAGAAAAAGAAGATTCGACCTAACTGGCTAATTTAAGAAAAAGTAATACTCCTATAAATTATTACGGTTTTTGAATAAACTGCGCTCGAGTTTTTATTTTTCATTATTGTGTAGTAATTAAAATAAACCCAGTATAAAATTATATATTATATAAAATAATTCCAATCGGTATTATACGTTCCATTTTTCAACTAGCATTAGAAAGAGTCTAAATGTTATGGAAGAGATAATATATTGTATTAAATGTTATTATTATTGAGGTAAATCAGTTCGTCTGTTATCAATTATAATGACCACTGTGAAAATATTTAGTCAACGATTAAATTATTATTTCTGTGTTTAAATTTATTATTTCTGTGTTTATTTTGTAATTACTTTTCAGACATAACAGGCAGTCAGTGTTCAGCCATTCATAAGCACATTTAAAATGTTACGAGATAAATTATTTTACAAAGTCTGTCAAAACATTGGAACTATATTTCTTCAAAAACTATCTGTGCTATTGCAACTTTAATAAAAAAAGAGCCAAACTCATTGGTTGTATCAAACTTAAGCTCACCAATATGCAATTTAACCTTTTTCCATTTTCAAGAGAAAGTTAAGACTTTTTTTATTTTTTTTTTTTTTTTTTTTATTTAACTTGATATTCACTTCACAGAAAAAATAAAAACATTTAAATAAAGCCAAGAAAAGAAGAATCTTCGAATATTTTTAAATTTTCAAATTTTTGTTGCCTAATATTTAATAGTCATCTGGTGACAGTAAAAAAATATAATTATCTACTATACGGTTAAATCTTTTCTGTGAAAAACTTCTTGTTGAATATGTTATTATGTAGCGTATAAAAATTGCCTTAGAAATACCGTACTTTGTGAAACATATTGCCATTGTTACATCCACTTTTCCTATAAGTTACCAAATGTACATATTTCGTATAATTTACTTTAAAATTTTCTTAAAATTTGTTAATTTAGAGCTAGTAAAAAAAGATTATTTTTGAGATTCGGCTTCCATATTATTTTATCAATTAAATACATATTCCAAAAAAATAGTTGTATTTTATTAGTCTCACAAAATCACTTTATGAACTCAGTTGCAATGCAAAACCGTGCAACATAAACGTCAAGTGATACTCCTCCAAAAAAAAAAAAACAAAAACAAAACAAAAGATGGAATTTTTAACAAAAAAACTTCATATGTGACATCTTACCCCTATATTTTTCTGTTTTCAACATTTTTCTATTATTAAAGAAATAACAGTATTATGTTGCTTTAGAAATTTTCTAATTACGGGGTTACTAATTTGATAGACCAATAAGAGTGGTTCTTTCTTCATCAACATTGTTGCAGAGATCAATGGAAGGCAATACTTTCTAACAAAATTAATAAATAAAAATAAAAAAAATGCATAATGTAATATGGTGGATACGGATAATGTTTTTTTGGCGGACACTGTAGTTTTGAAATATTCCTCAAATCTTTTTTGGTTTTCGAGTAAACATAAAAAAATAATATGAATTGATAAATAGTCTGGACAGAAAATACATTTTGAACACTACTTACTTATTCACTATTATTTATCTTGTTTTATTTATACTAAATATATACTTACCCCTAAAAGTAACACCACTCCAACAACCACAAAAACACACCTCAGAAATCCATTCTTCTTTTTCTTTGTATTTCTGTAAAGGCCAAAGTCGGACGTGGCCGCAATACCGGTCATTTTTTAGGTTTCAATAAAATCGCTTCGCACCTCTGCTACCATCGTTAGAACACTCGAATACTGTTTTCCCAAGGTAATTCTAAAAGTGTCGTCTCTTTAAAGCATCTCTTGCGTAAAATAATTTAATAATATGAGTGACTTTGAACAATCGGAGCTAGAAGAAACTCGATATAGGCTTCAAATGCGCTGCACGAATTTTACTTAAATTAAATGGTTCAGTTAGAATCATGTTAAAACGTTATAGATATATCAGACTGCGTCTTTCACTGTAATTAGGGAACGTGAAGAGTAAAAACGTGTTGCTAATTGCCTTTCGAAGTTTCACTGTAAAAGAAACCGAGTTGGTGTTTTCCTAAACTGTGGTAAAAATTTCAGACACGTACATATCAGTAATACTTACCATTTACTTATATGAGTGACTACGAGTATATCAAGAAATTTTATAATTGAGTTTTTCACAGAGTCGTGGTGGCATTTACCTAGCCGCAAAAACACAGTGGCGTCTGAATGCCACACGACACGAAAAATAATAGTATGATGTTTTTAAAAAGAACACCCTGTGTATTTTTGTAAAAATCGTTCTTTAAATTTCTGCAAAGATGTTTTTTTTTTGTCTTTAAATATGATAACTATCTCTAGCCGTTTTTAATTCATCAAACGTTGAATATCGTAGATAAACTACGTAGTTACTTTGTCGGAATTTTTGCCGTCTCGCGTGTTAAATTGCCTTAGAATATCTCCCGCATACTACTGCGCATACGCGGCTTCTGGAGCGTTATCGAGAAGGGTCAATGCCATACATAGCACAGGCAAAAATACACACGTATATAATTTACAAGACGCTTAAAAAATATGGTTTACACTTTCATTATCATAGAGTTTTATAGTGCACAGCCCTGCGTTGCAGCGTATATTTCCGGACTCTAATAATTATTATTTATTGAAAAGCTAAGGTACTAGGTAAGCTATAAACATAAAAAGTATATTATGTTAAGATTTCTTCAACCAAATATTTACTGACTGAAAATAAAGAAATACGAGTAAAAGTTCCATTAGTCACTGCCGATTGTTTTTTTGGCGGTTTCTGTTAATTTTTTATCATTATAAGTACAAGGTTTATCCTGAAATTAGTCTTCAATATTTGACTGTCGTATTCCTACAACCATAGGTCCGGAATGTTGCCTAATAGGTGCTCCCAAAATGGGATAGGTCTAGGTAAATTTTATCATATATATTTTTGTTGTACGCAATTTCTTCAATACTCTTTTATGATAAAAATATAGGTACCATTAAATGATCACCGTATGACATATCGTTTTCCTGTAAAATCAATTGACGGATGATAGTAATGATTATAATAGTAATAGGTCATGCAAAACAATACCATAGTAAGATGTCATAAAAATGTATGCGATATTAATATTCTGAATTACCTACTTTACTAAATTCTCAAGTCACTGTTTATTTATAGTGAAAAAATGATATTCTATCTATCAGCATGTATAATAAGTTTTATATGACTCCATCCACAAGGAACCATTGATCTAGAATTGATCTTGAAACCATTGATCTAGTCTACCTACGGGAAGTTGAATTATTTTTGCAACTGGCAGACGAAGAAAACTAACGTAATGAAAAAATGTAATTTTGACAATTAACTTGTTTTCAGCTTTTTTTTAAATTTTAAAGTATTTTATTAATGCTGTTCAATGGGTCACTACAAATTTGAGAAATGGACTTTCGTCTTCTCTTTAAATGTCTTATAATTTTCGATCTTCTACGTTTCAAGATAAATACACATATTTCGTTGCCTAGGTGATATCATTAGAAACATCTAATTGTGATTTAAATTTTTCTAACATATAACTGAACAATAATTAAAAATGTCTATGTCCGTTCTAGATACAAAGGATCAGATTTCAAGGTGTTAATAACTTTTCAATTACTTTTCCTTTCAAATAGGACAGAAAGGTGAATACATTATATTAGAAGCAGTTTATATATTATATTAATAACAAACTGTATAAGATAACAATAAGCGTATTTGCTAATCTGTTGATAACTATCACCATGAGTATTAATGAAAATTTGGCAGTAATCTCGGCAGCAATTTATCATTTTGCAGCTATTAGTCAATAAGCGAGTATTATCCACTCCAAATATTTTCCGCTTTACTGCACAAATGACTTTGTTACATAAATATAATATAAAAATATTCTGTATCGGAATAGATGAAAGAACCTTCAGAATATATCTGACAATGACTTTATATCCAGGTATCTTAAACTAACAGCTTTACTTTCTTATGTTAAATAATGTTCGTCGAGTTTCATGTTCCACACCATTCATATTTCATTTTGTAATCATTAAATGCAATAGCAATAATAACTTAATTTTTTACGAAACTTACCTTATAAATATACCTCGTGCTGAAGAGGAACACTTCGTCTTTGTTATCCAGTGCAATAGAGAATGGAGGCGAAAGCGTGTTTTTGAGCCCCTTCAAACAGAATAGGATGAGAATGCAGACTATGGTGAACCAAATCGTGTTGGAAGATCCTTCCCACAAGACTGTAGCACTAGAACTAGTTTGCAGTTGGCAGAACCGGTCAAATATGATCCAGCCCGCTCTCCAGACCATATTCGTGGTGATGTTGAACGTGGTGATGTAGAATTTCATCAGGAAGACGTTGAAAATCCTTAAGAGCCAACTCTTCCTCTGCTTCTCCACCACCACATAATGAAAAACGTCCTGGCCCAAGGCTAGCACGATATGAGTGACCATGCCTATAATGAAACTTTCCCAGACGGGGAAATATACAGCATAGATATCCATTATCTGCCAGATTCCTCTCCAGCATCCCACAACACAGGGAGTCACTACGAAAATAGAGATGAAGATGTCCAACGTGCTCAATACTCTTTTCTTCTTTTTAGTCTTTTTAACGCTTTTACTAACGGAGAATCGTTTGGGTTCGTCCAAAAGAGGTTTGCTTTCGATGTGTATCCTGAGGTGGTCAGAGTCATCTTGTTTTCGGTAATCCTCAGGGTCCAAAGAATCTAGCTTGGAATATGTGCAGCTCTGGCAGTCCATTCTCTCGTTGATACAGTTTCAATATAATCTCAATTTTAGTCTAAAAGAAAGCACGTTGTAAGTAAGTGGGCCTATTTCACTTTATTTAAGTTAAAGATAATACGTAGTTCAACTACGGTAGTCTAAGATAAAAATGGTCTTAAAAATAAAAATAATAAAACGCTCGTCTGGTTTGCATAACAATTATTAAGAATATTATTGATTATTGACAGTGATTGTGGCAACATGATAAGATTATAAAATGTTGAGATTTATTTATATTTGGAGCATTGTTCAAATAACTTTCAAGTTACTTTGCATATTAATGGCAACAATTTCTGAATAAAAAAATGTATTTTTATTTATTAGTTTCTCAGTTTGGTTTTGGTTTCACTTTTTAAAATCGAATATTTAAAGGTATTTAAAAATGAGTGTTCAACCTTTAGAAGTGCGAATTTCCTTAAGATTCAAAAAGCGGTGTGTAGTTATACAGGGTGTCATACCAGTTTTTTTTCATCAGGATTTTGGAGTTTTATAGATAAAGTGATTGTGAGTAAAAAAACGTGAACATAGCCCCTGAAACGCTTAGTTTTCGACATACAACACGATAAATTAATTTCTTCTTGATTTTTTTTTTCTGTTAGCTCAATAACAGTGAGAGCTACAAGGGGTTAATTTTACAAGTGAAATGGTCTAATAAAAACTCAATCATCGATAAAGAAATTGTTTAATTACAGAATCAGTGGTGTGCATATGGGGGTTCAGTGCTCCCATTTTATATCAGAATTTCTACGCCAATGATTTTTTTTTCAGGTTTGACTGGTTCCACTCATTTTTTGCTAAATTGCAATGAAAAAAAGGTAATAACAATGATTTTCCACAAGCGTCTCGTTTTTTATAAAAAAAATAATATATATATACATAGGTAGGTATATACTCCTTGATGTACTAGAAAATTTTATCAATTAACTTTAATTATATCTTTATAACTCCCACATCAACGTAGTGGAGTGGAAGTATAGGTGATCATATTCATGATTTTTTTAAATGTATACTGGTTAAATGGGCCTATCTATCTGCCTGTCTGTCTGTCTGTTAACCTTTTTTGTGTATACTTGAGATCGCGTTGAAATACCAAATTTGGAACACTTACATATGTATCATGTATTTGGAATTAATTAGATTTTTAGCTTAATCGGTTGAGGGGTTAGGGACAAAATGGAGGTAATATACTTTTTTCTTGGAGGTAATGCACCTCAAATTTGAGGCACATGTACAACATAATAGAGTCTACAAATATTAAGGTTTTTAGCTTAATATTGAAGGTTGAAGGGAGTAAGGATTTAAAATACATGGGTCAAATAAACTTTTTCATCATTAATTTTAATAATTACAGAGTTTTCAGCAGGGTACCAAGATTATATCCAAATTTAACACTTTTAAAAATACAAACTAACGTTTTCATTGATTTAGTTTGATTAAATATAGAAGAGATTGATTTGTTTATTTTTCTCTATGTACCAATGACAGTGAGGTACAAAGTTCCAATTTTACAAGTGAAATAGTCTAATGATAGCTCAATGAACCAGTCAAACCTGGCGTAGAAATTCTGATATAAAATGGCAGCACCAATCTCCTGTACGCTCGCCATTGAATCTGTAATTAAAAGTGTTTTTATCGATGATTGAGCTTTCATTAGCGTTCTTCGCTTGTAAACTTTAGAGCCCTTGTTAGAACTGTGTAGCTCTCACCGTTATTGAGTAAACAGAGAAACAATCAATAAAAAAATTAAACTTTATCATCCTATATGTCGAAAATTAAGCGTTCGAATATAATTAAGGGAAACACCCACGAGAAATTCAGGATATGAGAGAGTGTGAAGGAGAAATTGAAGTATGGGTGAAATAACCAGTTATCGGTTTTCTAGGGAATTTATCGCAAAAGCATATTTAGCTTTGCCAAGGAAAAAATTACGCCTTTTAACAGGAATCCTGACAGAACAATGTCTGGCTACGGAAGCACTTATCTTACACAATATGAAGTTGAAAGAAGTGAAACCCCTCTTTGCAGAGCGTGTGAACAGAACGAGGAGACAGTCGAGCATCTACTCTGTGATTGTTTAGCTGTCTCGTCAATAAGAAGTTCCATATTAAGAGAGCGCTGGCCTTCCATGGTCATAATGAGGGAGCTCCCAGTGGGTGACATCACCAGTTTCTTCGAACGAATTGGATGGTTGGAGTTATATAAACTCGGGCGACTACCTCAAGGAGGATGCACAAGGTGCCCAGTGGGGCATAAGAGCTGTGACTATCTGAGTCATACTCCACTAGCCCCAAAAACCAGATGATAAGAAGTCTTATAGAACTAGAAAGTAATTTGAGCATTGCAAGGAAACAGATCTAGCTTAAATGGGTAAAACTAAGAAATCTTTTGAAGATAAGACGGGGCTGGGTAAAGTTAAACTCAATAATTACTTCATTGAAGTCCTGAGAGAGAATACTAAAGACTTCTCATATAGCGGATCATCATGGGTTTATTCGAAAATGGAGGAGGTTGACGTACATGTTGTAATAAAAGAGGGAAAGAAGAGAAACACAAGGATGATCAATAAACATCAGTAGTGTTCAACTATTACCGTATCAAACTGCGGTATACGTCGTCGAATTAAATTAAGATATTAGAAAAGATACAAAGACATAATCATACTCATGATCATAATTTCATGACAAAAAAATGTATTATACTCGTGGTTGTAGTATTTTGTAAAAAAAAGATAAGAGAATTTTGTCTAAAGAAATACCTAGTTGATCGATCTATAATAATCTGAAGAAAAACGATATTTCTGATATTTCCAATTCATTCTCACAACTGAACAACTGAAAGATTTCCCTATGACCAGGTCGATATTAAATATGATTCATGGCGGCTGGTGGAATTTGAAGTTTTCGTATTTTCATAACGGAGGATGGGACACATATCATAATTTAGTTTAGTTTACTTTTGTTGATTTCAGTTTAGCCCAAAAATATTGCGCAAACATTTTGCAAGCCGTTTCTAAGATCTTCAGGTGAGGCACGGATGTTTTGAAATCTTTTTTGTAAATTTCATAAAGTTTTTTTTTTTGTTACGAACATTATAGCCTTCTACTTTGAACTAGTAATAACTCCCTAAATATGATATGGACTCCATGCTTTGGGCTTCACGTGGGCTTCATCAAATTCTACCAACCGCCATTGAATGCTAGTAGGTACGTACAGAGTTAGACACCTAAAATTGACACACCCGTATTTATTTTAATTAAGACTTTAATTAAGACTAATAGATTAAAAAAAAACTCAAGTTAAAGGGGTGTGAAAAAAATAGCATCCTATAATAACAACATCCTCTATTTTTGATCGTAAACATATTATCCATAATTTTCTGATCACAAAAATGTATGATTATTCTATGATTACTTTAATTGATTTCGAGATATATCGAGATATCTTGTTACGTATTTAATACAATACGACTAACTATTATCTTATTAAAACCAGTTTTGAATTTTTCAGTTCGACTAAAATTAAGAGAAATAAAAGCAGTGTCAATTTTAGGTTAACTGCATCTTCCATGTATTATTTCTCCAGTATCATGTAAATTTAAAAAAATAGGATTCACTTAAAATCTCACATTATGAAACCATGTGACGACGGTGTAGGAAAATTGATAGTTAATTTTATTAGTGTATTATGATAATTTAACCTCCCCCAAATAAATATACTATATTTGTTCATTTTTATTTTTATTATTACTGAAAATATCACGTTTAATTAATTAGTATTCAGTAATTTCAGTATATTTTTTTAATAGAGAAATATTTATGTTTTAGGTGAGCCCTTTGTGCAGCTGAAGATTTTGAGGGGCTGTTATCTACAACACAGATTAGACCGACAAGAAAACCTCGGAAAAGTACTTACTTCGCATATAGGTACATAGAATTTTTAGCGCTCGAAGAATTTACTACCGATTATTATGACCAATTGTTTTTTAACTATTTTCACAGTGCACTACAAAGTTTGCATGCTTTCCAAAAAATTTTGTACTACGACACGTCTTCACTCTACTGGTCCTACAAATTACCGTGAGAGCTTATCTTTTTATTTTTGATCATGCGATAACAATGTAATATTACGTATATCGACCTTTTTTTATGTGTTTCATCCTTTGTTTTCTGTTTACTACACGCAATGTCGTGGGTTCAAATTTCACATGATATTAGGTAATAATTTACACCGAAAGACAGTTACCCAAAATTTATTATATAGATATGTGTATGCAGCTGCCGGTTTCCACTTTTTCTCAGACTACACTATTATTTTTGTGTTCTTGTATGACAAATTGGATGAGTTCAATTTCAACAGTACATAATACATATAACGAATCAATGAGCTGAGTTTGAAAAATCGGTAAGAAATAAGAATTTAAATGAAAGAAATGTCACCTCGTGATTAATTAACCTTAATGTTTCCTAATGTTGAAAAAACAAAAAAACTACTTATGATAATAAAACTAATGATAACACAGCTACTATTATTATTAACAACAACTATGTAAATTAGTGTCGTAGGTAGTTAACCCTTTCAGGGGAAGTGGGACATACCTGTCCCATCTATTTTTTACTGGTTTTTTTCATATTTCTGACACCTTTTGCCCTATCTAGGTACAAAAGTATTTTTTAGACTTTTGGGTACCTAATTTTTGAAATTTTGGAGTAAATTGCAATAATTAATTTATTTAAATACTTGTTATATACAATTAACATGAAAAAATGCTGTTTTTTCACTGAAAAATCAGTTTCTCGGTAACGCATATGTTTTTTTTTACGTATTCTCCATATATGGGTTTATAACATTTTTTTCAAAATTTTTCGTTGCTCAGTTTTTTCAAAAAAAAATCTTAAAATTGCAAAAATCAAAATTTTCGAACTTTTGTATTTTTTAAAATTTTTGTTTATTATATATTTATAATTATTATAAATTATAATCGTTCACATTAAAATGTTTATTTATTAAATAGTTATAAAACATATTGATGATAAATTTGTAATAACTGTTTATAAAAACTATATGACTCTTGTATCATGTTAGATATAAATGTGTTGGTGCTCACAAGCTCACAAGCACAAGAGTTGCAGTAAAACATTATTTGTTATAGTTTATTATAGTTTTTTCTTTTTTATTATTTTTAAATTATTTTCATAAAATATTATTTCCTGTCAAAATTTTGTCCGCCATTTTGAATTTTGAAAATCTGACTTCGGATCAGCGACCCCAAAAACCTTAGTAGTCACTCTTATTTTTATAATAAGTGTTAAGGAAAAATGTGCCCCTGAAAGGGTTAAACAAAGCCCCTGCGATAGGTCAGTGGGTGAAGTGCTAAGTGAGAGATAGTGATTCGAATTCGTTAGTAATCGATATAACATTAACATTAAAATGCTTTTATATAATATTCATATTGACATCTACAATACATTGGCTCACAGACCTTGATATTCATTTCCAAATATTCTATAAATATATTAGGCAGGGAGTGGACATATCGCAGAGCGGTCGACCCCCCCCCCCCCGCTTGGAATTGGAATATAGAATGAAAAGACCTTTTGAATGAAGTATCACAAGCCTCTACTTCCAATTTGAAAATTTAAGGGTTGTAGCTGTTACCTGAAGGGGTTGAATTTAAGGATGACATTTTTACGTCGCAATATATCATTTTAGAATTAGAAATTGATGTGTCTCGGGATTTTCTAAAAAAAATGCATAAAAATGGAGCTACTGAATTTATTCCATTTGGCTGTTCCACACTGTATAAGAAGGAAAGTAGGGGGAACAGTGAAACAGTGGCCACTTTTTTATTAAAATTGTAATAAAAGCTAGAATTAACCTTTTTTCTCAACCCTGATAGCAATAGGTGATAAATTATATATGCTTCTCTACAGATTTTCATTCTAAGACTGAAAAAAATAATATTTTAGCTAAAATTTCGGAGTTGCCACTGTACCTACCCTGATGGTACATTCACCATTATAGTAGCTATTACTGTTTAAAAACTGGGAAACAATGCAACTTCTACACTGTATAATTTTAATGATTCCTAGAGGGAGAATATCAATTTCTGTGGTATGTTTGTATTAAAAGATTGTATTTATTCTAAAATCAATACCATAGTTATTAAAAACAACTCCTATGAGATTAAAATAATATTTATTTATTACAACCATAAAATTCACACAGTTGTTTCTTTTATGAAAATATAATAAAACTAATTGAAGAAAAATTATATAAGATAATAAAAGTAATTCAATTATTTAGCCCCATACTCCATATTTTTACTGAAATATTAGTGTCAGTTTCTATGTGTGTATATTTTAGATATATTTATATATTTATTACTGTCTGGAGTTTTAAAGAGAAACAATTTTACCTACATAACACATTAAAAATTATTGGAACTACAAATCAGGGGTCGGGGCGTGTGTAAGGAAGCACAAGACCGACTGCTTAAACAGGGTCGCTTTCAGAAAAATCAAACAATGAATTTATTAGTTCATTCAAATGACACAAAGTATGGATTTATTTTAAATAAAATAAACAAATAAAATACGTTAGATTAGTCAATAGTTTTTAAATTATATACTCTGATTTAACAATAATTCTAATTTTTATCGCTATTCAGTAGCAACATGATCGAAGGTACATAAACTGTAAGCCCACTCTGAAATTAAGAAAGAATGTGAACCAGAAGACCCGACCAGTATCTATTAGATTAAATGTTACTTACTTAAATAATCTCATTGAATTTTTCTTAGCAAAAGACCAGAGTTTCAATGAAGTGGTTGGGTTCAGATATTTGGGTATGTAATTAATGAAATGTGGTATGTAATACATCTATTATAGAGCAAGGTGATTTCCTCACAAAATAGTCAAAACGGGGAAACGCTGCTTTCTTGAAAAGCATATGCTCAGGATAAGTCCGGGGGAGATGGCCGTATGGCAGAGATGACCAACTTTCAACATTCAAGATACAAACATTCGCTAGGTATCATTAGCTATCACTTAGTTCGCTTCAAGTCAAATATTAAAAGTAAGTAAAATCCACCTGTTTTCTTTTGCCTGGTATGAAAATTGGTTAAGGTGTTCTTGTTACAAGTTGTAGTTGTGTAGTTTTTGAAAAATTAATTGTTTTTTTAAGTAATTTCAGAACGGCTTATGAGTTGTGCTTGAACGTAACCTCAAAATAACCACAAGAGTACATACATTTTATGACGTGCCTGGTGTGGCAATCTCTCCCGGAAAATTAGGAGAGATGGCCACATTCGGTCCGGGTGTGATGGCCAGGGTATTACTAGAGATGTTTTCATATTTTTTGGACTAAGACAAACCTGTTAATTTCATATGCCAAATAAATACCAAAGAAAAGGCTATTAAAGGCCGCAATAAACGCTTTGAAAACGTGGGCTTTGGAGAGAACTATTTCGAAACATGTTTTCTCGAAGACTGTTTCAGTGTATTATTTGCCAACTCTGGGTGCACGAAAATGTCACTGAATTAGACAATCAAAATGTGGACAAGGGAAAAAAATAACTCAAAAAGTGCATGGTAAAAAAAGAAGAAGCAGTAGAATTAAGTACTAGCCAACTCTCCCGTACTACTAAAGCTCTTCTGAACGCTCTGGGAGAGATAGCCAGTTGTGATTTATTATTTTATTATTTTTAAGGTAGACCTTATTAGAAATAATAATTACAATCTGCAGCCTATACATGTAGTTTTATTTTATTTTAAATGGACCTTGAAAAAATTATGACCAACTACCCCGGACTTAGCCTAACCAAAATATAAATTTTAAGTACACGTTGTATGTATGTATGTACAAGTTGTATGTATGTACAAAATATAAATTGTATGTCATATGTACACGTATGCTAGTCAACTATATTTTCATCTGTAAAAATACCTGAATTTGATTATATTTTCGGAAAATATAAATATTTCAGCAACTAGTGTTGAGAATTGTCCCACAATATTGGACTGTTGTCGATCGAGATTTTTACAAGTTCGGGGAAACAAATAAAAAATCACATTATTCTTATACACTTAAGTGAGTGTAATCATTCACATCTGACAAAAAACTTATTAGTACTTATTAGTAGTACTTATTAGTACTGAACAAATTAGTATGTTCAGTAGTATTTTTATTATCTTGTCTTTATTTAATGTGCACACTCTTAAATAGACAGTTAGGATCATCTAAAACAAAGATCCATGGTCAGTCAGTAGATAGAAACTCATGATGCAAAAAAAAAAACAGAAAAAATTCTTACGCAAAATTTTCATACAGACGCTCAAGTATGCTTGTACAAAATGATTAATCATGCATGCTTATCAAGCTTCCAATTACGTTTATAGCCGCCTTAACAGACATGAAAAAAAAACCTTTAATTTTATCCCACAATTTTCATTTAGAATTTTATATAAAATTTTGTAACGTAAAGTGGTAAAATTTTTTTGCTATTTATGCTATTGTTTACTTATTTTTTACTTATTCAATATTTCTGAGGCTGGAACAATTGCGTATTCTTCTCAGAATTAAAATGTTTCTTGATTGATGACTTAAAATGTTAATCAAAATGTTAAAAAAATTAAATTATACAAACAAAAATTGCGCAACCACAGTTACACATTGCGTGTATCTATTTAAATGTGAACGATATATTTTTTTCTTATTTAACAGTTACAGGTGTAATTGAACAGAAAGAAAATCTAATATTCTGCCGAGGTTTGTGAAACCAAAATTCTCATTTGTAGGGTTAATGCAGTACAAAGCATATACATAGTTCGGACCTTCGCTAACTCAGATATTCCAGTAATTTGGTGCTGTCTAATAACTGGACACTTTCCTTTTGTCACCTTAAAAGACGCGCTTACATTAGTCAAGTAAAACGGACAGGCAAGTAGTCAAGTTGACTGTCCGAAGTTACTTTCCCCGTGGAAACGCCTTACTTGCTACCAGTGGCGGTGCGTGATATTTCAGTTAGCCATATCTTGAAAACGACGCATGGGACCCACTTCACTTTTAGGTGATGACTATACACCTCTTACAGAAAGGATTTATAGTGAAAAACCGTCAGCAAAGTTTGCGAAAAAATTTTCAAAAACACTGGAGCACTCCCTGGGTTCTCAGTAACGCTCTGTGTGATATTTGCAGTATATTTTTTCATAATCTAGAAACAAATATAAGGAGACGTTTTTCGATTTGTTGCAAAATATTTTTTTTTTCAAAAAAGTTATGGCCATTTTAATTTTAATTTTATAGGAACATTTTGTTTCCCAAAATTAAAATGGCCATAACTTTTTTGAAACAAAAATATTTTGTAACAAATCGAAAAACGTCTCCTTATATTTGTTTCTAGATTATGAAAAAAATATACTGCAAATATTCCACAGAGCGTTACTGAGAACCCAGGAGTGCTCCAGTGTTTTTGAAAAATTTTTCGCAAACTTTGCTGACGGTTTTTTCACTATAAATCCTTTCTGTAAGAGGTGTATAGTCATCACCTAAAAAGTGAAGTGGGTCCCATGCGTCGTTTTCAAGATACGGCTAACTGAAATATCACGCACCGCTACTGCTTGCTACTAACATCATGCTAGGCAAATCCAGCTCTACTTGCCCGTCAAGTAAAGTGAACAGTCAAGTGAGTAGAGAGTTGTTTTATTTTTGAGCCAGTACAGCTTTCCCCCTCCATCAAATTCGTTTACCTGCCTTCATACTGGTATGGCTGGGACAGGATGTCGTGTTATTCTCGTCAAGTAGAGCACGTGGATGGGATATAGGTTGCTGTTTATTTGTATTTGATTAAAAGAATTTCATATTGGCCTGGAAAATGCCACCTCCAAAATGGAATCATACCACCACATGCAAGTTTGTTGCTTTGGTGCAAAAAAATGTTGCAAACTCCTGTAGCTAAATATGATAATGCTATTTCAAGTTTTATTCGTCCTGGTATAGCATCGCGCATTAAAGTATCCGCTTTTTGAATGTCAGATTGTATTAAATTAAGTAAAGTCTCGAAGCATTCCGAAGACATTCTTAAAAAATACTTTTATTCTCTTGGATCTTCATGATAAAGTTCTTTTAACAGAAGTACAGAACCACTTCGTAAAGATGTCTTTGCTATCCAATTTCTCACTTATAGCCTTTTTGTTTTGTTAGAGTCCTCCAATACTTCCAAAAGTTCAGCTACTAATATTTTTGTCACGGTTTTGAATACGTTTTTTTCTTTAGCACGTCGTTTAAAATCCATGTTGCAGGCAGGCAGTTTTACTGGCACGTCACTGAACCGGCTTAAATTGGGATACTATCTATGTGTGTATATTTTAGATATATTTATATATTTATTACTGTCTGGAGTTTTAAAGAGAAACAATTTTACCTACATAACACATTAAAAATTATTGGAACTACAAATCAGGGGTCGGGGCGTGTGTAAGGAAGCACAAGACCGACTGCTTAAACAGGGTCGCTTTCAGAAAAATCAAACAATGAATTTATTAGTTCATTCAAATGACACAAAGTATGGATTTATTTTAAATAAAATAAACAAATAAAATACGTTAGATTAGTCAATAGTTTTTAAATTATATACTCTGATTTAACAATAATTCTAATTTTTATCGCTATTCAGTAGCAACATGATCGAAGGTACATAAACTGTAAGCCCACTCTGAAATTAAGAAAGAATGTGAACCAGAAGACCCGACCAGTATCTATTAGATTAAATGTTACTTACTTAAATAATCTCATTGAATTTTTCTTAGCAAAAGACCAGAGTTTCAATGAAGTGGTTGGGTTCAGATATTTGGGTATGTAATTAATGAAATGTGGTATGTAATACATCTATTATAGAGCAAGGTGATTTCCTCACAAAATAGTCAAAACGGGGAAACGCTGCTTTCTTGAAAAGCATATGCTCAGGATAAGTCCGGGGGAGATGGCCGTATGGCAGAGATGACCAACTTTCAACATTCAAGATACAAACATTCGCTAGGTATCATTAGCTATCACTTAGTTCGCTTCAAGTCAAATATTAAAAGTAAGTAAAATCCACCTGTTTTCTTTTGCCTGGTATGAAAATTGGTTAAGGTGTTCTTGTTACAAGTTGTAGTTGTGTAGTTTTTGAAAAATTAATTGTTTTTTTAAGTAATTTCAGAACGGCTTATGAGTTGTGCTTGAACGTAACCTCAAAATAACCACAAGAGTACATACATTTTATGACGTGCCTGGTGTGGCAATCTCTCCCGGAAAATTAGGAGAGATGGCCACATTCGGTCCGGGTGTGATGGCCAGGGTATTACTAGAGATGTTTTCATATTTTTTGGACTAAGACAAACCTGTTAATTTCATATGCCAAATAAATACCAAAGAAAAGGCTATTAAAGGCCGCAATAAACGCTTTGAAAACGTGGGCTTTGGAGAGAACTATTTCGAAACATGTTTTCTCGAAGACTGTTTTTGAATACGTTTTCACGGTTTTGAATACGTTTTTTTCTTTAGCACGTCGTTTAAAATCCATGTTGCAGGCAGGCAGTTTTACTGGCACGTCACTGAACCGGCTTAAATTGGGATACAATTTGCCACTTTTACTTGCTCGTTTGTAAAATGTAGCAGGTCACTTGTCTACTTGCCTGTCCGTTTTACTTGATTAATGTAAACGCGCCTTTATGTCTAAGTTTTTTTATTTCCAATGCAGTCGTAAGTGATTGTAAATTTTTAATGCCTCGATAGTAGGTACTTTTGTAACCGGTAACAAATGATAGTTTGACAGTGTCAGATTATACTTACATATTTCTAAATTTGGATACAATATAATACAAGCTAAGATGTACCCACATATAGGTAGGTACAGCGTGTTTGATTTTTGGCAATGCAAAAACAAATAAGAATAATAGGTTCGCTACTTGACATCCGCTATAATCCGAAATTTTTCAGAAAAACAAACGACCGTCGGGAGATACTAGAAGTATCGAAAAATCTGCGATGCGATTTTGTTTGTTTCGTACCTCTAAAAAGTCTCATATTTTAACTTCGGATTCAGAATTTTTGGAAAAATCGCAGGTATTAGATATTTCAAAAACCTATGGTTTTTCAAAAACATCTGAATAAATATTCTGAGGCTTCATGTTTATCCCGACGTTCGTTTTTCTGTTTAGAAACGAGTGTTTTTATAATTTTTCTCTTATATCCCATACTTAAGGAAATATCATCGTAAAACGATGAATGAGATATACTGAATAATGAGGTAATTGTCAAGATTTTAATAATTTCAATATATAATTGCCTAATGTAATGATTTTGATCTCTGTACAGCATTGTACCTACTTATAACCCTTTTGTTGATAAGGCATACATCATTTTCTCTACTCAGGAATTGCCTCAACGCAAAATGTAGTAATTTAATGATGAACTAATTTGTGCAAAATATTAAGTTCTAAGGATATCTAAAAGCCATGCTCTGCTACATGATTTCGTCTAATAGAACTAGAGCAAAATATCTGACTATAACGAAACATATTGAGACAAGTCTAAGAAATATTTTAATTCAATAAAGGTAAGTACTCTCAATTTCTATAAATTACTCAGTGAAACACAAACATTGTTCAATATAATTAAATACATTTTTCACATGTGTATGTTTGTCTGTGTAAAACGGTAAAAAATATTTTGCTGTTTTGGTGCCACTTGATCTAATTTAAACACCTAAATTACTATTACACTTGAGTCTGAAAGAAAATACTACTCACATCAAATACCTCTGTAACCTTGCCCTTTTCCTTAATAATCATTTATGGTTGAGGGTGTATTAGAAGCACTTTGCACTTGTCTAACTCCAGGTGCAGATGTTTTACGGAGAAGAATGCGCGACAAATCGAATGCCACCTTTTATATCGAGAGATATAAATCTGTGCACTTGTGCTAAATGGTATGTTTTGATTTTATGATTGACTTATATACTTATTAAATTATTATCTACGACGTGATTAATGCGATGAATATAGCTATATACTCCACATAGTTTCGTTTCATAATTTCAAAAACGACCTGTTGAGAAAGTCTGGACCCCCAGATCTATTGTTATCTTCAGTTACTAGCTGATAAACCTTTTTTATCTCTGATGTTAAATGGATTTCTGCATGCATTAGTTTTTATAAATTATCTGATGATAATAAATTTTATATTATAAACATGAAATCACACTGAAATTTTTCATTTATTAGAATACGCTTTTTTTATTTAAGCAGTGACAGATAATTGAATTTTCCGATTTTACGGGGTTATTACTAGACCCGAATGGAAGGCTACAAAAAAATATTCACATGACACCGAAAAAAATCCAAAAATGTGTGCCATGTCCGAAGATTTTGAAAATGGCTTGCAAAATGTTTCTGCAAAAAAAATCTGTAAATATAAAGTAATTTAATTGTAAATGGTAATTTGAATTTTTATTTTCTTACCCTAGTATTTTGTTTCTGGGATATACTATATCTGTATTGACATTTGTAAAAGTGACATTTGTGACAGCTGACATTTATTAAGTTTTATAGTTTACATACTTAGTTTATTTAGTTTATACACACTATCTATTAGTAAAGAATTGTATGGAATGACATATTGAATATTCTGGATGTCAAAAGAATTTTCTAGAAATGTAGGAGCTATAAATACTGGTGTTGTTGCTAGGATAGAGTTAGTTATGTTTTGAATGTTACATGGTTAAGACTCACGAGTTGTAGATTGTTAAATAAACGTGTTTGAATTGGAGAAGTGATTAATTTGAAGAGAAATTCGTAACATTTTGGTGACAGCGGTGGGATTATCGAAGAATTTGAAGAGGAAAAAATTGTATATGGTGAATACGAGGGCAACAAGATACGACGAGGAAACGACGACGATGGATGTGAGTGAGATACTAAAATTTTAAAAACTTAAACAAGGAGAAGAAAAGCGACGACAGGAGGACGAACAACGACGACGAAAGGACCGTGAGGAGGCAGAACGACGACGACAGGAGGACCGTGAGAAGACAGAACGACGACGACAGGAGGACCGTGAGGAGGACGAACGACGCCGACAAGAGGACCGTGAGGAGGCAGAAAGGCGAGAGGAACAGCGACGGCAAGAGGACGAACGGCGGCGACAGGAGGACGAACGACGACGACAAGAGGACCGAGACGAGGCGGAGAGGCGTCATCAGGAAATTTGCGAGTCTCAACAAATAATAAACACCAGGTTGAATGCATTTTCTGGGAGGATTGATGGCGTGGAACAGCAGATTGACCAGGTAGGCCAAAAAAGTCAATAGAATTGAGAAGGAGTTTAAGGAGAATAGGGAAGAAATCGAAAGATGACTCGAAAGAAGATTAGAGGACACCAAACGGCAGGTACAAAAAGAAATACTGAAAAAGATAGAAGGGCTGGAGCACCAATTACATCGTACTTCAATAGCCGATTCAGGAGATTGTTCGACCTCACCAGCTACTCCGTTACAACATTCAAGCCTTATGCATACTGAAAGGTCGGTACACAAAATGCTTAAGCCTCCTACGATGGACAGTCATCATGGTCCATGTATCGCAGACAGTTTGAGGCTGCCGCAAAGGCCAACGGATGGACTCCACAAGAAATGGCTACTTCGCTAGTCATATCTCTCAGAGGTCAGGCTTTAGAAATTTTACAGAGCATCCCGGATGAGCAGCAAAACGATTACGACAGGATTTTAGGAGCATTAGAAATAAGGTATGGACACAAATATCTCCGTCAAGTTTACAAGTCCCAACTCAAGAGTAGACAACAAAGAACCAATGAGTCCCTTCAAGAGTACGAAGCTGACATTGAACGCCTCATCCATTTGGCTTACCCTCAGGCACCGAAGGAATTTTTAGAACAAATTGGCATCCAGACTTTTATTGATGGACTACTAGACACAGAAATGCAGCAAGCTTTGCGGCTGGGGAGGCACACCACTATCAGTGATGTACTGGTAGCTGCCTTAGAATTTAAAGCGGCTAAAGAAGCCTCAAGAAACTGCAAACCCAAAGTAAGGCAAGTTACATTTGATGAGTCACAATCACTTAAAGAAACCATAGAGAAAATAATGCGGGATACATTAAATGGAATGAGAGAGACGAAGTCACCACAAAAGGAGACGAGAAGCTGCTACAACTGTGGGAGAATTGGGCATCTTCAACGTTTTAGCAGAGCCAGATCTAGGTCCCAGTCAAGAGCTAACTCGCCAGATCGACAACTGGAGCAGAGATCCAGGTCTAGGAGCCCAAATCAAAGAAATTGGAGAGAAGACAGAAGGACATCGACGACCTCACAGCAAAGGAAGAGCCGCTCCCCCAGCCCAGATAGAAGATCTCGTTCCAGATCGCCGGCGAGAGCTTCGGAAAACCACAATTAGTCGATATTGAGGGGCGCGTGTCGACTACTTGTACTCAATGCCCCAAGATTTCTGTCTCAAAAATAAGTAGCGACGAACGAAGCCTGGTAGTCCATGGTTACTTGGACGATAAATGGTGTTCCTTTGTAATTGATACCGGTGCTACAAGAACTATTCTGCGGCCTGACATTCTGCCAAAATCATCAAAGGAATTATCCAAACATGTGAAATTGGAAACAGCTACTGGAGAATTGATTCCTGTACATGGCGAGCTAAATGTAAAAATTCAACTGGGTTCCAAAATCATTTATCACCGAGTTTTAACAGCCGATATCAGAGACGACTGCATATTAGGACTAGACATACTGAGTAAACATGGTTTTGTCGTGGATGTTAAAAACAAAACTATACAAAAAAAAAACTGGATGTTTTCCACGAAACACCGAACTACTACACTTTTCTCGACGCGCGTTTTAATCTTCTCCTGAAGATGCCAACTTGGTTGGCGAAACGCGCGTCGAGAAAAGTGTAGTAGTCGGTGTTTCGTGGAAAACATCCAGTTTTTTGTTTCTACGCCGAAGGTTCCAGTACCCACTCCAAAAACTATACAAATTCAAAATGAAGAAATTGTTATGGCCCCCAAACTGCAAGACTACAATAAATCAAGTAGGATCATAGTTGAAGAAGACATCCAAATTCCCCAAGGATAAGAGAACATCATCATTGCAAAATTTGATGGAAATGGTCCGAGTACCGGAACAGTCGAGGCGAGCGAAAGGAACGATGGCTTATTGGTTGCAAGAAGCCTAGTAGAAATGAATAACCAAATTCCAGTAAGGATTTCCAACATATCAGACAAAAAGATTATTCTTAAGAAGAATGAAGTATTGGGATGTTGTGAACCAGTCGAAAAGATAGTTAAATGCGAGGAAGTCAACCAAGCTCAGACGAATCAAGCAAGAGTACGTGATCCAACTATTGCAGAACCTTTGCTTAAAAATGCTGCTCATCTGGAACCGGAAGAAGTTAGAAAAGCTACACAGTTCCTCGACAGATATCAAGATGTATTTGCCAATGGAAACATCACCGGCAGAACAAGTCTGGTTCAACATCGCATCCGACACCGGCAATAACCCACCGATAAAGCAAGCTCCAACAAGACTACCATTCGCTAAACAGAATGAAGTTACCGGAATGATCGATAAAATGCTGAGAGAAGGTGTCATCGAGGAATCATCGAGCCCATGGTCTTCACCCGTTGTTTTAGTTACGAAGAAAGATGGCACAACCAGATTCTGCGTGGACTATCGGAAGCTGAACAATGTGACTAGGAAAGACAGTTATCCTCTACCTCGAATCGACGGCACCATGAACACACTTTCAGAGTCAAAATGGTTTTCGACATTGGACTTGAAGAGTGGATATTGGCAAGTCGAACTTAATCCCGATGATAAAGAGAAAACAGCATTCTCTGCTGGTACCGGACTTTATCAATTCAAAGTTATGCCATTTGGTCTTTGTAATGCACCGGCCACTTTCGAGAGACTGATGGAGTTAGTACTCAGAAGAATGACGTGGAAAACTTGCTTGGTATACCTTGATGACGTCATTGTAATGGGGAAGTCATTTGATGAACATCTTAAAAATTTGGAGGATATTTTCAGAAGATTCAAAAATGCCAACTTACAGTTAAATCCAAAGAAATGTTCCCTATTTCAAAAACAAGTAGAATTCGTGGGACATATAGTTTCCGCCGAAGGAATTCAAACTGACCCCAGGAAGATTTCTGCCATAAAAGAGTGGCCCCAACCAAGAGACAAACATCAAGTAAGGAGTTTTCTTGGACTGTGTACCTACTACAGGAAATTTGTAAAGGACTTCGGAAAAATTGCCAAGCCACTACATCGGCTCACTGAAAATAATATTACCTTCGATTGGACTCCAGACTGCCAGCAAGCTTTCACAGAACTGAAGAAGCGCCTAACTACAGCACCAATTTTGGCATACCCTAAACAAGATGGAATGTTTATTTTGGATTGTGATGCCTCTCAACACGGAATTGGATCAGTCTTATCCCAGGTTGAAGACAAAGAAGAAAAGGTAATCGCCTATTTCAGCAAGAAACTATGCAAGGCTGAAAGAAATTACTGTGTTACGAGGAAAGAATTACTGGCCATCATCAAATCGCTGGAGCATTTTCATAGTTACCTTTATGGAAGACACTTTTTAATTAGGACAGATCATAACGCCCTGCAGTGGATTATGAATTTTAAGAACCCGGAAGGACAAGTTGCTAGATGGATGGAGAGACTACAACAGTATAACTTCAAAATAATGCACCGGAGTGGAAAAACACATGGTAATGCAGACACATTATCGAGAAGACCGTGTTTAGAACAGAAATGTCGCTACTGCCAGAAGATCGAGACTAAAGAATCCTCATATGAGACCGGCAATGAACTTTTAATGGCAACAACAATAGATGTTGAAGATGAATGGTCCTCGGAGGAATTAAAGAAGAGCCAGAAGAAAGACAGTGACCTCAAATTAATCCGGAACTGGGTAAAAAATGGAGTTCGACCAACTTGGCAGGAAGTTTCCAGATATGGTACGACTATAAAGGGATACTGGGCTCAATGGAGTTCCCTTTGTCTTCGCGACTGCCTACTGCATCAGAAGTGGGAGAGCCCCGATGGAGTATCCGCAGTCTACCAGTTGGTCTTGCCTAAAGCAAGAATCCACCAAGTGCTAGAAGAGCTTCACAGCAGCCCATCCGGAGGACATTTTGGAGTAACCAGGACTTTGGCTCGAGTAAGGGACCGATTTTATTTGGTAAACTGTCGCCGAGACGTCGAAGAATGGTGCAATAGATGTGATCTGTGCTCTGCCAAAAAGGGACCAAAAACAAGAAGCCGTGGTAAAATGGTGCAGTACTTATCCGGAGCACCATTCGAGAGAGTAGCAGTGGACATTCTTGGACCATTACCTGTAACCGATCGTGGAAACAAGTACTTGATGGTGGTAATGGATTATTTCTCGAAATGGCCTGAAGCAGTACCTCTCCCCAATCAAGAAGCAGAAACTGTAGCCGAAGCGTTCATCGAGAATGTCATAGCTAGGCATGGAGTACCCTCGAGCTGCATTCCGATCAAGGAAGAAACTTCGAATCAGAGCTGTGGCAAGAAGTAATGAAAATAATGGGCATCAAGATAACCCGAACTACTGCGCTTCATCCCCTGTCGAATGGTACGGTTGAACGCCATAACAGGACCATATGCCACTACCTGTCTAAATTCGTGTCTGAAAATCAAAGGGACTGGGACAAATTGGTGCCTCTATTCTTGCTGTCATATCGAAGTTCCCAGCATGAATCAACCACCTACACTCCATCTATGCTGACCTCTGGAAGAGAGATGAAGTTGCCTATTGACCTCATGCTTGGCCGTCCACTAGAAGAAACCGAAGAGCGATCTCTGCCAGAATTTGTGGAGGACTTGCGAGAGAGAATGGACCGGATCCACCGATTTGCCAGGGAGAAGCTGAAAATTCACAGCGACAAAATGAAGCAGCGTCTCGACACTACATCAACAGAGACTGCATTTAAGCCTGGTGACGCAGTATGGTTGTACGCCCCAAAAAGGACAAAAGGAAAAAGTCCAAAGCTTCAGAGCAACTGGGAAGGCCCGTACACCATAATAAAGAAAATCAACGACCTGGTCTACCGCATCCAGCTGTCTCCAAGAAGCAAGCCGAAGGTGGTCCATCTGGAAAGGCTCGCGAAGTACACAGGACATAACCCACCCAATTGGTTCGTCGTCGAGGATCCACCGCCTAGGACTGAAGACAGTGTTATTCGGGACGAATAACCTTAAAGAGGGGAGCAATGTGACATTTGTAAAAGTGACATTTGTGACAGCTGACATTTATTAAGTTTTATAGTTTACATACTTAGTTTATTTAGTTTATACACACTAGCTATTAGTAAAGAATTGTATGGAATGACATATTGAATATTCTGGATGTCAAAAGAATTTTCTAGAAATGTAGAAACTATAAATACTGGTGTTGTTGCTAGGATAGAGTTAGTTATGTTTTGAATGTTACATGGTTAAGACCCACGAGTTGTAGATTGTTAAATAAACGTGTTTGAATTGTAGAAGTGAATAATTTGAAGAGAAATTCGTAACAGTATCTTATATGTATATTTTCATTTTGTGTAAAAAAAATGAAAATTTCGCAAGCATAATAATAAAAAAGGTTTTGTATTCACTCTGTAATTGTGAAAAAATACATTTCCAAGATCTTCTGGTGGGGCACACATTTTTTTTAAATTTTCTTTTTGTTTGATATTTTTTTTCATATCATATCCTTCCATTTGGGTCTAGTAATAGCCCCCTAAAATCTTACCCCATGCTTCCTTACGAAAATATGATAATTTCAAATTGATCGGTACTTAATCTTGTTTCTAACCTCTACTGTAATTCCCTTAATTTCGTTACACAGGAGAAGTCATTTCTTAGAATCCAATAAATATCTTTGTTTGAAACAAACATTGCTTTGTTTTAAAATTGTTTTCGAATCTTCTTGTTAAATAAATTATTTTAAATATTATTAAAACGATTTAAAAAATATCTATCTGAATTAAACGTATATAAATAATGCAGTAGCATTTTATTCAGTGTTGAGAAAGATTACATCTATTTTTATACTTCAATTAAACATGTTATTAAGGTAATGAGGAATTATAAGAAAAATATCAGTCAAACCATTTTCCAAGAAAGGCCTGGATACATGTGAACCTCTTCATTTACTCCAGAACTAGTCGAATCCAAAGTATAATATTATCAAGGCTAAGAAGTCAAATGCATACAATATACGTCTGTTGAGTTTAGCAGACAGTAATATAGTGAGATTTCATGAGATTTCATGAGATTTCCCTATACCTACATCTTACCGCTTGTGAGTTATTTCGTTATTTAAAATTTTGTTCATTAGCACCATAACTTTTGAAACTATCTGTAGCGGTAATTTTAAAATATCAAAATATAATATAAAGTATCATTTCCATGATACTACTAACGCTAAATAATTAAAAACTAAAAATATGCAAAATTTAATTCTACGGTAAAATGTAACATAAAATATTGGGCATTGTAATAAAAAAATGACTTTGGATGGTTTGAACTTGCGCTAAATGGTAGTTCTGTTTTAAAAACCCTGCGCATAATTGAGAACTAATAAAAACATTGTTGTATATATAGGGTTCTACTAACCACATTTCCAATATCGATACTTAATGTTCTAAAGTGACTGTTACAGATAGTTTCAAAAGTTATGGTACTAAAGGACGAAATTTCAAAAAACTGGAAATAACTCAAAAACGGTAAAGGAAACGGATATCTCATGGAAATGTACCTCAAATAACGTGTAGAAGCGAAATGTGCAATAAAAATGGCACTATTCCATTTGAATAAATATGTTCATGTCGATTTCTGGTATAACCGGATGTGCAGCCATCCCAAAAATATTTTGATTAAGTTCGCCATGGGTATATTATCTACCTTCAGTCCAAATTTTGAAAAATCGTTGATTTCTACTAGCTCTAATACTTTTAATGAATAGTTTCAATAAATCGCCCTATAACAGATGACGTACCGTTTTTAAAATAAACCTTATATTTTCCATTTGTATGAACGCTTACAGTTTAAGAGCCTTTGCGAGTAAGTGCTCAAAATCAAAAAACGTAAATCCTACGTCATTCAAGATAATATTTCAATCATTTTTTTAAAATCTCGAAAATTATCTTAGGTAAATCAGTATCAGTATAAAATATCCTTATCTTTCATCTAAATAAAATAGGTAGGCACTGGTTTGTACACAAGTATATATAAATACAGGATTTGTATATTAAAAGTAAATTATATATTTAGGATTTTATTTATATATTTATTTATAGTCATTGCAGAAAATAGTCTAAAAACTGGTTAGAATGGTAACTGATAAATTATTAAATGATTTAAGAAAAAAATCAATGTCATTTATTAATAAAAGGGGCACATTATCGTTTAGTCGCAGCCAGTGGCGGTCGGTGGAATTTGACATGCTCGTATTTCCGTAAGGAGGCATGGGGCCCACCCCATATTTTAGGGGTGGTTACTAGACCTAAGTAGAAGACTATAATGGCAAAACATTTTCAGGGAAAACTTGCGAAATTTGTTTTCCAAAAATCCAATGGGAAGATCTTGAAACGGCTTGCAAAATATTTGCGAAATATTTTTTTTTCATAATTACCAACTAAATAGAAAATCTTTTTATACTTGTGATTTTTGTAAAATTCTTATTTTGCTTAAAGATCCAACTATTGTAAAATCTCACAGACGAAATGTTGAGACGAACTGAAAATTCAAATTACATATAACTTTTACAGATATCAAAATGTCAAAAAATCACAAGTATAAAAAAGACTTCGTATTTACTCGGTGATTATGAAAAAAATATATTTCGCAAATATTATGTAAGCCTTCCAAGATTTTTCTGGCGACCGCCATTTTTGGAAAGAAAAAGTTTTCCCTGATGATTTTTTTGCCATTATAGTAACCACCCCTAAAATATGGTGTGGGTCCCGTGACTCCTTACGAAAACACGAGCATGTTAAATTCCACCGGCCGGGGCGCCACTGGTCGCAGTAGCTTAGACGTAGATGATTCTCGCTGGATCCAATTATAGCTGGGCCGGCGAACAGATATAGTTCTAAAAATGAGTGATTACCGATTAGTGTATGCTTTGCATATTTTATATTATAATGACTTATAATGACTATAAATTTTATAAAATTTAATATGTGACAGTTATTAGTCTAGTTGACATAATGTAAAGTAAATTATCATGATTATGAGTGACAGCAATTTGTTAACTTATGTAGGTATCTCCTAAAAATATTATTGCAGATATTTTTCAGTGACGGAAAAACTGACAATTCTTAACAACAGAAAATATGTTGAGCATCGTCTACTCTATTGTATAGTGAATATCAAGCCCTAGTTATCTGCCTCTAGCGACATTCACGAGATAAAAACAAAAACTTTAGCGACATTCATAAATAAAGCTTTTATTTGCTGGAAATGTTCGGTATAATAAAAAGCGGCTTTCAACTATATCCCCACCATCCATGTTGTAAGAATCGGCTGTGGTGATTTGGGAAAACTAGGACATTTTCTGTGAAACACGTGAAACACATGGAGACGTTTAGGTGGTTTTAAGAACACATTATTTGTACCCGCTATTAATGCGTCGACGTTGAAAAACATTTTCTAAAAGTTTCTGCTACAAGATGTGAGGCATGCACCTTGCAGGTAACATGCAAGAACCTGCAACCGCTTTCTGAAAGCAAACGTCCCACTAACAGCATCGTGGGGGCATCATCGGTCATAAACATCACAACCTGACTTGTTGATAGTTCAAATTGTTAGAAAGTATCCAACACCCTCATAATTGTGTTGCCATCACTTTCTTTTTACTAGCTAGTAACAGTGAGCGTGTATATTTTCAAGGGTCCAGTACACGTACTGTAACACTTAGAATAGAATCTGTTTTTACAGTCTGTTGTGTCATCAACACATGACCACAGCCGTATATTTTTTAATGCACTTGTAATCCACTTAAGTAAGTCACTGTGTAGATAGTTACATAACGTTTTGTGACCTGGTAATCGCACCTCTGGAACATATTTGTTCCAGAACTCACGAAACGGTTGTTTATCGAGTACATTCAGAGGTACATCACAGGCACTTAGCATTAACATAAAGTTCTCAATATAGAGTTTGACCCTACTCAGCAGTTGTTCCTTTTAGACTCTACATGTTACGATCGCGCGATCATACAATAAATCTTCGAAATCACCGATGAATTTATTCACTTTGTCAGCAAACGATAGTTTTTGAGGGACTTGCACGTGTGACACTTTATTATTAAAGTAAAACTGATGCGACGATATAAACACCTCGAATACACTAATAATAATGATATAGTTTGCTAGAATGTCGGGCGAAACAACTGAACCGAATCGGAGTAAATATATTCGTATTCAGAAGCTGATGTTGTTATAAAAATAAACTAGATACATTTGTGACACCCTTACCTTTTGGTAAAATGTTTTTTTCGAAAGACGCGTGGCAAATTTTTGAGAGGGTGTAATACAGTCTATTCGTATAGAAACACTTCGTCTCCTTAACTTTTGAACGAGTTGAGTTAGCGAATTCGGACAAAATCGAGGTGAAATTAGATTAAACAAAACTTTATATGAAGGTAAACTGTCTTTTGGAAATTCACGGAGGGCGCTACAATCGCCATCAAATCAAAATTTTTAAATACTTTTTTTTGTTTCTCAAAGCAGATCTTAAAAAAATAAGTCTTTAATCTTAAATCTTAAATCTTAAGAACTTTCTGAAGATGACCCAGATCACTGATCAATATACACTCTTAAGAGGTCAACATTTTCAGTTGCTTGCTCCAATTTTTTTACGAGTTTTCTGTATTTCCTGTCTAATTTAGGAATTTTGTAATAAATTAATTAACATCTTCGAAGACATTATCTTGGAAATGGAAAAAAGAAATTGAAATTCAAATCGAAAAAAAAAACAGTGAAAGTGCAACTTTGACAGCTAACAAAAATGGAAACAGCCTACTTGTTAACTTTAAAAAGTACTTGTATATTCATTCGCTTTTATTCCATAACTTGAAAATGGATAAATGGATTTTCAATCTACTTTTCGTGTTAATAAAGAAGGAACTAAAATACCTTTCAAATTAGATACAACATACCTCATCTTATTTAACATTTTTTATCCACAATTATTTCATACAGTAATTCAATTTACTTTCACTTGTATTTTGTTTTATTGTATCCATTAGAAAATTAAAGCAACAAACAAACAACACATAGAAACCACAGAGAGAAACCAGCATAGCTTATATACTCTATATAAGTTAGGAAATATACCTTTTCTTCATTTTGTGGTCATCACTGAAGCACTATTATGTGTTGTGGGGAATGCAGACATTGCTTTAGCGGAAAACACACTTTTTTACCTCCCGCTTCCAACCTTACCATTTTTTAGTCAGTCGTTGTTGGTAACGTTATTTGCATTAAAAAATTCAATACAATTACTGTCTAGCATTAGCATTTCTAGCACAATTTTACTGTCTACCATTTACTCTCGTCACACAATTTTAAAAATGAGGAAAGTATGAAAAGTAATTTTTGTGTTCGCTTTGATTAATTTGAAACAAAGTGACCGAAAATGGTATCACTCGAAAACGAAACACAATTGAAAATTATCGTTTATATAAAGTATGGTGTTCTGGAAAATCAATCTGACATATCCGAAGTTGTATTTGCTAAAACATACAATAAATAGATGTTGTGTTTGTTCCATAAATTACAGCCTCAAAACAAATAATAAAAAAATACAATGCAACAATTTGATAAACATTTTGGATTTGATAAACCAAACTATCAATACTGTAAATAAATTCGAATCTATCTGATAAGATTACGTTCCGTTACTAAAAAAAAAACACTACATGTTAGTAGGTACTTCCTATTTATCTGTTGGGAATTTGGCGACCTTCTTCTCTGTTAGTTTTTTTTTTTTTTTTGGTTGGTTGGATTAGGTCTAGGAATAAATAACAAACTATTCGATTTTTGCCAACGTTTCGGAACTTTATTCCTCCATCAGGGCTCAATCAATGTTGTTATTGTTGTCATGTAAGGTGGTAAGTTACGAACATTGGCGGTACTATCTATATACATATATAGTAAATGTACAAAGATAAACAAAACACTATTTTCATTCCTTCCTATTTATATTCGTATTAAAAGGTTGTTCTGGATTTAACTATAATATGAACATTATGAACTAAATATTATTTGAATCAAGCAATATAGAAATAATTCGTATATATACATACGTTACTTAATTCATATTCAATACCAAATACTCTGTGAGCGGACATATTGGGCATTGTGACATTCTTTATTTTAAAACAAAACAAAAAAGCGAAATGTGGAAAATCCTATATAAATATATCGGGTGTCTACAAAGATAGGGTACACTCGATAACTTTTGAACAGAGATACGCGTTTCGGGTTTTCACTGTTGCAAATGGCTCGAAATTTGAGATATTTGAGCATTGCTCAAGTTTTCTGGCCAACTCTAGTATCTAAAAGCCAACTAAATCGGAGAAATATATACAAACATTGGATTTTAATTGGAACACTCTGTATGTTTTTGTTTATTTTTAATTAGCAAGTCATTTTAAGTAAGAAGGCTTCAAAATAATGAGTTTTTGACATTTTTTTATTTTTCATTTTTAAATATAAAGATCTGTCTATGAAGTGAAAAACATCTAATCATTTCAATTTTGTCGAAATAATAATAAAAAAAAAACGATTATCATTAACACTGTAAAATAAGGTTAGGATCACTTCTTAATTTCAAAATTGTTTAATTTCTTTTCATGTAGAGATAATGCGGGAAAGTATACTATGTTTTTAAAATCTCTGAAATGTACCCTTTTCAATGGTATCAAACTTATTATCAATGGCATAGCAGAAGAAACTAGGCCTTCTGCAAAATGTTATCATGGGCCCCTCACGTGTATTTTCTACCCCTTAAGTGACGCCCCTCTTAAGTGACCCTAGCGGCGCGGGAGTGGGCGGGGAGGGGGGGGGCACGCTACATCACTGCTTATTGGGGAATTAATCTTGCATAAAAAAGATTGCTATGATTCCTCATATGAAATATGTACAAGGTGAGTTCGTGAGAACCCCCCCCCCCCCCCCATCTCCACCCTTATTTTTTAAAGCTACAAAAACAATATTTTTACACGTGTAACCTATTTTTTCAAAAAATTTCCAAATATTTTGTCAGAAAAACAATTGAAACGTGTAGCAGCTGTTTGATTAACATTTTAGTGGAACACCCTGTATCCCAATTCCACTTGTTCTTTTGATTATAACGATATAACATATGCCAGCTCACTTTATTCCACAGGCTATTGAAATAGTATGCATTAAATATATGACCGCTTATTTCAATAAAATATTTTTTAATTATATATTAATAAATAATATACTCGGGAATACCACATAATTCCACATAAATTACTGCCTAGGTTACTATCTGTAAAATCCATGTAAAACTTGACTTATGTAAACACTCTATTGAGCGTATAACGTCAATAATTTATTTATTTATTCAATATAGTGAAATATTAATTGTGTGAATCAGTCAGCAACAACTCGCAAGATCAGGCATTGGGACAACTGGCGGCGGCGGCGCACTTTTGAAGTATGCAAAGTTTGTTTTTTAATTAGGATGAATCATCAAAAATTAAACGTCAAAAACTTGCAAGTTCATTGGCCTAACAAAAGCTATTGTTTCACAGGCAATCATTGGAAATTCTGGAATTCCTAATTTGAAAGCTGTCATATGTTCCTACTGTGGTAGTATTTTGTATTTCCATGATACTGGTCATATTTGTTGATCGGTCAATGTTGAAAACAGTTCTTTCTAGCACATTCAACAACAACAAACAATATACCTAACCTACGTTTAGTAATGCTATAAAAAATATATAAAAACCAAAAATGGTTAAAATCAGTGGTCTCACAAATCATTTTTGAAATTTACCACCGATTATTAATTAGAAAGTTTTGCACTGTGCAAATGTGCAAACGTGTCGCTCCCCTTGGCGATCTCTACACCGCACCATAAGACTTTTCCATTGTTGAACGCAATGCTGGAAGTCCGCTTCTATCAGCTGGTTCAGAACCTCCATCGCTTTTGCTTTAACCGCTTCCACACTCATAAGTAGAGAACCACGATTCATCACAAATAATCACCGTGTCTAACAAGCCTGGCAATATCAATGTTGTTCAAAAATATTCATTATTGATTCCTTTTGCTGGGGAGTGAGCAGTTTTAGCACCATTTTTGCGCAAACTTTGCGCATGTTGAACGATTCATGCAAAATCTAGCGAACACATTCTTTGTCGATTCCTGTTAAATAACTTCCGAGGGCTTGCTGAAATAGCAAGTCCCGGGGTACGGATCGTCTTCGGTCGTTTTACGTCCCTCTTTAAACCGTTTAAACCATTCAAAAACTTGTGTGCGGGATAAACATTCATTCCCGTACATTTCTTTTAACATTGCATAAGGTTCTGTAAAAGTTTTCCCCAGTTTAACAAGAAACTTGAGATTAATCCGTTGCTTCATCTGAACACTTAACATTTTTTCGACGTGTCACTGGTGCGTAGACTAATTCAAACTACTGCTACAGTCAAACTGAGCGACCCACTGGCTTGTCCAGCGAGCTCCGGGTGGGGAAAGTATCACCAGACACAGTTTTGTTAAAACTTGTTGCGACACGCTCTCAGCGCGCTGGTAGCAGTTGTATATTTCAGCAGTTGGGGGTATTTAATAGCCACACCTCGTATGTACATATGTATATAGAACCAACACAGTGTCGCTAGAAATATGTATTTATCTCGTGCGAATTGATATTGCGTTCCCCCACCAGTTGTATCTTTACCTGATCTTGAGAGTTTTGTACACCCTTAATATAACACTATATTGAAATATGGACCTTTACAAAACACTTTTTTTGTAAGCAGTTTTTTGCCAGAGTATCTTGGGTTATTAACGCACCTTTAGAATTGAAATCTATAATAAAGTTGTATTTTTGTGTCTTATATCCACTGTTCTCTTCTGAATTCTGAAAGTGTGGAAGGGCGGCCTTCAAAACAACGCAGCACATAGTCCCCATTGGGGCCCTTGTGCTTTCTCCTTTGGGAGTTCAATCTACTGGTAGATAATTATTCTGGTGGAGGACAGCACAAAGTAGAAAAGTTGAATTAAATTGCCGACGTTTCGATGTTTTATTGACGTCTTTTTCAAGGCTAAAAAATTAAAGTACAGTTGAGTTTCTATGAAAGTTCTAAATGAAGACAATTTGTGAAAGTATACAACAAAAAACATTATTTAAAATTAACAAAACTAACAAATTATTATAAAAATACAAGTTATTCACATTAAAATATGTCACTAACATACAAATATAAATAAGGTTAAGTCATTAAAATAAATGTAATTGGCCTAATTTAAAAATCGCTTACCTATTTAAGTCGAACAACTTGTATAATATGCTTTATGATAATTACGATCTAAGTATGTACATATTGTCCCAGGCTTATACATTTGCAAATAATTCTATAGTCAACCCTTCGATTGATAGATGAAATATGTTATTAAGAATGAAAATTGTTTCTCCTAATTTTTTTTTGTTTCTTGTTGTACATATATATCTAATTTGTGTGTTCCTGTTGTAGTACGGTTTATATAGGACTAGTTAGATGTTTTACATTACTGGGTGTTAGCCCGGTTCCTGTATTATCTGTTTGTATTTTCTTAATAAATATGAATAAGTCGTGTTTAATTTAGCTGTGTCCGTTTTCATATTGACTGTTTCATTGAGAGATGTATGTATCATTTCACTAATCGTGGTTTGATGTTCGTAACAATTGACATTTGTAAAATCGAAATCGTGATGTTCTGCTAAAGGGTTGATACCTAGTCATATACAAAATAATGTTAAATGTATATATCCACTTTCCACGGATGATCATCCTTATAAAAATGAGTCTAATAAGATATTATATCTCTCGGAAATCAAAGTCACTATTTGGAAGTTGAAAAAATTAGAAATTGATTTAAATAATATAAAAGAATAAAGTTAAGATTTTATTACCTTCACAAGTTATTCATATTTTTTCTATTACTTCTAAAATTAGATATGACAACTTATTTAACAAAATTAAGGCTACTAATATTAAAAAAATTGAAAACCTTATTAATCGTTTGACGCCTTTCCGATTGGAAAGTCATGATCAGTTTGTTACAATTACAGTGACACAGACTTACCTATAGAAGTCAAAAGAACACTTAGCGCTGGCCCAAAATTTAACATGCCAGTTAATGTCAATAATTTCCCGTTACCAACAGTTATTAAAGACCTTGAATATTATTTATCACGCCAAGAGTGCAGTGAGGAAATAAAGAATGATATTAGAGTAAGAAGTACAAATATAATTACAATTTTTTTTACAATAATAACAAAACAGTTAACAATATTTTTTTTTCCAAAAAATGTAACCACTATTTTTTTTTTCAAAAAACATCCGAACTAGTGATGCGTTCGGATAAGGGCAACTCAACTGTGATTATGGATAAAAATGAATATATGTTATATATGCAAAATATGCTGAAAAATGAAATGTTATATAGAGTTATATCAAATGATCCAACAAATAAATTTCAGACTGAAGCAAAAAAAACGATCACGATTTCGATTTTACAAATGTACAGATTGTTGACAGAGAGACCAACTACTTCAAACGCACGATTAGTGAAATGATACATACATCTCTCAATGAAACAGTCAAGATGAAAACGGACACAGCTAAATTAAACACGACTTATTCTTATTTATTAAGAAAATACAAACAGATAATACAGGAACCGGGCTAACACCCAGTAATGTAAGACATCTAACTAGTCCTATATAAACCGTACTACAACAGGAACACAAAAATTAGATATATATGTACAACAAAAAAACAAAAAAAAGTAGGAGAAACAATTTTCATTCTTAATAACATATTTCATCTATCAATCGAAGTGTTGACTATAGAATTATTTGCAAATGTATAAGCCTGAGACAATATGTACATACTTAGATCGTAATTATCATAAAGCATATTATACAAGTTGTTCGACTTAAATAGGTAAGTGATTTTTAAATTAGGCTAATTACATTTATTTTAATGACTTTTTAAGCTTATTTATATTTGTATGTTAGTGACATATTTTAATGTGAATAACTTGTCTTTTATAATAACTTGTTAGTTTTGTTAATTTTAAATAATGTTTTTTGTTGTATACTTTCACAAATTGTCTTCATTTAGAACTTTCAAAGAAACTCAACTGTACTTTAATTTTTTAGCCTTGAAAAAGACGTCAATAAAACGTCGAAACGTCGGCATTTTAAAAATTTCAACGTGTCTACTTTGTTGCTGTCCTCCACCCGAATAATTATCTACCAAAACATAAATCAAGGACATTAACATTACTAAAGTTCAATCTACCTTAACCCTCAGCCATCCTAACGTTTTAAAAAAAGGGCGCCGACGTTGCTTAAGGAAATCTCCCTTATATCGGCTAATAATGGCCAATGGTCACCCAGTATGGGTTCCCTTGTTGGTGAGACGGCGTAGCAGTCCCATAATACATGTCTCCTCTCCTTGCTTCCAGTTATGGAGGAGTTTTCTTAGATGACAATGACGTGGATGTCTTCTTTAATTTTGTATGAGAGTTATTGCTGTGATAAGTAGCGAGTTAGCAGGGCTCGGCCCGAAAATGCTTTCCTCGCTAACCCATCAGCTTCCTTGTTGCCTCTACACTGCGTGCGGCCCTTCACCCAACAAACACAAAGGTTGTCTGTGAAAGCCGCATCTACAAATGCAAAATGACATTCTTTTACTGCCCTCGACGTTATTTTATAGTTGTGTAGAACTAGTAGGAACTGTATACTGTCTGTGTAGATTTTAATCATTTTACTCATTATCTGCCTGATCTCTTTCGCAGTAATGGTTATTTGTTATGGTTATGGTTATTATCGGTTTATTGTACTAGCATGTTTATCATGCATCGGTTATGTAGCTCATGCATATCGGAGGTCATGCATATCCCACATATATCGGAGATCATGCATATCCCACAGCCAGCTCGTTCCTCTACAGTGGTGTTGTTCTCACTTTTGACAATAATTGTATAAGGTTTTTCGAAAACGAATTGGAGAGGGATGTTGTCAGCGGCTGCCTGTAATAGCGGGAATCTACTCATAGCGTCATTCCACAGGCTACCTCTGGTCACAACACTGCCCACGTTTGTCTGTATAGTGTATACCAACAGCTTTGAGGCGTACCATCGTTGTTATTGCTGTCTCAGTTAGATACAAGTCTAGTGGCAGCAGACATAGTATCACCTCCATCGAAGAACTGAGCATGCAAAGAACTGAACGTCTGGTGAAATTAACACATCAATATCACACCACCTCTTTCAAATGGCCAGTGACTCTCTCAGTGAGTTTTAAGACAATGCTTAAGAGCCGAAGCTAGTAAATATAAATCGGTATTTAAATTAAATGAAAACCGGCATCTTTTTGTAACAGATCTATCTATACAAAGGGATAATTTTGATTGTCTCATTTAATAAAATAGTTGAAACACACAAAAATGTACCTACTTGAAACAATCTGTTTGGGAGGACATATCCCATGTAGTGTCTCAATTTTTTTTGAATTAATCAATGTATTGTTATGAAACCATTGGAAAAAATGGCTCGATCTATGATTTTGCTCGGCTATGATTTTAATTTTAACAATTTTAAGGACTTTTCATAACAAAAGTTCTTAATTATTGTGTCTGTTTTCCAAATTCCATTACGTCATATACATATAATTACAAATACTAGTATATTATGCAACGGTCATGTAATGATGGCTATTAATACACTAGCAGAAACTCGCCAAGGCTCGTGTCGTTACGATTGCGAGTACAAAAAAAAAAGCCAACAAAAAAAACCAAAAGAAAAGGTCACTACAGCCAACGGCAACCGCATTCCCCCGATTATTTCGGTTTTTACTTGACCGTTTGGGGGGGGGGGCGGGGTCGCTGCAGATTAAACAAAAGAGCCAAAAAAGGTCACTACAGGCAACGGCAACCGCATTCCCCCGAGTATTTTGGTTTTTACTTGACCCTTTGGGGGGGGGGCGGGGCGATCGCCCCCATCGCCCCCTATGACCTTGTTAAAAAAAGTATGTAACTTCTTATATTTAGATATGTCAATGCTATGTTTAATGTTTAATAACGTTTTTATAATAGAATAATGTGTCCATAATGTTGATGATTTAATTTTTTTCAGCAAGTTCTTCAAAATAAGCAATTAAAACATTCTCTGAAAAAGAGGTAACATTATTTTTTTTCTCCAGTCGATAATCTGGATAATCTAATATATTCTCGATTGCATTTGTCGCCTTTTCTCGAATATCTGGAGGAGTGGAAGATAATTATTCTTCACTATCACTTATTTGTAATCGGACATGGTTTTTGATTTAAATATTCTTAAAAATCGCTATAAAGAAGAGAATTTTCGTAAACAATAACTGTCAAAGTGAAATCACTAATTTTCGCATTTTCGCAAAAGGCTATTTGATTGAAAAAACATGGAATTTGATTGACTGTGAAATCTGTATCATAATGAAAATTTGTATTATAATGAACTTGATTATGAAACATGCAGAACACATAAAATTTGAAAATTATAAAATGGTCGTAGAAATTTATTAAGTTATATTATATAACGAGCATGGAAAGTAGCATATAACATACTAGTGTGATGTTTCACACGAGTATGTTAGTGCTCTTTCCAGCGAGTTATCTAAAATATTTTCCCACAACCCATGACAAGAAAACTTTTTTTGCAACTTTAAAACAAATTGACAAATCATTAGTCCTGCAATAACTTGTCAGATGGTTTTTTTTATGTTTTTTTTTTTTCTGGCACAGTTTACTAGGTTATATTTCACAGCGAACATCGTTGACGCGCCGCGTGGCTGTTTTCCTCGAGAACTGTTATTAGTAACAGTTAATAATGTCTAAATATTTTAGTTGTTTACGATAACAATATTTTTATTTTTGAGAATATTAATACAAAATAAATTATTTTTTCTTGTTACAATGGAGCGTACTAAGCTATTTAAACGGTAGTAATTAAAAAAATCGTCAGTTTACTATTCTGTGCGTTAGGATATTAGGACTATTCTGTGCGTTAGGACAAATTCCTCTGTATTTATTCATCTTTTTCTGCATTTATCTAAAAACAGTATTGAAGTTACGTTAAATGGATCGCATAACTTTTGAACCTGATGGATGATAATGTAATATTTGAAAAACTTTAAATATTGGAATTGCTCTAGACACTCATTTTCAAATACTAATTTTTGTGATCACTTTTGTTCGATTTAAAATCGCGTTGATACGTTTCGGTTTTACGTATTCGCCGTGTGTTTAATAACTTTATAAATATTAATAATTATTAGTTGAGGGGAGAAGTGAATAAAGTGAGGTACCATGCCAAAGGTGAAAAGAAATAGACAGGAAGTATTTCAAACATGGTTTGACAGTGATCCCGAGGGTTTTAGGGACACGATGATCCAATACAATAAAAGGAAAAATGCAAAGCGTGTTAAAAAAATCCAGGATATTTCATTTTGGAACATATGTAAAGTTTTAGTTGGTACATATCAGGAGTTACCAGAAAATATATTATTATACAGTCCATGCTTCAACAATTTCTCATACTGTCCATTGTCAACAGTAGACGTTGAATTGTCCTTTTCCATATACAAGTTAATATTAAGTGAGAAACGTCGCCGTTTCACTCCAGAACACTTAGAAAAGCACATAATAATATGTTTTAGCCACCGCCAACCTGCCATGGGAACCTTGTCTCAACACTGACGTTTGTCGGGTAAGTGTTACCATTGTTACTTGTTATCTTAATTTATATAGGTATTTTATCCTTGACTTAACCGTACTATTCGGTAAAAATAGTACTATGTTGCTACATATTTTATGTAAACATATTAATATTTTCATTCGTTAACTGACTACGGTCCTGTTCACACTCCGCGTACGCACGAACTCTAGTAATGACTCCCGAAGCTTATCCCGACCTGCGCTGCAATTTCAGCAACCGTTAAACGACGGTTATCCTCCAGAAAGCATCGAACAGTGGCAATGTTTCTCTCATTCACACTGGCTTGACGACGACGGACATGAGGTTCATTTTCAACTTGTGTTCGTCCTTCCAAAAGTTTTTGTGCCATTCGTACACTCAGACAAGTCTCCTCAAACTGTGCGTCAAGTCTTCGAACGATTTCAGCTGGTTTGACGCCTTCAACTGTGAGAAATTTTATAATAATGCATTGCGCGGCCTGGGGTGAACCTCTTGTTTACTGATTGCGATGCCAACTGAAGAACGGAGAGACCGGAACTGACTGGAGTGCAGGAAGTCATGTGACATTCCCCCTTACCACACCCAGTAGTACTCCCACTTACGCCTTGGCGGTCACACGAAAGAAATTCCGGTTCCATATTTGACCCATCCTCATGTGTATATCGTCGGTTTAAAGATAAAACTGATCAAGAAAGAACAAATCACTTGTAAGAAAACTGATATCGTCTAACAAGAAACGAATGAAGTTGCATTAATATGGGTCATCGGTTAGCTAAAAAGTAGTATTACATCTTTGAAACTTTTTGAGATTTTCGTCTTTTGTTTTTAGAAAATCGCAGGTTTTTTAAGAAATGTCTTGATGTAAGTAGAATAACGATGATTTCACCTTTAACCCGAAGATGTTACCTTCACCTTGAAAAGGGGTACCTGCCCACCAGTAAAGCTTAACAACCTCGAGATTCCCCAAACAGATCATGTGAAATACTTAGGCTTGCACCTGGACAAGCGGCTTACATGGCAAAAACATATCTTCACCAAGCACAAACAATTGGGACTGCAAATACGGAAATTATACTGGTTAATAGGTCGCCGGTCACAGTTGTCGCTGAGCAACAAACTTCTCCTGTATAAGGCTATACTTAAACCAATTTGGACTTACGGTATCCAATTATGGGGAACAGCCTCTCATTCCAACATCGAAATAGTACAGAGATTTCAGAACAAAATGTTGAGGATTGTAACCAACGCTCCTTGGTACGTCAAAAATGAACAGTTGCATCATGATCTACAAGTTAATACAGTCAGACAAGAAATTACGCGACACACAAAGACATATAAGGAGAGGATCTTAAACCACCCAAACCGCTTAGCAAAAGCCTTAATGGAGGAAATCCAGACGACTCATAGACTGAAACGGAAAATGACCCAGGATTTATTTAAATCCTTATAATATAAAGTAGGATGTGACATAGGTCACATACCGAGCATGTCATGACAGACCCCAATAAACCTACTATTCAATGTCCCAGAATAGGCGACAGATTGTAGTACACAGACAACAAACAAAAAAAAAAAAAAACCCGAAGATATATTTATTGGAAATATTTTTTTGGAACTATTTGGATATATTTATTATACTCCTAACTGACCTGAATAGTAACAGAACCTCTAGTTATGAAGAATTCATAAGTCATATTTATACATGAATTGACTCATCAATTGAAAGTGTTTCGAACTCCGCTGCATAATTATAAGACCAGACATATGTAGTAACGATTGAGCAGTTTATCGATGGTTTCCTAGCTTATAATTGTTCTTCAAATGATGAGATTTTCCACACGTTCTCGATAAATTAGCAATATTAAATTACCAACTGAAAAAAACGAATATTTATTTTTTTAATAACTTACTGAAGTAAACAATATTAAACATAAAAACATTAAATTTGTTTATATACATTTTTACGAAAATAATTTGGTGCTTTAGAAATGCTTGGTGTTTTAAAAAAGTTAATCTGATTCTGATGACTAGTTTGAGAAATAAACTTCTTACAAATTGATTTTTTTAGTTAGTCACGCTCCACAATACCTTATACATTAGTTATAAAATATTTTAATAGGTTTTCTCGACGTCATGTTTTCTTTCGTTTAAACACATGTTTCGTCTAAAATTATGAGGAAAATATGAAGAATAAGAAAAATGATGAAGTCAAAAAAGTAAAAATACTACTTTCATCTTTTACAAACATAAATATATAAAATTTATCTACGAGACAAATTGTTTCTTTGAAATATTCATTTCTTATTCTTCAAATTTTCCTTATAGTTTTAGACGAAACAAAAAAGTGATGTCGATAAAAATCCATTGAAAGTATAAGGTTTTGTGGACCGCGACTTACTAAAAGAGACGTTTTTTAAGTAGTTTACACAGTTCTCAAACTAATCATCGAAATCGAGTTAACTTCACCAAGCATTTCCAGAAGACCAAATTAATTTCGTAAGAATATACAATTATGTATATATAAATTTAGTGTCTTATGTTTTAAGATTTTTTTAATGATCATAATCTTTTAAAATAGCTAGTGCAGTTAATGTTATTAAAAAGAATATTCATTCATACCTATACATACCTTACAACACTGTGTGACCTAGCATGGTGTTCCAAAATGTGCAGAACAATAATTGTTAAAATTTAGAAATATTTTTGGAAATAGTCGTTGGGTTTTGTCAAAAAGTTAATCATTTATTATATGGCACACGGGACCTAATATAAAATAATAATAACAATAGCGATATAAATGTCTCTGCATAAGTTCTTGCTTTTAAGTTAAAATTACCTACTATGTACATACATATCTGATGGATTGATTAACCCATTTGCTTATTTCGATTTATACAATTTCCAATGCATATTTTATTGAAATATAAAATAAATACGTAATAAATATTTAACAATTGTCTTTTGGCGCATAAGCAAAACTTTTGATTGTTTGTTTTGCATATATCTAACATCAAATGGTTGCAATAAGTTCGCTTTGGAAATCATTTTCCTGCAAGAGCATCCAAAAAATCTATTAAAAAATCAATGGCTACTTCAACGCCTAATGGTATAATCATGTATATTACTTCCATATTACTTACAGCATATATAATATTTCTTTAATGCGAGAATATTTCATTGTCACAGTGTAATATTAATACGTAATGGGTCTATTTCTGGACATACATATATCAATTTCTGATAGCATTTGTAACTGCCCGAATGTTTGAAATTTTTTAACTCAATATTAGTTTTATCATCCCCTAATGATTTCTACTTCAAAATAAACTATTGTTTCTTATTTATATATGTTCTCCTGTGTTTATATATTTTTTTCGAAACATGTATTTAAATTGACAAAATTGGTGAAAGGGCCGAAGTGCATGCTACTCCCTTAAAAAAAATGAAAATAAAAAATATGCGTTACTCACCAATTCCTGACATTTTGCGGTATTCTTCTCTGTTAACACTCCACACAGACATAACAATCAAACGTCAAATGCTTAATAAATAATCTTTTTTATAACTGCATATTATTATAGGAGTAAATCGGATTTTATTGTTGAGCGTCTTTGTTTAAAAAATTAATATCACAAAGAGAGTGGAATATTTTCTTAGTTGAGCTTGAAAACACGGTGGTACAAAAAAAGAATTTAATATTAGTCCATCTCCTTTTTCTACTAAAATTTTACTAATGGGCCTTTTAAGGAACATTTAGTGCTAGGCGATTTTCACAAAATATGGAAGAATAGTAACTAACAAAACTGAATGTCCATTGCATTGTGTTTGACGTATTGGCATGCTTATGTACATAAATAAAACGTGCGTAATTCTATTTTTATAAACGTATGTAAATGTTGATTTTTAAATTTATTAATTGTAAATTATACGTCGTTTAAGAACGATATACTTACGAGTTCTTCTGCGCATATCCTCCTCCCGTAAAGCGCCACCATGTCGCACACGTGCGTCCGCATACCCAATCCACGCTCAGATCGACAAAGGACCATTAGCATTATTAGACAAATGCCTGTATATTACATCATGCCGCACATGTACTTGTAAGATTTTTTGTATAAAGTATGTTAGTTACTAGCCATTGCACACTTACACGCTGGATTCAATGGAAGCTGGGGGTCTAGAGAATCAATTCTTGGCGAATGCCAGTGTCAAAAACTTAGTTTACAAACAATTCTACAATGTCCAGTTTGAATGAGATGGGAAGATAGTAACCGATTGTGTCAGGAACACTAATGTACTGACGGATCCAATTCTCACAATGGAACAGGAAAACCACTGGGAAAATTCGCCTCAAGCGGAAATTCATGCAATCAAGATATGCCTGTAGGACAACATCGTGAGGAGATATATAGGCAATAAGACCCTCCGATAGAGATCTACGCCGATAATCACTATCGTGAAGTTCTAGCATGAAATAATATTTATTCAAAATTAGTGTTGATTTGCCTAAATTGCCTAAAGGTATTAGCAGAACACAATCAAGTAATTATCAAGTGGATGCCAGGGCACAAGGGAATTCAGGGCAATGAAAAAGCATACCTCCTAGCAAGGAAAGGATACAAAAACGAATTGACAGGAATTGAACCTATTGTCGGTATACCAAAGCCTTGGTGCGAAGCTATGTGACAAGGTGGGTTGAAACACAATACCGAATTCACTGGTAAAGTATTCGAAGGCAACACCACAGCAAAACTTTTTTGAATGCATCATCAGAAATGCCCGCCGCTGATTCCCGACGGTTGAAGGAATAAAATAGGAATAAAATCAGACAGGTTACAGGACTACTTACTAAGGACTAAAGAGTTTTTAAAGAAAACTTCCTAAAGAAACATCTACAAACCCGTTTTCAATAATCCGGACAAATCGATAGTACGAACAACCCCTTGCAATAATTACTTCGGATTATCGGGGTTTTACTGTATTCATAATTAATATATTCAAGCCAATCCTTTACAGCCCCATTTGTACAGTAGGAAAGAGGAATAATGTCCAGCATAACAAGGTGCTCGATGTATTAATATTTCGTATTAGTTCATTTGTATGACATAAATGTAGTTATTTTATATCCGATTTTGTTATGTGTCAGAATAAAAAATAACAATAATATTTTCTACAATATTATATTCTGATCATAATTTTAATGGTTTGACTCCCTGTATAAATGGTTAAATGTACATATGTCTGAACAAAATATAATGTGATAATTACTATCGGCTTACCTTGATTTAGCAAAGATAAGTACGCTTTTTCCAAATCCTTTAAATGCTCCTATATATTCTTTATAAAAATAAAAATAAAAACATTATGTGGGGTTTTTACCGTAGCTATCATTCTATAGATAAACTTATATAAATAGTTACATTTAATACTTGTTATTTTTAAAATGAATGTGCTTTAAAATTAACCACAATTTTTGTGATTGCTATCCTTGAAAGAAAACATCCAAAAAAAAAAACGTCATCAAATCTGGTTATGAACGAGAGAGGAAGAAATAGCGGTCATGTTGAAGCGTTTCTGTTATGTCAAACTTTTGAAGAGTGACTATCATAATTGTAAAATAAATAATGTCACATAATGTAACAGCCTTGACAATTAAATAAGGTTACAAATTTAAGATACGTCTTTTAGAAATACGTCTTTTTTTGCTCGGCTAACTTTGATGACATTGTTTTTGGATGGCCCAAGATGATAATATAATTTTTGTGTGAATGCTTTTATTTTACCTAGTATGCTATCATCCTGATGATGAATGACTTCAAATAATCGATGCGTCATAACTGGGTTAATAAGGTCCTTCGAAGTCAATGAGGCACTAGCTAGAATAATATCCCAACCTAAAATAGTGAATTCAACCATGTGTATATTATTCTCTAATTAAAATGATTCCTACGTTTACATGAAGGAACTGATTACATCAAAACCAGTTACCAATTCCAATTACCATACCATTTTCCAATAATTGCAGTGTTTGATATCATCTACTAGCGTTTGACGTTATGTGTATGTTAATTGATATTATTGTGGAGTTAAAGTTCAAACCAAATGTTAATTAGTGCAGCTGTACCGTCACCAGATTATTTCCCTAGAATAGTCTCCTTATATTGGGACGATGTCACGGGCTTCCCATGCTATAATCACATACTTGTTACCTATGGGAAGAATCCGGAAGATGTATGTAAAGTAAATGACTTTTACACGTATGTACGTACTTACTGAGCATATCGGGCAAAATATTTACTAATATTATTGGGTATGGTTTTTGATCGTTGATGTTGAGTGGACTCTATGTGTTGGATGAAGATGAAAACACGGGATATTGGTACACTACTTTATTTTTCTAATTACAAATAAACTAAATAACGAGGAGCGAAGAGTATTTCTAGAGGTATGTCCTTTTTTCTCGGATTGTTGATAGTATTATTCCTCAGCGATGACATCTTATCTTCGAAAGGTGTTTGAGAGCTTCATAAAAATATTGTTACAAATATATCAAGACTAGAACTTAGACCTCAATACAGCCAGTGTATAACCACTTGGTGACAATTTGAAATAGAATAAAGATTTTAGTTTCATAAGTCCAATTCTGTCAATGGTGTCTCTCAAATATTTAACTGTGCCTAATATAAACGATTTTACTAGTTCAAAATAGCAAAACTCTAAACATGTTCCAACTGTCACTAGAAGCGATTTAAGAGTTTTCCTTTTGGAAAACCATGGGGAAGAGATGGACAAGGAGAATGGATAATGGAGAATCTAAAACATAACAGATAAGAGTTTGAATATTTGATTCCCAGCGGTACCAGCGGTGGCTGATGCATACATACATATACATAATATGTACTGCAGAACTGCAGAACACATAACATTTATTGTAATTATAATTATAATCGAACGCTCTTTTATTATGATTATATTTATATTTTAAATGCAACGGATGTGCATTTAAAAGTCGTTTATTGTTGAGTTTTAGGATTATAATTGCAGAAATATATTCTCTATATTATTTAATTTGCTGAAAATTACTATTTATATATATTTTTGGAAAATCCTTTATATGCTTTATGAAATTCGGGGGGCCCTAAAAATTAACATTTCCCCCAGGAAATCCCCCCAAAAAAAAAAAGAAGAAACCCCCTTTTTTTTTATTTTCGCAAAAGTTGTCGGAGCCTAAATAAGTAGACACGAAACATTTTCAAAGATTCATTATAGAAACAGTTATCTTTTTAAATATTTTATGAAAAAAAATAATCTTTTTTATTACTTTTATCTATTATATAATACATATATTTTTAACAATTTTCTTCTCGCGAAAATTTGCTTAACACCACAATCCCCCACAAAACTGGGCAAAAAAAAAGAAACAGTTAATTCGAAATAAGTGTTTTATCTACATATTTAGATCCTTATCCAAATCCACTCTATTAATTCGATATATTATATTTATATTAAAAGGAATTTTTTTATATTCAGATAAAAACTTTGTTTAAAACGTCTAAATAAGTATAAGACATTGACAAGAGATCAAATTTCTCATCGAAAGCAAATACGGTTTCATTATCACACCTTAAACCCCCTCAAGAGGCACACTTCTACCGGGAATGGAAAACGACCTCCACATCTCCTTTGACATCGTTTCCAATATCCATCTGGCAGCAGGATTATCAAGGTTAGTGTATCTCCGTAAAAATTTAGTGGTGCTTAGAAAATGGATGCAGGCTTATCACCAATGCTACAGTATTTTCCTTAATGCCGAGAAGTCTGGCTTTCACTATAAAAAATGCACTAAAAGCAAACTTTTTTGAGAATACTAACTCAAAGGGTTTTGTGTCTATACGATTCTATACGCTTCATCGTACTTTTCCTATTAGTGCACTTGAATGTGCAAGGGGATTGGAGCATACAATTAGTGTTGTGGAGTAATATTTTTTCTTAAAATTTTCAGGGCTACGAATGTTTTTTGTGCAATATTGATCACTTCTACTTCCGTTCCTCGATCTACAATTTGCAGCAGCCTAGTTATTATATCCTTCTCCGATTTACTTATTTTTACTCACATTGACCTTGAAATGACCTTGACCCTGGCCTGATGGGCTCAAACCCTGGATTTGGATTCACCGATCTCGAAAACATGTAGATATACCTCTTATTTCGACGTAACTGTTTCTTTGTAAATTTGACCTTGAAATGACCCTGACCCTGACCTGATGGGATCAAACCGACCCCGGATTCGGATTCAGCGACCTCGAAAACATAAGGATATAGTAGTCCAGTCCGGTGAACAGATTTTTTTTTTTATGGAGCTGTGTTATTTAAGTTGAATCAAGTCACGAATCATACTGCTAAAAATGCTTACTATTGGAAAGAGTAATAAAAACTTACTAAACTGATAAATACATAAATATTTATTTCTACACACCTAGTCTTTCACAATCCGTGTTTAAACTGTTTACAAACAACACAATTTTTCACAAGATGCATAGGTAGGTACTCTACAAAGCGGAATGTTAAAATTATAATAATTGTCTAGGTCCGTAGTTGTGATACTAAAATTTTAACGTTTGCCCTACCTTACAAATTGCATGTAAGGGTAAAAAGTATGCATAATTTAATTCTTTCACATATTAAGTTTTAGTATATCATTCGTGATAATAAGAAAACAGGAAAATTGACTTGGACTTGACTTGAACTTGACTTGAACTTGACCGGTCGACACCTTGGACGAACACTGTTGACTGTGTTTTGTTGAATAACAAAATTGAGTGCATAGCGAATGATTTCCGAGATGCACGCTTCTCATTGGTCAATGACGCACATGATCTGTCAAATATTTATACCAACAGAAAGCCCTGAAATATTTTCCGGTACAATAAATGCAAATGATATATCTGATCATAAACTAACTTTCACTACACTTGATATTGACGGACTGGAATATCGTCACGATATACACAATGCCAACATTCGCAACCCTTTGGCTTTGCACATACCTCAACACTGCATAAAAAAATTGAATAATCCTTTTCTTATCAATCACCGCACATTTATAATAAAATTAGAAATCAGTTAAAAAACTTGTCTGTGGATTTATTTACTAAAAAAGTGTAAACATTTGTTAATTACCATGCAACAAATTAAAAGATCTGGCATTTAAACTCTGTTTCTATGTTCTAGGAGTATAAATTTTATTCGAAAATTATGTTACATATTATTTTATTGTTCTGAGTGACTACTTCCCCTTAATATTATATTTCTGATGCAGTTATCTACATATATTATATTTTTGTTTTGTTTCTTGTCTATGTTATGTAGGTTGAATTGTAAGATTAATTTGTTACTAAACTTGATCCTAATAAAGACCATTATTATTTCGCCGACTTTATAGTCACATTTCTCAGCGTAAACGCTAGGAAACATTCACCCATTCCTGTTGCAGACAGTGGTGGCTTGATATCTCATCCACGCCTCCAGCAGAAATTAAGCTTAGGCGAGGGGAGGAAATTCATCCTGTCCCAAAACCTTTCTTACAATATGACATGTTTGTAATAATATTGCCTTCTGGCCATTTCTAATAATATTAAAAGATAGTCCTGATGCCGCGATGTTCTTGGCGAATTTCGTCGTCATCACTCCCCTCTGCCGATATTACTAGGGCGCATGTCTCCACCTTCTCCAGTTTCCATAGGCGCTTCAGCTCGATTGATAGATTTTCGTATTTCGCGATCTTCTTTCGTTTAGTCCTCTGAAAGTTGTGAGTAACTGGCACTGCGATGTCTATGATGAGTCTTCTTCGTTGTTCTTTGTTGATCAGCACAATCTGGTCGGTTGAGTCCACTATTCGGTCGGTGATGATTGCCTATCCCAGTACATCACTGCTACTTCGGATTCCAGTACAGCTTCCGGGGTATATTTGTATGGCGGAGCCGTCGCTAACAGGCCATACTTGAGTGCCAGTTGTTGGTGGACCATCTTCGCAAGTTGGTTGTGCCTGCTGTCGAGATATGCTGACTCTGCTAGCGCGGGACACCCTCCCATTATGTGTTCTATAGTTTCGCCTGCAGATCCACATTTCCTACATATGTCTTCGACGTCATCTCTCAGGATATGCTTTTTGGTAATTTCTTGTTTTTATAGCCCTATCCTGAATGGCAGTCAAGAATCCTTCGGTTTCGTGGTACAGATTGCCGTCAGTAAACCATTTTAATGTTCTGTGTTATTTTAATGTTTTAGTGTTCTGGCTGTAGTATTTTTAGAAAAACTGCCATGTAAAGTATGTTCCATCCACTTTGTCCGGAGCTCATCTTCTGTTAGTATATCGACCGGAAATCCTAGGCTCAAAGGCGTGTATCCAGCGTCCTCTCTTGTTACTGATGTTATTAGCGTATCCCTGTTGGTTAGTATTTTTCTTCTTAAGGAAGAAGCCTCTTCCACCTCGTCTTCGAGGCAGGTAGAGTCTGATTACTGAAGAGTTCGCATGAAATTGTCTGAATTTAGTTATGAGCCGCTTGGTAAGTCGGTCGAGCTCATCGAGATCAGTAATGGACCACTTAATGATTCCAAAAGAGTATTTCAGCACTGGGATAGCCCACGAGTTGTAGCTAAGATAAGATTGCCTCCAGATAAAAGCGTATTCAGCAATTTTGTCACGAGGCTCTTGTATCTCCCTTGGAATTATTTCTTCAGTTGTGCGTGGTTGATTCTGCCATCTTGACACATTCCCAGGTAACGGTATTGCTCCTCCTGTGTGTGGCGCATTTATCTAGCCCAAAGGACATTCTGATGTTGTCGCTGAAGGTCTTAGTAGTTTCAATGAGGGCCTGGAGTTTTGCCTTAGACCCACTGAATAGTTTTAGATCATACATGTAGAGCAGGTGAGTGAGTGTTGCTCTGTTCCTCTTATTGATCTTGTACCCAGGTGTTGTCTTATTCAGTACTGTAGATAATGGGTTGAGTGCCAAACCAAACCGGTGAGTGATTACCTTGGAAGATTTCCTTCTTGATCTCAACTTGACCTGTATTCCCTCCATAGACCTAGATGTTTGATTTCCATGAATGCATAAGATGTTGAAGAAGAGTTCTTATCCGGGGGCAGACTTTGTAAATTTCCAGAACTTTAAGTAGCCAATCGTGAGGTACCGAGACGAAGGCCTTGCGGTAGTTGATGTAACACATATGCAGGTTTCTTCTTTTTACTTGGGCTTGTTTCAATACCACAGCGTCGATTGTCAATTGATGTTTATACCCCGCTGCGCATCTGATGCATCGCTTTTGTTCTTCCTCAAAGATGTTGTTTTCCAAGCAGTAGCGATACATTTTTTCATTTATGATGGACGTGAATAACATATATTGTGGACAGACGTGATGGGTCTGTAGTTCTTTGGTTGTGCAGCATCACCTTTTTTGAAAAGTATGAACGTGTTGCCTGTCATCAGGAATTCGGGCACGACATGCGGATCGTTGATCGCCTTCGTGAAATACTTTGCCAGCATGTCATGAGGCGCAGGTAGGTGCTTCAGCCAGAAATTGTGTATCACATCGAGGCATGGTGTTTTCCAATTATTGGCCATGTTTATTGCCGAGGTTACGTCCTCTTCTGTAATACTTCCGACAGTGATTTGGTTATGATCTTCGTTGTGTGATTCAATTTCCTCAAGCCATGGTGCATTCTCGTTGTTTGCGTTGGGGTTACTCCATATAGAATTTCAGTACGTTGTGAATCGCGCTGGATCGATTTATGCATGTTGGTCTTCATCCTGTTTCTCTAAGCTTCTCAGAAATTGCTTTTGGTTGTTCTCGAACGCAGCATTCTGTTGATTTCTTTTGGTTAGCTTGTTGTATCTACGTAGCCTGGCACCCTTCGCTTTCGCCTTTTGTCTTAAAAGATCTTTAAGGTTCAGTAGTTGTTGCTGATGGTCTGTATTGTTCAGATCTATCTGCGCCTTTCTAGCCATGGCTTGTTTTTTAGCCATCACCCGTCGAGAGTTGTTTTCTGCTATAAACTCACTGAGGACATCAGCGTCAGCTCTATGCTCGTCGATGTTCTTCTGAAGCCTCTTCCTCCACATCGGGGTATCACTGTCGTTGTTCCTTAGGTTGGGGTTCGGCGTATATACTTGCTGTCCACTCAATTCAAGGATGAGTGCTGATGCACAATACACCCACATGTGCCTGTTGTAGATCATTTGTGCCATCCAAATATTGTTGTGGAATACTGTTGGCACTGGATATTACGTCACGTGCTTTGGTGACATTCCTGAATTTAGTATTCTGGGCCTATTTAGTGGATTTATGAGCTCATAGTGGGTCATTAGTTGTAGAAATCGTTTTCGTCGTTCTTCATGCTGGCTTCTCGGTAGGTGTACATCACTAATCCTCCCTTATTTAGACGACGACGACGTTGGGGGTATTATTATTGTTGGGGTATAGAAATCCAACCACCGCAAAGACTTATGTCCTTGCGGTGGTTGGATTTCTGCTTCCGCACGTACTTCCGGTCGATTTTAGAACTCCTCTTGTTGGTATAGGATCTGGCCGACTTTTATTTTATGCATCGCCCTGTATAATAATTATCCTAATACGTTTATTTTGTCACTTTAATAATCAAATATCCAGGCTTTGAATTTATGGGTAGTGTATTCTTAAAATATATGTTTTTCAGATTTTCTTGCATCTCCTTGTGTATGTTAACGCCCGTCCGGAAACGAGTAATAATTTCGATGTTTATTTCGTTATTTGTAGCGCTCCAATCCATCACCAGTCCATTTTGAATTTGTTCGGCCGTCGTCTTCAACAGGAACGGTCAGCAAAAATCATGTGCGCACAGAGTTGCCGGATCGTGCCGAACAAATTTTACCGTGGTTTCTGTGTGAAATTCACTAAAACGTTACCGTTACGCAATGTTTAGCATGGTTGACACTTGTGAACGATTATGTAATCACGTTGTATCCAAAAATGTCTCGATTTTAGTCTATTTAGTCGTTAATGTGAAGTTCATTTTATGACGTATGTTGGGCTAGGACCAATAGGAGATAAGGATGTTTTTTTTTGCTGCAGGAATTGACAGCCTACGCTAGAGTTTGCTTTTAAGAAGCATCTTTTCTGGTATGGTCGCCAGCAAAGGCGGTGTGTGAGAAATGGTTTCGAAAATTGTTGGTTATAATATATAACAATCTTTAATTAGGATTATTTTTCGTAACCACCAATTTCCGATTCTGGTCCCATTAGACGTTTTGGTTGTCGTATTTTTGTGGATTGGGCCTGAATTTGTATCTCTTCGGAGGATTTTGTACTCACATCATACCGTCCATTGCGATTCTTGGTTTCGACCCCATCTTCTTGGTACCTCATCTGTTATCTCACGTTACAACAACGGTGATAACCTCTAAACTGCCATCACCTCAAGGCTCATCAAGAGGAAACGCAAGATTTAGGAACCCCTGTGACTAAGGAGTTTTAGTGCCAACTCAAGGTCCAGTTTTAGTACTAACTCAAAGTCCAGTCTTAGTACCGGTTCCAGTTTTTAGTATCAGCTCTAGCTCCAGTTTTGCTACCAGCTGTGGTTCCAGCTTTACTACCAGTCCCAATTCCAGTTTTGGTACCAGCTTTAGTGGCAGGTCAAGTCCCAGTTTGGAGTTTAATTCAAGATTGCACTCCTAGTTCCAGTTCTAGTACCATAGTAGCAGTAGATCTACTTGGAAAACTTCACCCCTGTTGGTTGAACAGTTGTTGAACAGTTGCTGAGACCTCTGGACCACCCTCAGGATTCACTCAAGTGCTAAACTGAATAATTTGCTTACGTTATATATTTTGCTAAATTTTACTTTGATTAATGCTTAAACACTCTGCTAAATCTTGCCTAGCTGTTTATTAATCTTATTTGCTATTTTTGTTTTGTATTTAACCTTGGGCAGCTTATAAACTTGGTAGAGGCCCTACAAATGCTAATAATATTATTCAAGCTTACATTGGCTGCCATTTTTCTAATGCCTTGCCACAGCGTAAAGAACCCCGCACAAAATAATAGGATTTCTGACCTCACTAAAAACTTCTGAAATTTTGATATGTTGTAGGTTGTGACCCCCTGATTAAAAGTTGTCATGGACACAAGACCCAAAAATGGACAGATTTTTGAGATTTAGAGGTTAGAAGGGCATTTATTTGCTCTACGAGCGTCGTTGTATGTGAATGAGTGTGGGTGTAGCTGTGAGGCTTTCTCTTTTGATTTATGGTTAGTGTTTGGTTCGCGGGAGTATTCAGTATGGTCCTACCCAACATTTACAAACAAACGTCGGGATTTCCCCTATCCATCACCTGGTGACGCGCCCCGTCGAGGTTGTGTGTGTGTGTGTGTGTGTGTGTGTGTGTGTGTGCGTGCGTGCGTGCGTGCGTGCGTGCGTGCGTCGGTCGCAATGTAGTGAATGTCTACATCCAAGGAGCGGCTTGTCTCTGCAGCGGTTGATGATGTAGAACGGCCTCATAATAACTTCTATTTCGATGGTCCACTTCAACCTTCTCGTATCTTCTCTCCTTCGGGCAGCCCTCCGTCGGTACGACCATTATTGTTATTATTATTGTTATGGGACCCTTGATGCTGCAAATTTTGCAGCACATCTTAGTTGCAATCACGACGTTTGTGTGCTTGGACTGTCTGGCTGATTTGTTTCATTTGATCGATGGGATTAAATAATGATTTTGTTACACAACTAACAACGATCAAACGGTTAACAAATAACGAGTCTTTTATTCAACAAATAATAAAAATTAAAATAAAAAACACTACCATAATAGAGATAAATATTTAGTTGGGGTAAAGAATTTATATCTGAAATACAAGCAAATTAATTCAACCTATTAAACTGATTACAATATCAAATGCATGGTAACCGAATTAACTGGAGTTTTAATTCCAAAACACTTACTTGGTAAAATTTAATTTAAATGTTTGAGATCTCACTACTTTACACTTTACAAGATTGACATGGTAATATTTAAAACTGAAAGGTTTTGAATCGTTCACAAAAGTATTTGGTCCCATTTTACAAAAATGTTTTTATTTAAATTCTTCCTACCTAAGTTCTCTTTCAGGGATTAGGAAAGTTTACCTATTCATTTCTGTTTTGTTATCTTTAACGTAGTACGATTATCAGCCAGCAATCAGGTAAATGATTAAAATATTTGAGGAAGATCTCACTACTTTACACTGATGAAGGTTGACGTGGTAATATTTAAAACTTTGAAAGGTTTTGAATCGTTCACAAAAGTTTTCGTTCCGTTTTACAGAAATGTTTTTATTGAAATTCTGCGTACCTAAGTTCTCTTTCAGGGATTAGGAAAGTTTACCTTTTCATTTTTTTTGTGATTTTTAACGTAGTAAGATTATCGTCCAACAATCAAGTAAATGATTTGAGGGAAATCTCACTACTTTACACTGATGAAGATTGATTGGTAATATTTAAAATTCTGAAAGGTTTTTAAATCGTTCACAAAAGTTTTGGTCCCGTTTTACGGAAATGTTTTTATTGAAATTCTGCGTACTTTAGTTTTTTTTTAAGTTATTTAAGTTTTTTAAGTTCTTTCAGAGATTAGGAACGTTTAGCTTTTCATTTTTTTTGTTATCTTTAACGTAGTAAGATTATAGGCTGGCAATCAGGTAAATGATTAAACATTTGCGGGAGCTTTTATAAAATACACTTCTATTGTATCAAACTCTTTGACAGAAGATTAGATACGTTGTATGATCTAGAACATTTCTTTCATTCCTCGTTCTTCTATTTTGTAATAGAGGAAACATACATTTAGTTAGTGTGGTAAACCAAGAATGGAAAATAAAGCACCAGTAGCTATATAACCAATCTTCATAATATTTAGTAATTAAAGACCTTTTAAACAATTGCGATAAATTAGTAGATATACGTGCATAGTCAATAAGTATATATATAATATATATCAAAATCGATACCTACGTATGTATTTATGAAATTTATGATTAAAAGCAAGTTCTTATTGGTGATTACAGCAAACGGATCACATCATCACTAATTTTAAGCTGTAAGATGAACAAGTTTGATAAATATATAATTTGAGACAATTTTTAATTGTTATTGTCACTTTCATTTGCGTAAGTACACTTGGCTAGATTATCTTGCTGGGTGTTCATTTTGATTCGAGTATAATTTTACGTCCATGAACGATTTGTTGTTGTACATGTTATCGTGGCTATTAATTACCTATGGTATAAGTGACCGATAATGGATGAAGAAAAAAACACAGTAAATACAGGACACCCAATAAGGAGAAAGTGATCCACTTAGAGTTCATGCTAAATTTTATTGATAATGGTGTTGTAAATCACCATACTAGAGAACGAAAGTCTGTTAAATGATGTTCTGTTCCAATCAGATTCTATCGTTCTATTTCCGTAGAAACCTTTCATTCAAAAGTAGTCGGTTTCTATTAGTTTGACGTCTCTTTACCTTTTGTAAAAAGTAAGGTAAACATTTGAGTATTAATAAGGAACTGCAAGGTGTTGTTAAAAAATCTCTTAACAACTATTAAAGTACCTACATACTTCTCATTATCAATATTCGTCTGTCTTTTTCCCCTTGAGAGAAGATGTGCCCCCGATCGAACTGTCTGAAAAATCTGATAATTTTAAGTACTTAAATACTAAGTACGTGGTCTCAGATATTAATATAATTTCTTATTTTTACGAATACAGAAATCACGGATCTATATAAATATTTTTATTTGCATTGATTAAAAATACATATCCTGGAGATTATTTTTTAAATAATAAAATTTTAATGTTGTTGGGGGCACAGTTCGCATGACAATTTCGCTTAAAATAAAGTATCATACTTTTGAAGTATAGTCGTCTCACTAGACGCAAGTTTTATTGCTTTAGTGAAAGTTTAACAAACTTCTCAAAACAGGAAATGGAACATTATACGAAGATGATCCAAGTTTTGTTTTCCAGGTGATGTTAAATATTATCTAGGCAAATTAAATGTTCAGGTCACTAAAATTGATTGTGGGTGGTGTTTAATATGGTATTAAAAATCGATTTTTATTTAGCTCTGACAGTTTTCAAGAAGCGTTTTCTTTTTTTTTTGACGCTCGGTGCAGTCAGAAACGTGAATGCAGAGTTTGCAGTATCATACAGTGCAGAGAGTACGCTACAATCAACTAAAAAATACATCGCGTAACTAGAACTCATAACAAGTCATATTAGATTGTACAGAATATAATAGAGACGAGTGGTTAGAGAGACTTTAAGTGACCACTGTTCTGTACAGCGTGTCCTTTCGTATTTTGACACCAATATACAGGCTGAATAGTAAAACTTTCAAAAAAACTTTAATTCCAAAAGGTTTATGATTTTTTTCGTACTATCACATCATCAGAAAAAAATAAATGAACAACTAAATCCTCTATATTTAAAAAAAACTGTCGTATGTAGAGTTGTAGAGTTGTTTTATATCTTTTATATTAACCCTGTAGGTGGGTGTCAAAATATAAAAGGACATCCTATACTCGTGTGAGTCAAATATTCTAATCGACAGTTCCATGCGTCCCTGTATTAATGTTTTCCAGGACACACATGTCTTTCTAAAAAATTATATTATGGTGAAAACTCTAACCCTACTTGAAGAAAAATATAATACGAGTTCCGTTGAAATAAAATGCCTTGTTCTAAGTTAAGGTACCTATCCAATTGTCGGTAATGAGCTATCACATAACATAATAACGTATAACATAATCACATAAAGATAGATTAATGTGTTTTATTTTCGCTAACTTGGGTAGCTAGCCTGGTATTAAAGTTTTGAAAACATGTCTACTGTGTTATGCTGTTCTGCGTTTTGTTGTGGTACTTTCTGCACATAACGCGTAATATAAATATTTTATCAGTTTAAGACACGGTATCATTTCGATAACCAAACCAAATTCAGAAAATCTGATGCCTTAAAATATAAATTTACTGTAATATCCTTAAGCAAACAAGATAAGATATATGTCTCCAACTTTCTAAGAGTTGCAGAATAATTACGGAATTAAGAACAAAAATGCGACCTATTTTCGCTTCCGGAGTTCCATAATTACTCATTACATGCTGGATATTAAGTCTGAATATTATTTCCTGTAGTTTATTTTAAAACTACTTTAAGTCATATGTTTAAATAACAAAGTAAACAGTTTTCAATTTGAAAATAAATATTTTTTAACACCGAGTACGCTTGTTGACTAAGATTGTACGTACACTATTTCTGACAAATCCGCCTTTATTGTCTACGTCGTGTGTCAAAATAAGTTTTTCTTAGTAGTAAATAATAGTTGTTTGTTCATAAACCCGATTTTCAAATCCTTTAAAACCACTGCAATCATGCAGAGCGGTGTTTTTTGAGTTATAGGAATTGTTTGGTTCATTTAAGCAGCGTCTACGTTTGAGGATACATGTTAGAGCACGTACATAGTTCCTCATAATGCTACATTAGTGGATAAGTCTATTTAATGGCACATCAGGACGAACTAAGCAAGCTGGGGAATCATTGCAATTCATTGCATTGCATTTGGAATCTAGCATTGAAGCTAGGAAATCACAACTTTTCGTGGCTCTAAGTAAAGAAAAAAGTCTTTTCATTCCTAATTATGTCTATAATGTAAATTAAATATCATTACTTTTTTTGAAAGGGAATAATTATTTATTAATGTTTTATTCAACTTATCAAATTAGCAGTCAACCTGCCGGTAAAATTCAATATCATTCATAATATTGTCAATGTTTCACTGGACAATATTCGGCCGCTTACGAAACCGTCGCATATCTCCCTGTATTTGACGCTGTTTACTCTCCAGCTTCTCGTTGCTCGCAAACTACTGAGTTGAGGCGGTGTCACATGTATTCGTGCCGTGTAAACTATACTTGCATTATGTATATCGCGGTTACAAATTATTATTTGTAAATTGTAAATCGACGTTTTTCATAGTAATAAGTAAGGTCCGGAAAGTGTGCTACGACGCGTAATGCGTCATGTAATTGACGACATAGACAAGACCAAAAAGACAAGAGTAAAAATGTTGTAATAATGTATATATCGCTTGTGTCTTTCAGAAACACCGACTGTCTTCATTGCTTGAGCGTACGTGAGAGATTTGACCTATAAATGGTTGTGGAAGGAAAATCATTCAAAAATCATGCAAATTCAAAATGGTTCACATGGACAGAGGACGACACACCACCCACATTATTTTCACGAATTTCGCACAGTTGTTTGTATCACTAAGAGTTGTTTGTTGTCACTAACATATTATACATAATAAATATTATTATTATAATTTACAACTACAGAGGACAATGCACGTGTTACTACTAGTTTTATACTTTTAGCCGTTGTTTGCAAAACCCGTTTACTAGCTATTAATATCTCGGGCGAACTATCTGAAACGCCTAAAATTCGTATCAGAACATTAACGATCGTATTACCGCAAAAATCTGTTGTTTCGCCCACTGTCATAAAATCACCGTAATTTTCAATCATCTTTTTCAGTCTATTCACGAATGGTAACGACTGTGCCATTATTGCAAAAATCCACACAAAATCAGATAATATGTAAATACATTACACGAACTCTGAAAGAAACACGTACGCAGTGCAAAGTACGTATGTACATTTAAGATCAAAAAATAATCTTTCTCAAAAAAAATATTTTATTAAGTAATACTTATAATTCGCTCTCGAATTACAATATTCTGCAGCTCCTTGAACCCCGTTGCATGGACCTGCAAAACCATAAGAGCAGACAGTTTCCGGCTTCCAACAGATAAATAAATAGCATTGGCAAAGCGTTACGGCTTTCAACCAAACGACGAAGCTACTGCGAAGCGTTATCGGCTTCCAACAGATAAACAAATAGCATTGGCAAAGCGTTACGGCTTTCAACCAAACGATGGAGCTACTGCGAAGCATTATCGGCTTCCAACAGATAAACAAATAGCATTTGGCAAAGCGTCCCGGCTTTCATTCACCAGCGCGTTTCAGCTCCCAACGAAGAAGCTGACACGGGAAGGGTTATCGGCTTCCAACAGATAAACAAATAGCATTGGCAAAGCGTTACGGCTTTCAACCAAACGACGAAGCTACTGCGAAGCGTTATCGGCTTCTAACAGATAAACAAATAGCATTGGCAAAGCGCTTACGGCTTTCAACCAAACGATGAGGCTACTGCGAAGCGTTATTGGCTTCCAACAGATAAACAAATAGCATTGTGCGTTCGGCTTTCAACCCAACAATGCATGTACGGTTGCTAATGACGACTGTTTCGGGCGGCTTGCCCCGCTCCCTTCGTCTCGTACGCCCTGACTCAGCATCGCGCCGGAACCGCCGAAGCCTTGTTTAGTGTAATGACATATTAGGCGGGAAACCGCAAAACGCCAAAAGTAGCGGGAATGAAAACCGCTTTTCTGTCTTAATGACATATTAGGCGGGAAACCGCAAAACGCCAAAAGCAGCGGGAATCACAATCGCTCGGCGGCACGGCAGGGACCGATCTCGAAACACTGAACTGCAAATCGCAACCCGCAGCGGTTCGCTAGACAATTTGTCATCAGCCGTTAGTTTGTGTATGTTTCCCCGCCCAAACCGCAAAACGCAAACCGCTTTCCCGCCGACAAGGCGCGGGCTAAATTTTGCCGCCGATCGCAGCGGTACGCGGAAACGCAATATGTCTTTGGTCATTCAGATTACACTGCTGGCGGTTTTCAAGCTCGCCGCTAGTTTTAGCGTTTTTGCGGTTTCCCGCCTAATATGTCATTACACTTATGTTCGGTGCCGGAGCTGGAGCTAGTAGGGTAAATAGGGGTCACCGCTAACACGGCTGTCCTGTGATCGGAGCGTCCTCGCACCGAATGTGACTATCTACCTGGAATCACAAAGCAAGAGAACAGCATTTCCGTCACAACAAATTGTTAGACAAACAGATTTGTCTAAGCACGTGGTACTGCCACATTAATCTGTCATTTCAGTTTAAATTTTCTGCTAGTTATATGGCTAGTATACTTTGAAAGTAAGTTTGTTAATTTAGTCATCTCCGGATAAAGGGGTTTTTACAGCGTCGGCTAAAACCTGGACAGTGTTCACAAGCTTCGTTGGCGTATTTACGTCTTCATTTAAATACAATCGAGTACCGTGCCGATCGGTGTGAATCTCTAACCCTCTGTGCAAAAATAAATATCTACCTAAAATAGCATCAGGGACAATAAATGAACTGTCTACAATATAAAAACATATTTCAAAATGCTGTACCCTCGTATTCAATATTCAGGGTAGTCTTAGTATTTGCAAAAATCGTGCATCTGCATTTGCAAAAATCGTGCAAATCTCCTATTCCTTTCAGAGTCATCAAAACAGGTTCGAGATGGCAATGTAATTGTTTAGCAATTTTAGCTGAAAGCAAACTACATTCTGCACCGGTATCTATTAAACAGTTTACTGACAGGTCCTGTATGTTAAATCTGGTACAAAAATCATTGTTTAAACTGACACAAAAATAATTAATTCGAGAGCTAGAAGGCAATTCGCGTTTTTTGCGAAAACAATTGTCAGCTTTATGTCCAAGTTTCTTGCAAAAAGTGCACACAATTTTGTTTGAACTACTGTCGGTAGGACTGTTATTATTATTTTCAGTGATTCTACCAATCAAATTACCATGAAATGATTTCTTCGGACAATTACAACTAATATGCCCTGACTGATTGCAATTGTAACATAATTTTGCGCAAGTGTGATAAATTCTTTTCGTCCTATCCATTCCTACACCTCTGTCTGACATTTTATAATTACTTAAAAGAGTCAACAGGTCACTAATCGTTTTTAAATTGCTGTTAAAGGCAGCGGTTTTAACATTAATGTCAATTATATCGCCAATAACTAATTCTAACAGCTGACTATCGGACAATGCAAAATTTAGGGATTTAATAAGTGTGACTTTCTTTCTGGCATACTCACAATATGAATCAGCTTTGTCGCTGGTGTATAATCCGGCCCTGCGAAATTTCTCGCTCAAGTTTCTTTTCGGTGGGTACATGCTGGAAATTTCTGATTTGAAAGCTTCCCAGGTTTTCTCTGTTGGTTTCCACGATGAAAACCATTCCCTTGCTTCACCCATGAGGCCGCTTGTACCCCTGATCAGTAATTCATAGTCGGATCAATCAAACGTAGTGCCCAGATTTTCCATTTCCTGGCACCACTTTGCTGCTCCATCGTCATCCAGTTTAGCATTAAACGTCGGGATATTAACTGAACTAGTCACTGCACTTTTCGATGTCTGGTCTTTTATTGCCGTTAAAGACTCCACCAAAATTTTCGCGAACTCTTCCATTATCCACTAGTAGGTAGGCACTATCCCACTTCTGATTTAAGATCAAAAAAATAATCTTTCTCAAAAAAAAAAATTTATTAAGTAAATCCACAGGCGACTTTCGTACAATCCGTATATCGAGGTGTCTCCACCACGGTCTATCGTCTGACTGCCTTCACATCTGCGAGCATTCATATTCACTTAAGTCTATTCCATAAAAGCTAAACTAATAAAAATAAATATATCGGGACCATGCGGCCGTCCGTCGGTGTCGTAGGTTCTTGAGGGCATAATTTACTGGGTAAAGGTCTCGGGTTACGTAAACAATGTCGGAGACGGCACAACCCAATTCCGTCGATCGCTCACATACACATATTATTAGTTAATCACTCACGTCACATACAATTATTTTAAACTCGGCATTCTACCGTTTGTCCGTCGCGTGTCGGGCTAATACTAATCGCACAACGGAACGCTCGCTACGCGATATGGATAAATTGCATATAGGCTTCCCTCGATCCCGAAACGGGAGTGTCAGCGCCTGTTACACACTGTACCTGTTACGCAAGATATACACTCATAAATAGTTTACAAGGCGCTTAAGAAATACGGTTTATACTTTAATTATCGTAGAGTCGTATACTGTCGACCCTGCGTTGTAGCACACTTTCCGGGCCCTAGTAATAAGTTATAAAATAACAAGTGCGATGGTACAGGTGTCCCCTCGTAAATATGAGTAAATGTGTTGTCTGTGATTAATTTTAAAAGGTTTCTCGTCTTTTTACTTTCGAAAAAAAGGAAGCTATATTAACAAGTTTTGTCGTTACCAAATTTAAAAAAATTAATAATAACAATTTTTTTAAAAACAAGCTTTTATTTAAATGCTCTAAAAAGAAGAAAATAAACTATAAATTGAATCAAACCCATACATTTATTACATTACATAATTTATATGATACAAAAGCTTGTCACGAGATTTACTTGTGTAGATGTATTTACCTATATTATAAAATACATACTTTTTTTCTTAGATTTTCTTATGTCAAAATCAAGTTACATAATTATTACATTCTTGTTTATCTACACAAGTAAATCTCGTGACAAGCTTTTATATCATATAAATTGTGTAATGTAATAAATTGATGGGTTTGATTCAATTTAAAGATTATTTTCTTCTTTTTAGAGCATTTAAATAAAGACATTATTTAATTTATTTTTATTACTAATTTGTTTTTTATTTTTTAGTTATCGTCGTGTTTTTTGTATCTAAATGTTTCTCAACCTGTTCATACTATCCCTAACCTATACCAAGTTATAACTCTTTAAAATTTGTATGGTGGCCATCTTGTTTTTCGCCATTTTGATTTTTTTCACCGCCGCTAGAATTTGCCTAGGGTATAGGTTGATATTAGTTAAGACACGACCCCGCTAAGTCTTACAGTTTAGCCTGGCAGTAGTACACCATCTCCTCGAAGGGTTGAACGCAGACGTCAGTTTATTCGTATTCTTCTTAGCAAACCCTTTCATCTGATACCTCCATTATGGGGAGTGCTTAAAAATAACTAGTCCGCCATCTTGGGCGGATTTTATTTTTCGTATTCTTCTCAGCAAACCCTTTCATTTGATACCTATATCATGGGAGTACACAAAAAATAACTAGTCCGCCATATTGGATTTAGAGTAGAGTAATTTTATTATTTTTTTCGTATTCTTCAGCAAACCCTTTTCATTTGATACCCATATCATGTGAGTGCACAAAAAATAACTAGTCCGCCATATTGGATTTAGAGTAAATTCATTTTATTTACGAACGAACGAACGAACCAACAAACAAACAAACAAACATACACTGCAAGTTAAATAAAAGCTTGTAAACTACAGACTAAATCTAATGTGGCAATAATTTTCAAGCTGAAAATTACCTGTAAACGGTGCGAATGGTTAACTGGCTGTACGACAAAATCTCTTTTATATTGTTGACCGTGTCTACTTTTTTCAACTGAAAAATTTTTAGAATATACATCTTTTTATTCAAATAATCTTCATAAATTATATTTACCTATTATATCAAATGCATTTGCGGTCGATTATTAAGGAAACAAACTTTGGTAAAATTAGAATAGAGCACGCTTTAGACAATCAGATGATAATAAGTCACGAATTAAATTCAATAAGTCATGAATATAATACTCAAGTTCAAAAAATTGAGTACTATTAAAACGTTTTATAGATGTGATGTTTGCTTGAAGAACATGAACTTGGTTTCAGGGGTTACAATGAGTCTGGAAATTTTTCAAATAATGGAATTTGTATGAACTTATCTTGATTGCAATATGCGATGAATCATTAGAAAATTCCACAGTTTTTAAAAACTTCTAATCCCATACAAAATGATTTAAATTTCGTGTGTAGGAGGCGAATCCCTCTTCAATTTAAATGAGGTAGGTATAGATATTTAAGGTGCCCTCCATTTTCCGTCTATAAATCAAAACTTACAATATGCCTTTCCAAAACATCAAGTTCTACTTGACTTATAAATCCCAACAAAACCATGGGGGCGGTCTCTATCTGCCTTGTCTTCTAAAATCGTTGCCACATCTGTAGAGGTCCACGAATGAATGAAGCTGAATGGGATAGGATATAGACTGTTGATACGAGACACGTATTGGTATTCGCTGTATAGTTTCGGAGTTAGCAGTAGGCTGATCGTTTTTTCAAGTATGAACTTGCATGAGGGAGAAAATGTGAACAATAGGATTCATAATGCAAAACAGTACGCCTCCTCGGCTTGCCTCACCCTCCGACAGTTGGAAGAAAAAAGTGAAGACTGGCAATTATTTTCCCGTGCTTTAA